>CM041776.1:305430788-305467478 GCA_023374045.1 Limonium bicolor | reverse complement strand
CGTACCACAGTATGAGTTTGCGTGTTAGTTTGTGAAAAGTTAACAAAATTCAGGTTGTATTATAGGCAGATGGCTACACTGTGCCGTCGCTGTAGTAAAGGTCAGTTGAAAAGAACCGCATTACACAAAAGCGGTTCATGGACACAGTAAAGTTGAAAACGTGTCACAGTCATGTGAATTAGTACTGTCGCGTCAGAACTTCCTACAGACGAAAGTAAAAAGAACCGCATTAGACAAATGCGGTTCCTGTAGACTGTAAAGTTTAAAACGTGTCACAATCATGTGAATTTGTACTGTCGCGTCAGAACTTCCTGCAGACAAATATAAAAATAACCGCATTAGACAAATGCGGTTCTTGTAGACTGTAAAGTTGAAAACGGGTCACAGTCATGTGAATTAGTACTATCCCGTCAGAACTTCCTGCAGACGAAAGTAAAAAGAACCACATAAGACAAATGCGGTCTTATGCGGTTCCTGTAGACTGTAAAGTTGAAAATGTGTCACAACATGAGAATTTGTACTATCGCGTCAGAACTTCATGCAGACGAATATAAAAAAGAACCGCATTAGACAAACACGGTTCCTGTAAAATGTAAAGTTGAAAACGTGTCACAATCATGTGAATTAGTACTGTCGCGTCATAACTTTCTGCAGACGAATATAAAAATAACTGCATTAGACAAATGCGGTTCCTGTAGACTGTAAAGTTGAAAACGGGTCACAGTCATGTGAATTAGTACTGTCGCGTCAGAACTTCCTGTAGACGAAAGTAAAAAGAACCGCATAAGACAAATGCGGTTCTTGTAGACTGTAAAGTTGAAAATGAGTCACAATCATGAGAATTTGTACTGTCGCGTCAGAACTTCATGCAGACAAATATAAAAAAGAACCGCATTAGACAAACACGGTTCCTGTAAAAAACATGTCGCAGTCATGTGTATTTGTACTGTCGCGTCAGATTTTCCTGCAGACGAATATAAAAAACCACATTTGCCAAATGCAACTTATTTGCATTTCCTTTTGGCTCTCATCAATATATATACTCGCGTAATCTCCAGATGGTTGCCCATTGTGTAAAGTACCTCCTAAACTAGTACTAGCAAATAAATTCTAGATCATATCTTTCCTCCCTCTAAGCATCGTTTACAGATTTCAGACTACCAAAAATAGATCCAAAGAATGAATTACCATTCATTTTATCTCATGGATCTTAATCGCCAATATTTACCATCCGACGATGAAGATGATAACTCTTACGTACCTGAAGAAGCCTTGGAGGAAGAAGATCTAGATGATCTGGATGTAGAGCCAGAAAATATTCCAGACGATCCAGATATTGAGGATGATGGCACCGGTACATCTAACCCACATTGCGGTGCTAGTTCCTCAAGATCATTCATGGGTGCTGCTTCAGCGAATGCGTAGACACAGGTGCCGTCATTCATAAGCAATATCGATTGGAGTGCTGTGAATAGTATACAGTCTGACGTGTACATTACTGGAGCTCCATACTGGAGCGTGGGCCAAGAATTTGTCGAAAATCAGTTGTTCGAGTCTAAAGAAGAGCTTGTAACTGCGGTGTGCCAGTACCACATCCGGAAAAATTTGGATTTTACACCGGTAAAGAGTTCAAGGAATATTTTCTGCATCGTTGTAAGAACGAGCAAGGTGACTGTCCATTTTATCTACGTGCGGTGGCTTCCAGATACACGTGGAGTGGAAGTTAAAAAAATATGTTGCTCACACATGTCACCCAAACCTGGGCAGTCAAGATCATCGTCAGCTAAAGTATCATTTTATCGCTTCATTTATCCTCCCTTTTATCAGAACAGACCCGACTATAAGCATCAAGAACGTGATACAGCTCGTGCAGAACGAATTCAGTAGACGAATATCGTACAGAAAGGCTTGGCTATCCAAGTGTGAGGCAATCGAGCAAATTTATAGAAATTGGAAGGACTCTTTTGCCCAGTTACCCAGGTACCTTCTTACAATTCAAAATTTTGTGCCTAACACCGTGGTGGACATGAAGTCTTGTGTCGAGACGAATGAGGATGGGGTTACGATACGGAGGTTTGTTCGGTGTTTTTGGGCATTCGGACCATGCATTACAGCTTTTCGATATTTAAAGCCCCTACTTCAAGTAGACGGTACCCACTTGTATGGTAAATTTAAGGGCAAATTGTTAGTAGCATGTGCTCAGGATGGTAATAACAAAGTTATCCCCATTGCTTTTGCAATAGTCGAAGGGGAAACCAATGAAGCGTGGAAGTACTTCATGTACCATGTGCGTGGTCATGTAGTTGGCTTATGAAGTGGTGTTTCTATCATATCCGATCGTTGTCAAGAAATCATCAAGACGATGCAAGAGGAGGTATATTGGCAACCACCGTTAGGCTACCACTACTACTGTATCCGACATATTGCTTCAAACTTTAATGCAAGATTCAAAAACAAGGAGTTGAAAGACTATTTAATAAACACTGGTATTAATCTAGCACCTTCTAATATCTCACAATTCCACGCGCCATTACTTGTTGAAGCTTACAACTGTATACGTATATCATATTGGAAATGCAGCTTACATGTTTTCAAGGGATAAAGTGGAACATAGGATCCTACATTTAAAGTCAGCAAAGCTGGTGATTGTAACTTTTCTTGATCAACTACTCCTAGAAAAGTGGTGCAGAGCTTACGATGATGGTAGACGGTGGGGTCATATGACATCTAATTTGGTGGAGTGCTTTAACGGAGTGATGAAGGGTGCTCGCATGCTACCGGTGAAATCAATAGTAGAGGCCACACTATATAAATTAATGGCTTATTTTGTGCATAACATCCAAACATATACTGCCTAGAGAAATTCAAATGCTATGTTTACAGAGCATTTAGTCAACACAATGAATGTAAACGGCCAGTACGCAAGGAGGCATGGTGTTATACTTTGTGACCCGGTTACACCTATTTATGAAGTTGATGACCAAGACGATAGTACTGCAAGGCGTCCTCGTGGGAAGTTTAGGGTGTCAATGATTGACAAAACTTGCGAATGCGGCGAGTGGCAAGCATTCAAGTACCCTTGTTCTCATGTTATTGCCGTGTGTGCATACTCAGGAGCTCGATGGCAAGACTATGTTGATGATGTCTACAAGTTGGATACGATGATTAAGGCATTCGGGGAAGTTCGGTTTAATACCCTAGGAAACGAGAGCAACTGGCCAGATTACAACGGTCCTGTCCTTGTGCCAAACCCAATGTTGGAAAGAAAGATCAGAGGACGCCCATCTCACTCACGTATCCGTACAGAGATGGATGAAACACAAGACAGGGAGCCTAGACATTGCTCAATTTGTAGACAGCCGGGGCACTCAAAAAAGTCATGTCCGTTTAGGGGTAGTAACCGTTAGTTTGGCATATATTTTCTTAACATTCCTAGGTTTAACTAATAGTGTAATGTGTTTTATCGCTCCTGCATTGACATCGTGCCTTTAGCAAAGCAACAACAAAAAAAGGTGTAATGTAATTTGTTTAATCATGTTTTCTGGTTCACTTTTGTTTTTATAACTCATATGCTAAGCGATACTACAACAATGTAACGGAGTCTAATATTATGTTGATCTATACAGACACCAAGCATCCAAACACAAGAGTTGGAAAAAAGCTGGCAAATGCAACTCTCCTCGTACTCCCATGTTAGCAAGAACTGCATAAGCAACACAGTCCTTTAAGAATTAAAACTAGATTTGGTGAACTGCCAGAAAGAGCTCTGTCGATAGCGGATGCTGCAGATCACTGCCTGCATCGCCATCGATAGAGCTCCCTCAAACAGTACACAAGTGCCTACAGGGTCTCCAAAACTTATAAGGGAGATCCTTATGTCTTCTAAATATTATAAAATCTTGTAACTACACGATCCTGCTTTAACAGCGCTATCAATATTGTACAGGGGCGGACCTAGGTTGGGTGAAATGGGGTCACGTGACCCCATGACTTTTGACAAAAAAAAATTATTATAGTAGTTTTAATGTAGTTTTTTATAAAAGAGTAGTGATTTTATGTCTTAGTGACCCCACAAATGTCATAAAAATTGTAAAAAATTTAATTATAGTAAGTTTTAATGTAGTTTTTATAAAATATAGATATTTTATGTCTTAGTGATCCCACAAATGTCATAAAAATTTAACATAGAATTTTTATTTGTCAATGACCCATAA
This sequence comes from Limonium bicolor, assembly GCA_023374045.1. Taxonomy (NCBI): domain Eukaryota; kingdom Viridiplantae; phylum Streptophyta; class Magnoliopsida; order Caryophyllales; family Plumbaginaceae; genus Limonium; species Limonium bicolor. The sequence continues at coordinate 305,463,264 of CM041776.1, read as the reverse complement.
TTTTCAATCTCTGGGTCCGCCACTGAATATTGATGGCGCTCTTTCAAGCGTGCCCATGCACATACAAGATCTCCACAATGTTAAGAAAACATAAGGAGATTTGTGTGAAGAATGAGGGAGGGATAGTGGTATTTATAGGAAGGGAAGGGCTGCCGTCCACCATAAATTGGCAAAGCACCCGCACTTGGCAAGTGTTGGTTTTGACTTGCACAGGTTCCGCACTTGCCAAGTGCGGTAGTTGTGCAAAACAAAAAATAAAAAATTAAACCGTAATAGCGAAGTGCGTTTTGTGCACTTTTGAGATCAGCATTTACCAAATACGGGAGTTGTGCAACAATTGTCACCGGCCCGAGAATAATTGGACAAAGTGTCCAAACCGGGAATTGAATGGTGCGTTTGGAATTTTGAGGTGCTGCCCTCCAGAGGCAACACTAAAGAAATCCACAACTTATATTGGTGGATGATATTTGTATTTTTAATGCTATTTTTACTTATTTTTTTATTTTGTAACTAGAAGAGTAAAGATTATTTGGTTCAAATTTACGCGGGATTACGTTGATTTATTCACTTTTCTTATGAATTTTTGGATACTACAACAAACCCTATACCCATAGTAAGGAATGAAACACCATAAACTCATTGATAGGAATAGTATTTTACGTGCTTTTTTTTTTTGTAAAATAGTATATCTAACTAATTAAGAGATTTGTTGGAATATATATACATAACTATGTACACATTTTCCCTTTTATCCTATGCAGACGGTAGATTGTGCGGGAACCCATACCCAGTATAGTGCGGCTGTCTATGTGGCAGTCTAGCAGCTTACTGACTGGACTGCTTATGTGGCATAATAAATAGGGTAATATTTGTATTAACTTTAAATAGTTATAACTTTTAGAGTAAATTACTCGGAACCCCCTTAAAAATGGGCATAATACAGTTAACCCCCTTGTGTTTATCATAATTATGGTAACCACCTTGAGGTTACGGTATCTCTGACCATGAGCCCCCGAACTATAACTTTGTTACCAAAACATTAACTACATGCTGACCCATCAGCTTAATCACATTACTAATGCCAACCTGGACAACAAAAATGCCTAACCAACATTGTTTAACTCTCCTTCATCCCAATTCAGATGCATTTTTGAGCTAGGGTTGACGTTTTTCAGACAATAAGAATGCTGATGAAACAATATTTTTTTGTCTAACATGTCATTAATAATGTGATTAAGCTGATGGGTCAGCACGTGGTTAACGTTTTGATAATGGAATTATAGTTCGGGGCTCATAGTCAAAGATACTGTAACCTCAAGGCGGTTACCAATAATTATGATAAACACAAGGGGGTTAACTGTATTATGCCCAATCCTCGAGGGGGTTCCGAGTAATTTACTCTAACTTTTAAAATATAAGTCCAAAATAAAAAATTTGCACCATTGTTCATCTAAATTCAAACTCTTTAAACAAACCAGTCATGGATATGTTTTGACAAGTTTTAAAATTTATGTTAGTTATATGTACATATCAACATATATCAACGACACTTATGATTCACCACGTACAGTTTAAAATACACCATATAACATTAATAATACTTCACAAAACAATAATGATTCAGTATTTGTTCCGAAGTTTGTTATCTACTTCACCACTTATTAGTTAATGAATCATAATACCAATTTCAATGAATCATAATATCAAATGTAATGAATCATAATATCATTTTAGTGTATCATCAGTAACATATAAAAATAAAAGTTAAATAATAATACAATACAAAAACAATATTTGATACGAAAGAAAATACATGATTTACCATATAAGGTTTAAAATACATTATAATACAATAATAATACACTAAAACAACATTGAGTTTTTATCGGTTCCAGAGTTTGTCATTTAATTCACCACTTATTAGTTAATAAATCGTAATATCAATTTAATGAATACACTAAAAACAACATTGAGTTTTTATCGGTTCCAGAGTTTGTCATTTAATTCACCACTTATTAGTTAATAAATCGTAATATCAATTTAATGAATCATAATATCAAAATTAATGAATCATATCTTCATTTTAGCATATCATCGTAAACATATAAAAAAAGTTTAAACAATAATACAACACAAAACAATATTTGGTATGTATGAAAAATACATGACTCACCGTATAAGGTTTAAAATACACCATACAACAATAATAATACACTACAAAACAATAATGACTTTTTATCGAGTTCAAAATTTGTAATCTAATTCACCACTTTTACTTAATGAATGATAATATCAATTTCAATCAATCATAATATAAAAATTAATGAATCATATTATCATTTTCGTGTATCATCATACACATGTAAAAATAGGTTTTTTTTCAAAGTTGTCAAAACATATCCATGACTAATCTTGTTTTGAAGAGCTTGAATTTAGATGAACAATAATATTTTTTTTATTTTAGACTTATATTTTAAAATTACAACCATTTAAAGTTAATATAGTAAAAAGACAACTCATCAGCAAAACAGTCCTGACTGGTCGCACGATAGTTTTGCATGGGCCTGTCGTACGCTCGAATTTGCGTATCCTATATCTAACTATTAATTACTATAATTATGCAAGGATTATTATTTTGATATTAACGTAGATTCTTTTTTTCTTTTCTTCCATATTTTTAAACTACCATTCATTAATTAGTAAATCAACTTTGAACAATATATTTAGTTACTAAATTCATGGGATTATATATTTTTGAATACATTTTTTATATTTATAAGAAGTTAAGAAGATATTTATAATTAATTATATGTCTTACGTAACCAATGTATACGACATTAGGTAGTCTTTTACTATAGAAGATATTAAATTAAGGTAATGCTCGTGTTTGTACAATGGTACATTGGTACATTGTAAAACAAATTATTAATAATTTATAGTTACAAAATGATTTTGAGAATGTAAGATATTACATTTGGTACATTGTAGAGGTTTTGCTAGTATCAGATTGACGATAGTGTGATACTTGTATATATATGTTTTTAGTATATCATAAACTTATTTCACTTATAATCATTTTTACAATGGTTTTTATTGACGTCCATGAAGATATTTAAAATATAGCTTGTAGATATTTTGTAATAGCTAGAGTTCGAAGTTAAAATTCATGAACAATTAGTTTTTCAGTTTTGGGTATTACATTGCATAATAAATACAACATATTGTAGTACCATAAGGTTCAAAACTATACAATATAGTGAATAGTTCAAAAACATGATCGAAACTATTTTCTTGTAAGAAAAGCACCACTTAAATTAACAACACATACCAAATCCACCAATTTCGGACCTATACGTAATTACGAATACCATACATATATGAATGAAGCACATAACTGAAAGGATACATTAGACATTTATTCGATAAGAACTTGTTACATTCTTTGAGTTCATTGTTTGTGGGTGGGTATATGAATGTCATAATATTATGGTGGTATTTCATGCTTAGAAACTTAGGGTTGCCTCAATGAAGTACTAGTTTTTTTTTAATAATTGGAGGCTCAAGGCCTAAGAGCCGCAAAGCGGACATACAACCACATCAACACCACAGCAAAACATACCTTGGTTGCTCTACCCTTACACTTAATAAAGGTATCCTAAACTTTTAGTTTCTCGTCCTTACTTTCCTCTTACCCTTAATAACAGCCTTACTAATACGCGGGAATTTACTTAAAACCCACAAAGTCTTTCTTAGCCCCAAGGATCTTTCTGGAGCTATCTTTAGAATTGGCTTGCGAGCAGGCAGCTATCAACACCAACCTCTACACCATCCCTAGACTCCTGACGTCTCTGGCAAAAGAATCTTTTTTTATAGTTACGATAGTGGGTAGGTTTCGAACTCAGAACCTTTGGTTCTAGGATAACACTCCTCTACCAACCAAGCCACGGGGGCTTGATAGTGCTCATGGATGATTTCTTCATAATTACTCAGGGCACGTCCTTCATCTAACACCTGGCAACCAAGCTTTTTTGCGAGCAAAAGAGTACTAGTACTAATTATACATCCAGATATTGCTAAAAACAAGTTCTAAATGCAACACATGTCATTTGTCGAGATGTCGCAGTCATGTCTTCAGTTTGTTCTCACCCCATTTGTCGAGATGCCGCAGCCCCGTCTTCAATTTGGTGTGCTAGATGCAATAGTCCCATGATGTATCTCTGTAGTAGTGCAACACAAAAAGAGAACGAAGAAAGGCGCAGGGCATGTATGTTTATTATTCGCTAGTCACAGTCGTAAAATTATCGTGAGTGAAGAGAATGTAGACGTACATCTTCAATCTGGTATGCCAGATGCAGCAAATATAGTGATTTATGCCTGTAGAGGCGCATAGCATGTATGTTAATTTTTTGCCATTTAGGGTTGCGAAATTACGGTGAGTGAAGAGAATAAAGATGATAATGCGACATAAGAAATAAAAAAAAACTTCTATTGTTATGATCACCAAAGAGAAGAATATGAGTTTGAGTATACTACCCATTCCGATATGAACTATTTTCATCCCCACCTTCAGTTTGTTGTGCAAGAGCACTGCAGTGATTTATCTATGCAGAGGCGTAGACACAAGAAGAGAATATACTACAAAAAGTATAGATATATAATGACATTTTTTAACACCATTTAATAAAGTGTAGTTATTTTTTTAATATAATTACTCTATTTAATTACACTTATTTGTGTAGAACTCTATAGTAAGAACTTATGTTAAATGTAGATACAAATATGTATATATAAAATACAAACTCTCTAATATCTCTACATCACTTATGAAGATACTTATAAGTGAAGAAAATTAATTTTCCACATTTATTTTTGTAAAAAGTTTGAACTTAAAAGTGTGGGCATATGCCAATTATGTAGTAGTTATTGATGAGAGGCGTATAGCATGTATGTTCATTTAGATGAGTTTCAGTATAGGCTATTGTATTATGCCTTTTTGATATTATGAAAGAATAAGAGAACTAATTATATAAAAAAAGATGAGTTCGAGTACATTACCGGTCCCATGAACAGTTTTCAGCTCCGTCTTCAGTCTAGTGTGCAGGATGCATCAGTTCTTGTGGGGAAGAAAACTACCCATTAATATAGTACCAAAGTAATTTGTAACTGATAAAATAAACAATTTTAAATCCAATATAATTTGGACCATCCTTTATTATATCCCCTAATCTAATGAGTAATTAGAATATTGTCCAGAAAAGTTCAGGGACAAATACCCCTCCATAATAGAATCTTTATTTTGATCTGGATAACACCTATAGCAAAAAACATAGGCAAATCATTATGCTTCAACATTCAAAAATGAAAGAAATCCTCACTTGAAATTAGGAGGGACAAGGGATAGAGAAGGAAGAAATAGTAGTGACGCATTCCAATAAGAGTAATAAACAATGATGAAAATCTTGTATCTCTTACTTGTTTTTTGAGACCTCCAATCTCTTTTTATTAAATTTTAAAATTACATCGGGCTATCTGCCCTACCCCAAAGAAAGAGTCTAACATGCGAACGGGGGGAGGGGGGATTACCTCCTTCTCGCACCTGAAATGTCCATAGAAAACATAAGCCAAAACTTAACGACTTGGGATCAAAAGACCCGCATCCACGAACCACTGGATGAACACTTGTTTTGACAAAACCCTAATCGCAACTAGATAGGGATTACCAACCTAAACGAAGATGTGATAAAAATAGTCCTACACTTATTGAAAGCATAAGATTCATTTGAAGGGAAATTACTAAGATGAAACTAGAAAAGACCGTTATTGAACATAGGAGAACAGCCATAGGAACAATAAGTTTAACCAAGGTTGATTGGTTGTGCCTTACCTACCAACTATGAAGGTAAGGGGTCATTTCTCCTGGAAACCCCCATGATCGTCTGGGGTTGTCGTGAAGTTAGTAGTCCGAGCAACCCGGGTTGGTTCATGCATGTGAATCAAGTGAACAATCAACTGAGGCTCCTTGGTCAGGGAGCTTGATTTGCCTTTCTTCCCCTTTTTGGTCTAGAACCGGACTTATGGGAGGATCCCCCCTCCTTCGGGATACCGTCCTTTTTTAACCTATAAGTGTGTCTCCTCTTTCTTCTGGGAGAGCCTTGAGAAGTATCGTCACCCTCGTGTTCGAGTGGAGCTGGATTTGCCCTCGACTCATGTGGACTCGCACTAACTTGGTTGTTGATTGACGGTTCTACCCCTCCTTATCAACACCACACAAGAAGCATCCAAACCACATATATCTTCCAGATCTCACTCCCCTTCTCAACGGTGCTCATCTGTCCAGGTCTGGAGTTAGATGCTCTCATCCAAGGCCCATAAGAGTAAGCTTCTACAGCGCATTCCAACTGATCATGACATTCTTTAGTGGTCTAAAGAAACAAGCCACATCTGAAGTAGATAAGAGGCACTTGTCATACGTGAACCGTAAGACTGATCAATACCTTCAATGGATACCTTCACACACTAAGGATAGGCCTACGGAGGTCGAGGATAACTCTAAACTGAAAAAAATTCACCACCCAACCCTTCCTCTTCATCTCCATACTCAAGAAAGCACCCAAAGTGTGAGCCTAAACGTTTAACAAATCCCTTATGGTGAAGAATGAAGGGGATGCCATGAACACGGATCCAGATGGGAAGACAGGGGAAATTTGATCCTTTGGCGCCTTTGCTCTATCAATATTTTGGAAAACCAACAAGCAGCCATCAAAGGTCCAAGGATCCCGGGAAAAAGCCACATGTAAGGAGTCCAGTGTCTCAAACTCACACAAGAAGAGACCAGGCGACTGGACTTTGGCTGCGTTCGGCATCACAAAATGTGGTAGTTTTGTGGTTGTTTTGGTCTGCTTGTTTGGTTGGTTGTTTTATGTAGTTTACTGGTTGTTTTGTGATAGTTGTTTTGTGGTTGTTTGAAAACTAGTGTTCGGCAGGCGGCGGTTTCGTCTGACTGTTTTGAATAAGTTAGTTTTATGCGGTGGTGTGTTTACCGTTTTTGTTGTTACAATTAAAAATTTTATATTACATTTTAAAACATTTTTTTTTTAATAAAGTTAAAATATATGTAGATATTCAATTATAGCCTTTAATAATTAATATTCTTAATATTTTAGTGACAATTAATTTATAATATGTATACATATTAATTTATAAATCTATTTTTTACATTATTTAAAAAAATAAAAAAATAAACCATGTATTTAGAGCAAATATATTAGATGTTATATATAAAAATATAATTTTGGATTATATATTAGTATTAATAATTCATTTCAAATGTATTAACACTTAAAGATTATTTTAATTTTTAACGGAATAAATAATATCATTAAAATGAAAAACTAATTCTTTCTAATAATAAAATAATTACTGTAAGCTAATATATATAGATATCACTTATTATTTTATTATTATATATTGTTTAATTGTTGTTAAAATATTTATTTTAAAAATATATTTGTAGTTAAAACAATATATTCTATTCAATTAATATTACTTAATGAAATTTAAAAACATAAATTTAAATTTAATATTTGATATGCCAAGAAATGAAAAATAACGTATATTAGCATATAAAATTATTATTTAATTATTAAGCATGGTATAAAACATATAATAACTTTGATATACTGACAAACCATAATAGATTGTACAAACAGTTTTGTAATTAATTATTACTTAGCAAGTTGAATACTTATAATTGATATTTCTGAAATATACTACAAATATTTTGTAGTCTAATAATTTTAATATAATTGAAAGTTTACATCGTAATTATTATTAGTTTGCTCTTTCCTTGTAGAATATTTTATTAGAATTGATAGATAGTAATAGTTTTAAGAGACTATTTATCCGTATCTGAATAAACAATTTAGAAAAACACTACTAGTTTAAAACCTATTGTTCTTTATTATTTTCATTAATTTATAATTTATATATCAATCTTTATTAAAAAAGCTAAAAATAAAAACTGAAAATAAACTAATTTATAATATATTAATCTATATATTTCAATTTTAATTTAATTTTGTGTCAAATTTAATATATAATGTCATTTTCAAAATATAGTTATAAATATTTAAAATTTAAATTAATTTATTAAAAATTAATTTTTAAATATTAATTAATATTATTAAAATATTCTCGTCCCCTTAATTACAGTTTTCTAGCTTCGTCTCTGTTTACAGTATTCATTATATTTGTAGCATAAATTGTTGGTTGTTGTGTGGTTGTTTTGTACTGGTATATTTGTGGCTGTTTTGAAAATTGTTGTTCGGAGGTGACGATTTGACATTTTTTGTCAAAAATGCCACTCAAAAATGCCACATTTATACCACAAATATATCAAGTCCGAACGCAGCCTTTAAGTCTTCTGTTCATTTGCCAAACCCAATCAAAGGTGATTCACCAGCACGGACATCAACAGTTACCGAGAAGGTTGCGGTGGAGCAGAAAATAAGCAGTGATATTAACAAAGATCTTTCATGGAGGTAGTGATATGTTCATCCGTAGTGAGCATTAACTCCGCGCAACACGAGGTCAATTCATCGACTGGCTGAACCGACGTATCCTTCATGTTTGACACAACTGAATGCGTAGTAGGAGACCTGTTGGTATGAGCAATTGGATTGCCAGCCACAACCTAGAGAACGTAAGAGAGAGCGATCGTGTTTTCATGGTCAAAGGTTGGCCGAAGATAGCCAAGATCCAAAAACAATATCCCAAGCATAAGGCAGAAGACAGTAGAGGAGCCACTCGTGTGATTCAGAGTAGCTGGCTGAACCTGAACATACCTCTTCGGAGTCGGAGTGCAACCTCTTCCAAAATTATCTAGCATGTCCCAGCGTTTTCAACCCGGGCGCTGCTGTCACTCTTTTTCTTTTGTTTTTCAAAACGTTATGGTTTGTTGAATATAAATTCAAATATTATATGTTTTAGGAAAATTGATCAGATATCATCAAAAATTTTGTTAATTTATAAATATTACAATCCAGTCAGCAAAACAATCCAGTCAGCAGCTGACTAGACTGCCAAATCACTGTCCCACTCCTACCTCACGTACGAACTCGCTGCACAGTCGAATTTGCGTTGCACTAGGGCTCCTTCTTTTCTTTTCTAGTGTTGCATGATATCAATCTCGATTCTAGTGTCATTTCTCTGGTTCTTTTCCGTCATGGGTTAGGCGGGCTCATTTCCTTCATTATGCGGGTCTTTGAAGTTGAGGGTGCTTTGTTATCTTATGACCGTTGTCTCTTGGGAAAATTTTTTCGACCCATCAAGTTGGTGTTTGCTCTTTGGTGATTACCTTAGGCCAAAACTGGAGTATTTTTTGGGTTTAGGGTTTGTAAGGTTGGTCGTAGTCTTTTTGTGATAGAGTTTGAGAAGATGATGTATATGCATGTTGTTCTTGTTCAAGGACCAAGGGTTGTCAATAACTTCCTCTTTGAGATTCAAAGTTTGGAGTCACCCAAGGCAATAAGTTTAGATGGGTGCTCATGAAAGGTCTGAGACATGATCTGTCATGTGTGGGGTGGTGTCGGATTTACTTGGGGATAGTCACTCTAATGTTTAGAAGAGAATGGATTGGGAGTTAGTTCCGAGTATAGTGCAAGTCTAGTTGTTGTCAAGAGTGATCCTTCCTTCCTTTTGGACGCCATGCATATTAATCAATCGGATTCTTCTCAGGTTTGGGAAAGTGCAAGTTCAACCAGCTCAGAGCAGATGTGTCACGAGAAGAATTCTAGGACTTGAGGTTGGTTGAAGTGGATCGTAAAGGTAAGAAAGTTCAGTTTACTTTCAACGTTGATCCCTTCAATTTGACTGGTGGAAGCAATGGTCTGTTGAAGATTGGTTTGAAGAGGCTCTGGGGAAGTCTTTGGAGTCGCCAAAAGGAATGATAGCTTTGATTTCTAATTGCACGGGAATGGACATTGCTCATGCAATTAGATGTTTTTGGAAACTTTTCTTTATGCTAGTGTTCTTGTTGGTTATTTAGTTAAGTTGTGTGAACTGTGGGTGGTTTTATTTTTATTCAACCTTTAGTTTGCTTGTTAGTTGGTTATGGTACATGTTTTGCATTTTGGGGAGTCTTTGTAGCAATTTCTTTGTAGTTTTCTTTTGGCTGGTGGGTCTGGTCTTGCAACTAGGTGTAACTGGGGGGCTTATCAATGCAATATTAGTAGGTTATTTGAAGAAGCGTATGTGACTTCAAGAGCCAATCTATGATGTTGTGGGTCGGTCTTTTCTTAAACTACTAATGTAACCTCCTAAGAGGAATTGGTTGCGAATAGCCGCTAGTTCGGTTAAGGCTTACCTTGATTTTCAGTATTTAGGGCCTATGATTGTTAATTTGATCCGTAAAGTGCTTTTTGTGCTATATTAATAAAATGTTGACCGAGCTTTCGAAAAAAAAAACATCAATTTGAAAGGAAGAAAACAACCGAGAGACCTTATATTAGTTGTGCGCAGCTAGGATGCTACCACACTTATTAGTATAGTATGGCAGGACATTTCCCATTATTAATTGGTGACCTTCTTTATAATATATAAGTATAACGTTATTCGTACGTTAACGGATTCGACTTATCACCTACCTCACTTTGGTAAAGAAAAACAAAATAATACTAATAGTTAGCAATTATAATTAATAAAATAGAAGCGGCCTCCCCAGCAAGGAGTAAATAAATAAGGCAAGTTAGCAATTATAATTCAGCCAAAACAAATAATAAAATAGAAGCGACCTCCCCAGCAAGGAGTAAATAAATAAGGGAAGTTAGCAATCATAATTCAGCCAAAACAAATAATTAAATAGAAGTGGCCTCCCCGGCAAGGAGTAAATAAATAAGGCAAATTCTTAGACAAGAAACATTTGCAAGATTCACAGATTGAGCAGAGCAAACTCACAACTTAATAATCATGGACAGAAATATGGAGGTGGAAGAAGAGTTCCAACGCTTGATCACAACCTTGCCAAAAGCAAAAGGGTGGATGTTCGACACTCAGTACCAGTATCATGGATTCTGGTACCCACCACCAATCATCCGAGCAATCCTCACAACAACAAAACAGCGCTATTTCGAGACAGCAACAGATAATTATAGTTCAAACCCACCATCACCAATTAGCGTCCTACTTGCTTCACACCCAAAATCAGGCACTACTTGGCTTAAATCACTCCTATTTGCCATCATGAACCGAGCTCAATACCCTACTGACAGTATAAATCATCCACTCCTCTCTTCAAACCCACATGAATGCTTGATTTCCATAGAGTTATCAAATCCCAATAACTTTGACCATTCGAACTCTGTAAACAAACCACTACTTTTGGCAACCCACTTTCCGTTCCACTCATTACCAGATTCTATTAAATCATCATCGAATTATTGTCGTATAGTCTACGTATTCCGTGATCCCAAGGATATCCTCATCTCCCTTTGGCAATTTTCTAATCAAATCCGCCAGTCAAATGAAACCGCGTCACTTCTCTCAATTGAAGAAGCTGCTGATCTCTTCTGTGAGGGGAAATCAATTTACGGTCCTTACTGGGATCATGTCTTGACATACTGGGAAGAGAATTTGAATACACCCGGAAGAATCCTGTTTGTCAGTTATGAGGAATTGAAGTGCAAACCAATTGATTGTTTGAAGAAGCTGGCAAATTTCGCTGGAAAACCATTTTCTGTAGAGGAGGAGAAAGCTGGAGTTCCTGAAAACATTGTTGATCTTTGTAGCTTTAAGAAGCAGAGAGACTTGGAGGTTAACCAGCCTCAGTCGATTAACAGTGCAATATCAAAGGTTATAATGATTCCCAACAACTTATTCTTTAGGAAAGGTGAGGTTGGAGATTACCGGAATTATCTGACGGAGGAGATCATCGAGCGCATCGACAAAATCACCGAGCAGAAGTTGGGAGATATAATTGGATTCAAGTCGTCAACTCTTCTCGCATAACACCATAATCGCAATGATGATTTCGTTCATCATTATTGCTTCATGATTTGCTTTAGTTACATGTACAATGTATGGTCAATTTGCTTTAATTTGAATTTGATTAAAGACAATAATGGCATACCAAACAAAAAACAAGGTACCACCTGGTGTTTGTGTTTGTTGTATTTACAATTTTTTTTGGAAAATTGATAGGATACTACTACGAAGTTTGTTAATTCATAAAAATATCATAATTTTTAAAAAAGTTTTTCAGATACAACAAAATTTTTTTAATTCATTAGATAATATAAATTACGAACCCAAAACTTTTTGAGACCAAAATGTCTCTACTTATTAATAAACATAGTTCACGGTATATCACATATGAAGCGGATGCCATGAACACGGATCCAGATGGGAAGGCAGAGGAAATTATGATCCTTTGGCGCCTTTGCTCTATCAATATTTTGGAAAACCAACAAGCAGCCATCAAAGGTCCAAGGATCCCGGGAAAAAGCCACATGTAAGGACTCCAGTGTCTCAAACTCACACAAGAAGAGACCATGCGACTGGACTTTAAGTTTTCTGTTCATTTGCCAAACCCAATCAAAGGTGATTCACCAGCACGGACATCAACAGTTACCAAGAAGGTTGCGGTGGAGCAGAAAATAAGCAGTGATATTAACAAAGATCGTTCATGGAGGTAGTGATATGTTCATCCGTAGTGAGCATTAACTCCGCGCAACACGAGGTCAATTCATCGACTGGCTGAACCGACGTATCCTTCATGTTTGACACAACTGAATGCGTAGTAGGAGATCTGTTTTTTTTTAGATAATTGAGGCTTTTGCCATTTGATTAATAAAAGATAATCGGACGAGACCGGTATTTCAGACCTCATTAAAATCTCCTCAAGTAAAACCCAGTGGGAAAAAAACTTGAGGAGGAAAAAAAGTACCCACCATGTCCTTAATACAAGCCTACACACCAAAACTAGGGGTAGAAAGCAACATGAACGAAAGGTATAAGCAAGCAAGTAAACTGACAGACACTGCAATTGGATTGCCAGCCACAACCTAGAGAACGTAAGAGAGAGCGATCGTGTTTTCATGGTCAAAGGTTGGCCGAAGATAGCCAAGATCCAAAAACAATATCCCAAGCATAAGGCAGAAGACGGTAGAGGAACCACTTGTGTGATTCAGAGTAGCTGGGCTGAACCTGAACATACCTCTTCGGAGTCGGAGTGCAACCTCTTCCAAAATTATCTAGCATGTCCCAGCGTTTTCAACCCGGGCGCTGCTGTCGCTCTTTTTCTTTTTGTTTTTCAAAACTTTAGAATGTTATGGTTTGTTGAATATAAATTCAAATATTATATGTTTTAGGAAAATTGACCAGATATCATCAAAAATTTTGTTAATTTATAAATATTACAAATTTTAAAAGTTATGGTGCAACAAAAAATAATTTTAATTCACCATTAACCCTAATATTTACTTGTTAATAAACTTAATTCCATTATACCACATAAATATTTTTAATGCATAATATACCACAAGAATTAGTAAAATATATTAAGAAAAGAAAAAAACAAAAATTTAAGTTTATTAATATATTGGTTAAAATTGTAAAAATTTTAAAAATGTAGAAGTACCATATATTAAAATTTAAAATCTCTACATATATAAACCTCTAAAAATTACTAAAAATAATAACTCTAACCTAAATTTTTGACTAAATAGAAAAAATGGTTGAGGGAATGATACACTACTTGTATATAAAATAGCTTTATATGTTTTAATTTAAAAAATACAAACAAACTAATATTTTTTTTAAAAAAAAATAACTAGTAAAATTTTAGTTCTTTATATATGGGTTAAAATTGTACAAAATTAAAATAGCAAAAATACAATAATAATAATAAAATCTCTAAAAATATATAGAATTATAAAAATATAATATATTAGAGAATCCACTAATTTTATTTCAAATAGATAAAATAGTAAAGAGAATGACAATTTATTTTTTATAATATTTTATGTAAATGAAACTTTTTATAATGTTATTTAAAACGTTAGAGTAAAAATAGTATAAAAAATGGGTTATCATTCTCTTAACTATTTTAAAGTTTGTCAAATTTTATAGCTTGTAATAATATATAATAATTTTTTTATTGTTAGAGAATTTTTTAATATATATGGTATTTTATTTTGTACAATTTTAACAAATATATTAATAAACTTAAATTTTTATTATTTTACATTTTAAAAATATTATTTAAATTGGTGGTATCTTGTGAATTAAAAATATTAATGTGGTATAATGTGAACTATGTTTATGAATAGTAGGGGTATTTTGGTCATAAAAGTTTAGGGTTAGTAATTAGTGGTATCTGGTGAACAAAAATTATTTTTGTGGTATCAAAAAAACTTTTTAGAAAATTATGGTATTTGTAAATTAAAAAACTTTTAGTGATATCCTGTGAATTTTTCCTATATTTTATACCATTTATCATAATTCGAGCTCTTTGAAAGAAGATCCAATAAGACAATGTTTTAACAAACATAGAAATTTGTGTGTTTTGCATGAAAGAAACCAGTATTTTTGTCCACCTCTTTTAACCAACAATCCATTGACTTTTGTTTCCACCACAATTCTTCCTTGGAGGTCAACCATTGGTTGTTGTATTTTCTTTGGTGACCACTTGTTTCATGAAATGCAAAAAAAAAAAGAAGTAGAAAATAGCTGCAAAGTCATCCATGAAAAAGTAGAAGATAGCCACTTCTAAATCTATATGACTACAACAACTATCGGATGAAATTAGGGCTTTGCACTCAACATCACCCTCAATTAAAGTGGACAATTTGGGAGCAACATATATATCTCTCATAGTGAGCCTTAGCTATCTTTTTGATAGTTGTGCACACTAAGTCCACGCAGGGGTGGACCTAGGTGGGGTCACGTGACCCCATGACTTTTGTAAAAAAAATTAATTATAGTAAATTTTAATGTAATTTTTTATAAAATAGTAGATTTTATGTCTTAGTGACCCCACAAATGTCATAAAAATTTAACTATAGAAATTTATATTATCAGTGACCCTATAATTTTCAATCTCTGGGTCCGCCAATGGCTAATTGACCCCAACACATTGAGCAGTCCACTCTAAATAAATACCATATGTGACAGCACAAGAATGACCGTTTACGATTCTCTAGAAATAAAATATCTACATATGTTGTTGAATCGATCGATAGTACATATAACATGCATGATCCGTATAGAATGTGAATTATGTAGTTTACACAACACAGTGATATACTAAACAAACAAGCCCCGGAAACTCTTCATGCCAGCACTTTCTTGCTGTTAAATGAAAGTTAAGTGGTAGTTAAATAATTTCCTTTTTGGACAGCTCAAAATCCTTGGACGGCTAACTATAATATACTTAGGGTGTGTTTCACGCGACGGAAACGGAATGGAATCAGGAAAGGGAATGAAGGGAAAGGAAAGGGATTCCCTTTGATTAAAAAGTTTGTTTGATTTTAACAGAGAAATGACATTGAATTATGCGTCATTCCCTTTGTTGTTGTTTGGTTTTGAATATAAGGGAATCACAATCTTCTTCAAAAAATTTTATACTTAGTAATAATTTTAGTTTCCAAATCTCAAAATGATCATCCATGTTTCATTCATTTCATAAACATATTGATAATTAAACAAAATAAATTAAGAAATAATCTTAATTATATATTCAAAAAAATATAAACACTTTAATCAAATAAAAATTATTAATTAATTATATCAAAATTATGTTATAATTCAAAAATATTTGCAATATATTATAGATATTTATCTAATACATACATTACATAATGTTTAATATTTTAAGAATAAGTTTATATGTTAATCTTGTTTTATATTTCTCAATATCTTTGGTATTAGCGTAAATATTTTAGTTCACATTTAATTATGTAATATTTTGTTTACTTTTAAATATTTTCAATAATATAAGGTATTATAAATAAAATAATAACATTTTTATTAAAGTGAACTGTTTATGATAATGAAAATATTAATAATGACTATACTTAATTTTTAGTACTTACTACCTCCGTCCCATTTGACCTTCTGTTTACTTTTTGGCACGTTTTTCCACTTCAATATTTAACATATAAAAACATTAGTTTTATGAAATTAAGTTTTGCATTATGTAGTTTTAACATAAAGAATCAATAATAAAACTTAGTTTGTGAAATTTTATTATCTTATATGTTAAATATTGAAGTCAAACGACATGCCCAAATAGTAAATAAGACGGTCAACAAGGGACAGAGGGAGTATAATATAGTCATTTATTTCATATTAGTAAGTTTTTAAAAAGTTTTATGGTATAATTTTAAATCCAATTTTTTTAAAAAAGTTGTTTTGAATATTATTATATGTAGTATTTATATATATATATATATATATATTAAATAGAAATATTTAGTATATAAGAAAAATAACTAAATGAATCATGTAAATATTTTTATTAAGATACACATCTAACATATTTGCTCATACATAAATTGTTTACTTTGATTTTTATTTAAGTACATGTAAGCATACTTAATTTGTAGATTAATATATTTATTATTAATTAATTATAATTGAAACTTGAATAAGTCATATTTCATATTTATATTTTAATTCTTAAAACATTTATTTAAATTAAACATTGCTTGAAATAACGATGATGAGTTACGTAGTGGGAGAGAATGATGGAAAAAGGAAGGAAAGGGAATACTATTCCCATGATTTTGGGGGAATGGGAAGAAGGGAATTGGGGGTTTTTAAAACTGAAAAGTGGGGAAAGGTCATCATTAAAAATTAAAAACAAACCATCACAAAGAGAATGATTCCCTTTCCCTTTCCCAAATACCCCCAAGTGAACACACCCTTACAGCTGTGGCGCTGAAAACAAGCATCACTCATGTGATCAAGTTTTGATTTCTGGCTTTCTAAATTGAAAATGATTCTCAATACAAAAAGTAAACAAGCATCACTCATGTGATCAAGTTTTGATTTCTGGCTTTCTAAATTAAAAATGATTCTCAATAGAAAAAAGTACTACTACTTAAATACATATATAGAGCGTAACTATCTTAAGCGCTAAATACAAGTTTCGACCTTGTTTTCATTTGACGAATCCAAGAAATTTGACATTATGCGGGAGACATGCATTATTGCCCACTAAATAAAAAGTCTGGTTATAATTAGTTATATTGCTAGTTGCTTCCCTAAATTAAGTATATGGCACAATGATTTGGGGTGAAGCTAGCGTTTACTTATTCCGTTTTAAATATATCTTGTGTTAGTTACAGATAAATTTATATTAAATATTCCATGTAGAATATTAATCAAAAGCAGCTAGCAGGTTCGATCAGTAGCAAATTTGAAGAGATGTATATACATATGCAGTGCTGATCGAGGTGCAATAAGATTTGCAAGCCGAAATCAGCGGCAAATTCTACTATACAACCGGAATCACGATGCTCCATGGTGGAAACAAAAAGTGAACGTGAATGCGTGATGTTTTTCTCTTTTTATTTTTATAATTTAAAATTAAAATTTTAATTAATTAAATCTAATAATCTTAAATCTTGGTTTTAAAGAAAATCTAAAAATTAAAAATAAATAAATCTAAAAAATTTAGTAACCGTTAAGTAAAAAAATCTTGGGTTTAGAGGAAAATCTACGAATTCAAAACTAATAATTCTAAAAAATGTATTAATTGTTAAGTAAAAAAATCTTAGTTTTAGAGGAAAATTGTGATTCAGATTGGGCAGCTTGCCCGAACACACGAAGTTTTTATATTTTTCTAGGTAACATTCCTATTTCTTGGAAGACCAAAAAAGAAAGCTCGATTTCTATATCCATTGCAGAAGTAGAGTACAGGTCTCTCCAAAGAGTCACGTTAGAATTGACTTGACTTAGCAGGCTTCTTAATGAGTTAGAAATGAAAGGATTAAATGTGATCATTAGTCTGCGATTCATGAGAAGGTCTCATCAATGTCACTTACACTCACACCACGACCTAGCAGACATGATGACAAAAGTTTTATTAGGAGATACAAAAATCAACTTCATCAAATGGGGATGGACGACAACAGGACTACAAGGTTGGGTGATCAAGATCTCCCGCACCTTGTGGGGGTGTGGTAGGAAATTATAAGGGTATTTTAGTAATTATACGTTCAATGGCTATTTTGATTATTAGCCATATGGGCAAGTTGCATTTTGGTTGTGTAGAAATACCAAACAATGCCTAATAAAAGGTGTCTTTATGTGAAGGTATTAGTAGAGTTGTGACTCTATGGGAAATACATCTCTAAAGGGATATGTCTTTTCATACTAATATGACTCTTCATATAAAGGAATGTCTTATAATGAAGGGAGACATCTTTTGGAGGTATCTTTATGGAAAGAAACTATTTGAGATGTGTCTCTCCATAAACAACACTTCCAACACCTATAAATACCTACCCTTGTGATCATTTTTCAAAATGTTTTTTTTTTCCGCTGAATGATCTCTATATTTCCACAACAAATTCTCTCAAAACTACGTTTGTATTAATGTTGTTCGTTGGAGGCATTTACTTTGTGAATAACATTGAATCGGGGTTTTCGTTTCAATACCGTGATACCGTTGATCAAGGAAGAAGATCTACCTCCATTTAGAAGATAAGTTGTCATCAAATTCTCTTCTACAAGTAAGAATTTCCCTCATTGGTATCAAGAGATTTGGTTGATTTCTTTGAATCTATGGTTCCCTTGGTGAATGCCGCAATGCATGGCAATGAGTTGCTGCATTGAAAGTTTCAAACGCATGCTGCTTATCATCTTGTATGGAGTGGGTTTACATGCAACGACAAGATAAAAGCATATTGGATTTATTTCCTCCATGAAGGGATGGAAGAAATCGATTATAGCATGTAGGAATCGGTTATTTTTTTACTGATGCCACTCAATGTAGATGGCTCTCTACATGCATGTGTCTCTTTGTTTTTATACAAACAGACATGTTAATTATAAATTGGTAATAACCGATGAGGGCATGTGTTTGTTTGTACAGGGTTCTCGTCCACTTTAATTATGAATCGATGTATAGTTTAGTATACATTTGACTGATTCATACGGACACAACTTTTTGGATGAGTGTTCATTTGTGGTGGTTATATTAATAGTAACCAATCTACTATTGCAAAGGCATTAACCACAATTTTGTTCTACGCAATGAAAATGTGTAATCATTTTTTTTGGCTTATTCTATTTTGACCGGTTGATTATTAAAGTTTTTCTATGCATAAATGAAAACGAGTAGTAGGTAATTAAATTGGTCATATTTTTATTCTATTTGAATCGACATGATAAGCAATTATTAAGTTGCTTATACGTTAACAAAAAAAAAATGATTGTGTTATGTACCAATCTTAGTATAATTATGGTGATTGTGTTATGTACCAATCTTAGTATAATTATGGTAATAAGTTTATCATAATATATACTCTCTCTCCTTATTTTTTTAAGCTTATTGTACTTAGGTACAAATTGCTTAAAGTTCTAAACCAGATTACTTAGATGAGGTCTACTGTATTAGTTACAGATTACCCAGTTAAGTCTACTAGTTCATCAGATTGCTTTATTGGATCTACTATATTTTATATAGATTATCCAATGTGTCTACTGATGTTGCCAGATTGCTCGGATGAATCTACTGTAATTTTTCTACAGTTTATCCAACCGAGCCTACTGGGTGGACCCTACTGTATTTTCCATACAGACTGGTTTTCTCCTCTATTGTACTTAGTGTACAGATTAGGAATATTTTAAAAGGGAGATATCTTGATAAGAACTTGTCAAATATTTTTGTAAGATATTAGATCTTTGTGTCATAAATAATCTATGTGATTATTAAGGACTATGTGTTCTCATGTATCATGTTCTTTATGTAACAATTTTCTTGTGTAGATAATTCATGGTACATATATATATATACAAAGAAGCCAAATAATTTTTGGATACTTAAAAGGTATAATTATATGGAAAAGTACCCTCGTGTAAGACAACGAAATTGTTGTTTGGTCATGTACTTGTGTAGTACATGTATGTTTTTTAAACAAAGGTAGTCCATATCCGACACTTGACAAGTTCTAAAGCTGGGATTTTTTTTTCCAGTGGGAGTTTCATGTGTTGAATCAATTACTTAATTACTTGTTTGATAACTAGTATTTAGGATTGATTATAAGCTATATGCTTGTCTTTGTTTTAAATACTTATTTGATGGCAAGTGATTATTTAATTCGATGTGATTTATTATTTACATGATGATTGCATTATCTTATTACTTCATTTCTTTTGTGTAGAGAAATGGTTGGAAATAATAGTATGTGTAGTGGCATTGTTGCCGACCTGACCAAGAAGGACAAGCTCTTAGAGCACAACCTGACCAAGAAGGACAAGCTCTGAGAGCACAATTACGACACATGGAGTCGTAAGGTCCAATATGTGTTAGAGGATTAAGACCTTCTTGAACCACTATCATCGAATATGACCCAACCTGAGGTACCACCTGAAGGTCCTAACAATGATCATTTCAGAGTGGCCTTAGAGGCATATCATGCTTGGCAGAAAAAGAGCCGAGCTGCCCGAATAATCTTGCTTAGTAGCATGAGAAATGATTTCATGTTACGGTTTGAAAAAAGCAACACTACAAGAAAAAGGCTAGTTTGCTACCGACGCAATTGGTAGCGATAATAGTAAAATTGGTAGCCAAACAGAACGGGCTACCGCTTTTATTCATTTGCTACCGGAGTTTGGCGGTGGGTAAACCCTTGGTGGCGAAATTGATTTTCGCTACCATTTTTTGGTTGGTAGCAATTTTGCGGCCACATCGCCACTGCTCTTTCTTATGGTAATAATTTTGTCACTGCTCTTTCTTATGGTAGCAATTTTGTCACTGCTCTTTCTTTTGGTAGCAATTTTACTACACATAATTCAGTAGCATAAATTCTTTTTAGATACCAACTTTAGTGTTGCATTAAAAAATTGTGCGAGCAAATAGTGTGGCAGTATTATATTCACACATGTGTTGGTTTCTCTACTAAAGCCATGAGTGTGCGGTCTGACGAGATTCTTAGGGCACACATCAAGGATCGAACCCGACCCGCGACGTATGGAATATATCATCTCTGACCACCTTGATCGAACCTGTGATATATGGGTACCCCCATACCAATGGCGTAATTAATTTGGACTAGTGCGCTAAAAATGTGCACACATCAGGAATCGATCCTGCGACGTGTAGGCTAAATAGCTATTACATTAACCATTGAGCCATGATAGTTATTCACAACATATATACATACTACATGTATATATTGAATGTTTGATACTCTGAATATAAATCAAAATTATGGCCGAGATATGATCAAACATTCGATATGTAAAAATTAATAAAAAAGATGTTGATATTTTAATTTATACAATATTACAACATTAATTTTGTATGGTCAAAATAATAAAAATAAAAGTGTATGTTGGCTTAAAATTGTATAAAGTAAATTAAAAACTAAACATATATATACATTTACAAAAACTTTAAACATATATAAATTATATATATAGTTTGTATTTATTTTGCAAATTTTAATCAACACGTTAACTAATTTAAATTGTTATTTTTTTATTGTATTTTTATATTTTACTAATTTATGTGATTTTTGTCAACTAAAAGAATTATATAGAACTGCACAAATTTTAAAATTTATATACAAATATATCATTTGCTAATTTAAATTATTTTGACAACTAATTTATACTCCCTCCGTTAATTAATATCTGTCGTTTTAGGATGTGATTCTTGTTCAAAAATATGTGTCATTCTAGCTTTTTGACACACTTTTTTCCACTTTTAACCCTACTTTTCAACACAAAAGTAATTATTATCTAGATGGAAAAGTAAAAAGCAGGGGTGCATCATTATTCTACTTTCCTTAATAAGTGTGCAAACTTCTAAAATGACAGATATTTTTGAACGGAGAGAGTATTAATTTTCTAAATTTTAACAAACATATGTACTAGTTTAAATTTTTATTACATGTACTCTATTTTATAATTTATTAATACGTGTGATACTTTGAAAATTAAAAATATTATAAGTATCAAAATATATTATGTTACATATATCTTATATGATAAATAAATTCTTATAGTGGTATGTAGTTTTAATTAATTTTCATGAATTAGAAATTTTTTGTTTACTTAAAGTTCTTTTTAAAATTTCAATAGCTAAAAGGTAAGAAGTAAAATATACTAAAGGTACTATATTAAAAAAAACTAAGCAATATAGGTTAGTATTCTGAATTATGTAGTATTCACACGTTTAAGTTATAAGACAATAAAAATTTTATTAATGCTTACGAATATTAGCTATCATTTCTTATATTCTAGCACAATATCAACTGAAATTACATCAGCATTATTAGTCGGTAGCAATTTTGAACAGTTTAGCTACTTTTTTAAATTTTTTACTATCATAGCAAAAATAGTAGCACAATAGCAACCATAATCAAGTGTTAATTAGTAGCAATTTCATACGCTTATCTACATGGTCGTAGCAACTTTTAACATAGTAGCTAGTTAGCTACTGATTAGAATATTTTTGCTACCGTTGCTCAACTAGTAGCATAATAGCTACCATGATTGAATTAGCATTAATCAAGTAGTAGCAATTCATTAATTTAGCTACCGATATTGGTAGCAAAATTGCTTTTACTAAAACTATCGGAATTAAAGATAAAATAGCTACTATTGATGGTAGCAATCTTGTAAGGTGGTAGACATTTAGCTACTGGCTAAAAGTTTAGCTACCATTGTTGTTGTGGTAGCACAAAAGCAACCACTATGTTAATAAATCAAAAATCAGTAGCAATTTTTCAATTTAGATACCAATATATGCGAAGTAGCAATTTATCGGTAGCTAAAACATGTTTTTCTTGTAGTGCAAGACCTCCAAAGGCGTCTGTGTATCTCCACAACACACTTTCATACAGTGTGTAATGATGACCATTGCTTGAGGTGATGGATGGATCCCTTCTCCTTCACTGTGTGAGTCGCACAAACTTGGCAGCCCTTATGACTTCCTAGAGATGGACCATGAAGTATGATGATTATGTTGCTACTTTAGGAAGTATTCGAAGACCATAAAATCTGGTTGGAATACATGCTTCTTAAGAAAGCAGTTATCACACATATGAATTGGTGGCCATTAGGAAAGAAAGGTATTTAATAATAGTCATGAACTTAAGTGGTGTTCACTCACGCGTGGATGTTGTGTACATCGTGAACATGCACAGATGATTGAGTCATAATTATCAAATATTAATGAGGGATCTAATTATGGCTTAGAACGTTCGGACGAAATTATACCTAGGGAGGCGGTAATACATGAGCACCTGTTGAAATGAGAGTTTGTATTGGAATATCCTTCGGTTGGCCAAATATGGTTTAATCTATAGGTTTCCAAGTTGCAAGTGGTATTACTTGGACGCACAAAGTATTTGCGAGTATGACCAACATGAGAGAAAATAAATACATCTCCAAAATTGCCATTTGAGCAAGTGGGAGATGTAAGAAATTATAAGGGTACTTTAGTAATTATAAGCTCAATGGCTATTTTGGTAATTAGCCATATGGACAAGTTGCATTTTGGTTGTGTAGAAATACCAAACAATGCCTAATAAAAGGTGTCTTTATGTGAAGGTATTAGTAGAGTTGTGACTCTATGGGAAAGACATCACTAAAGGGATGTCTTTCCATACTAATATGACTCTTCATATAAAGGAATGTCTTATAATGAAGGGAGGCATCTTTTGGAAGGTATCTTTATGGAAAGACACTATTTGAGATGTGTCTCTCCATAAACAACACTTCCAACACCTATAAATACCTACCCTTGTGATCATTTTTCAAAATGTTTTTTTTCCGCTGAATGATCTCTATATTTCCAGAACAAATTCTCTCAAAACTACGTTTGTATTAACGTTGTTCGTTGGAGGCATTTACTTTGTGAATAACATTGAATCGGGGTTTTCGTTTCAATACTGGGATACCGTTGATCAAGGAAGAAGATCTACCTCCATTTAGAAGATAAACTTGTCATCAAATTCTCTTCTACAAGTAAGAATTTCCCTCATGTTAGAATAATAATAGTTTCCTAGTCTAGATGGTTTCCTAGCTAGTCCAGAGCCCAACATCGAGTTTGGCCCAAATCTATAAGAACAACACCAACCGTATCACAGAAGATTAGCAAAGCATAATTAGTTGAGATTTATCTTTATGTTAGATATCTATTTTCTATTTTATTTCTATCTACTCTTCCGTTTATTTTGCTATCTTTTCATCTTCTTGTAAATTGAATCCTCTCATTTCTGTATATATTTTTCTCAAGAACAAGAATACGAATATACAGATTGAACTCTTCTTTCATACTCTCTTGAACTCTCCATAATTTCTCTTCTGTTCTTCTCTTGAATCTTCTCATATTATTCGATCATTCTGTCATGAGAATATGACTGCTGGTGTATACCAAAACCCTTTATGCTGGTTTTGGGGAGCGATCAACACTAACCCGGTCCGGCCCGAAAATAAAGCCCGAAAAGCCCGTCTGAAAAAAATTCTAGACGGGTTTCGACAACAAATCAGACCCGAATGAAAAACTGGGTCGGACTTCGGCAAATTTTTTTAGGCCCGCAACTAAGCCCAGCCCGACCCGGTTTATTATCTTATATAGTTTTATAAATATAATATTATACTCCCTCTTGTTCTCAATATATGATTTTTTAGGTCCATTTACTATTTTTAAAATATAACGTATTCTAGTCTTTTTTGTCATCTACTTTTCAATTCTATCCCTCATCTTTTATTTCACAACTCTACTTTTCAAATTATTTTAATTCCCAATGCAAAAATTAAAGACAAAATAGTCTAACTTTTTCGTCTTTAATTCTTGTGCTTATAACTAGAAAATCAAGTATTAATAACAAAAGGGAGAGTATATATTTAATTTAACTTTATATAATACATTTTACTATTTATTTAAATTATATATAATATTTATTAATATAACATACAAGATATAAGTAATATATATTAATATTATATATAATTTATATATATTTTTTAAAAAATTAATAATAATATTAAAAAAATTATAAAACCGGGCTGAATGAACAATGACAACGATTAAAATAAATCCAGGTCTAGTCCGATCCGAAAAATTAAAACCGGGCTTGGACAAATATATAGACCCATCAGATCTAAAATTTAATGTTAATCGGCCTGAACCCGACCTGCCCGCCCGTTTGATCAGCTCTCGGCTCATCCACCCTCTTGCTTCTGGCAACATAGGAATCAGGCGTGGGAATTCTTCATCCACCTCAGTTCCTTTCCATGATTAATTAACTTGCTAGCTAGCTCTGCCCGGCTAACGCTGATTTCGGCTTGCAAATCTTATGGCACCTCGATCTGCACTGCATATGTATATACATCTCTTCAAATTTGCTACTGATCGAACCTGCTAGCTGCTTATTGATTAATATTCTACATGGAATATTTAATATAAATTTATCTGTAACTAACACAAGATATTATTTAAAACGGAATAAGTAAACGCTAGCTTCACCCAAAATCATTGTGCCATATACTTAATTTAGGGAAGCAACTAGCAAATATACAACTAATTATAACCAGACTTTTTATTTAGTGGGCAATAATGCATGTCTCCCGCATAATGTCAAATTTCTTGGATTCGTCAAATGAAAACAAGGTCGAAACTTGTATTTAGCGCTTAAGATAGTTACGCTCTATATATATGTATTTAAGTAGTAGTACTTTTTTCTATTGAGAATCATTTTTAATTTAGAAAGCCAGAAATCAAAACTTGATCACATGAGTGATGCTTGTTTACTTTTTGTATTGAGAATCATTTTCAATTTAGAAAGCCAGAAATCAAAACTTGATCACATGAGTGATGCTTGTTTTCAGCGGCCAACAGCTGTAAGTATATTATAGTTAGCCGTCCAAGGATTTTGAGCTGTCCAAAAAAGGAAATTATTTAACTACCACTTAACTTTCATTTAACAGCAAGAAAGTGCTGGCATGAAGAGTTTCCAGGGCTTGTTTGTTTAGTATATCACTGTGTTGTGTAAACTACATAATTCACATTCTATACGGATCATGCATGTTATATGTACTATCGATCGATTCAACAGCATATGTAGATATTTTATATTCTAGAGAATCGTAAACGGTCATTCTTGTGCTGTCACATATGGTATTTATTTAGAGTGGACTGCTCAATGTGTTGGGGTCAATTAGCCGTTGGCGGACCCAGAGATTGAAAATTATGGGGTCACTGACAAATATAAATTTCTATAGTTAAATTTTTATGACATTTGTGGGGTCACTAAGACATAAAATATCTACTATTTTATAAAAAAATTACATTAAAATTTACTATAATTAATTTTTTTTACAAAAGTCATGGGGTCACGTGACCCCACCTAGGTCCACCCCTGCGTGGACTTAGTGTGCACAACTATCAAAAAGATAGCTAAGGCTCACTATGAGAGATATATATGTTGCTCCCAAATTGTCCACTTTAATTGAGGGTGATGTTGAGTGCAAAGCCCTAATTTCATCCGATAGTTGTTGTAGTCATATAGATTTAGAAGTGGCTATCTTCTACTTTTTCATGGATGACTTTGCAGCTATTTTCTACTTCTTTTTTTTTTGCATTTCATGAAACAAGTGGTCACCAAAGAAAATACAACAACCAATGGTTGACCTCCAAGGAAGAATTGTGGTGGAAACAAAAGTCAATGGATTGTTGGTTAAAAGAGGTGGACAAAAATACTGGTTTCTTTCATGCAAAACACACAAATTTCTATGTTTGTTAAAACATTGTCGTATTCGATCTTCTTTCAAAGAGGCGGAATTATGATAAACGGTATAAAATATAGGAAAAATTCACGGGATATCACTAAAAAGTTTTTTAATTTACAAAATACCATAATTTTCTAAAAAGTTTTTTTGATACCACAAAAATAATTTTTATTCACCAGATACCACTAATTACTAACCCTAAACTTATTATGACCAAAATACCCCTACTGTTCATAAACATAGTTCACATTATACCACATTAATATTTTTCATTCACAAGATACCACCAATTTAAAATAATATTTTTAAAATGTAAAAATAATAAAAATTTAAGTTTATTAATATATTTGTTAAAATTGTACAAAATAAAAATACCATATATATTAAAAAATTCTCTAACAATAAAAAAACTATGATATATTATTAAAAGCTATAAAATTTGACAAACTTTAAAATAGTTAAGAGAATGATAACTCATTTTTTATACTATTTTTACTCTAAACGTTTTAAATAACATTATAAAAAGTTTCATTTACATAAAATATTATTATAAAAAATAAAATGTCATTCTCTTTACTATTTTATCTATTTGAAATAAAATTAGTGGATTCTCTAATATATTATATTTTTAGAGATTATTATTATTATTGTATTTTTGCTATTTTAATTTTGTACAATTTTAACCCATATATAAAGAACTAAAATTTTACTAGTTATTTTTTTTAAAAAAAAATATTAGTTTGTTTGTATTTTTTAAATTAAAACATATAAAGCTATTTATAACAAGTAGTGTATCATTCCCTCAACCATTTTTCTATTTAGTCAAAAATTTAGGTTAGAGTTATTATTTTTAGTAATTTTTAGAGGTTTATATATGTAGAGATTTTAAATTTTAATATATGGTACTTCTACATTTTTAAAATTTTTACAATTTTAACCAATATATTAATAAACTTAAATTTTGTTTTTTCTTTTCTTAATATTTTACTATTCTTGTGGTATATTATGCATTAAAAATATTATGTGGTATAATGGAATTAAGTTTATTAACAAGTAAATATTAGGGTTAATGGTGAAAATTATTTTTTGTTGCACCATAACTTTTAAAATTTGTAATATTTATAAATTAACAAAATTTTTGATGATATCTGGTCAATTTTCCTAAAACATATAATATTTGAATTTATATTCAACAAACCATAACGTTTTGAAAAACAAAAAGAAAAAGAGTGACAGCAGCGCCGGGGTTGAAAACGCTGGGACATGCTAGATAATTTTGGAAGAGGTTGCACTCCGACTCCGAAGAGGTATGTTCAGGTTCAGCCCAGCTACTCTGAATCACACAAGTGGTTCCTCTACCGTCTTCTGCCTTATGCTTGGGATATTGTTTTTGGATCTTGGCTATCTTCGGCCAACCTTTGACCATGAAAACACGATCGCTCTCTCTTACGTTCTCTAGGTTGTGGCTGGCAATCCAATTGCAGTGTCTGTCAGTTTACTTGCTTGCTTATACCTTTCGTTCATGTTGCTTTCTACCCCTAGTTTTGGTGGTAGTGTTATTAAGGACATGGTGGGTACTTTTTTTCCTGCTCAAGTTTTTTCCCACCGGGTTTTTCCCACCGGGTTTTACTTGAGGAGATTTTAATGAGGTCTGAAATACCGGTCTCGTCCGATTATCTTTTATTAATCAAATGGCAAAAGCCTCAATTATCTAAAAAAAAACAGATCTCCTACTACGCATTCAGTTGTGTCAAACATGAAGGATACGTCGGTTCAGCCCGTCGATGAATTGACCTCGTGTTGCGCGGAGTTAATGCTCACTACGGATGAACATATCACTACCTCCATGAACGATCTTTGTTAATATCACTGCTTATTTTCTGCTCCACCGCAACCTTCTTGGTAACTGTTGATGTCCGTGCTGGTGAATCACCTTTAATTGGGTTTGGCAAATGAACAGAAAACTTAAAGTCCAGTCGCATGGTCTCTTCTTGTGTGAGTTTGAGACACTGGACTCCTTACATGTGGCTTTTTCCCGGAATCCTTGGACCTTTGATGACTGCTTGTTGGTTTTCCAAAATATTGATAGAGCAAAGGCGCCAAAGGATCATAATTTCCTCTGTCTTCCCATCTGGATCGGTGTTCATGGCATCCGCTTCATATGTGATATACCGTGAACTATGTTTATTAATAAGTAGAGACATTTTGGTCTTAACAAGTTTTGGGTTCGTAATTTATATTATCTAATGAATTAAAAAAATTTTGTTGTATCTGAAAAACTTTTTTAAAAATTATGATATTTTTATGAATTAACAAACTTTGTAGTGGTATCCTATCAATTTTCCAAAAAAAATTGTAAATACAACAAACACAAACACCAGGTGGTACCTTGTTTTTGTTTGGTATGCCATTATTGTCTTTAATCAAATTCAAATTAAAGCAAATTGACCATACATTGTACATGTAACTAAGCAATCATGAAGCAATAATGATGAACGAAATCATCATTGCGATTATGGTGTTATGCGAGAAGAGTTGACGACTTGAATAATTATATCTCCCAACTTCTGCTCGGTGATTTTGTCGATGCGCTCGATGATCTCCTCCGTCAGATAATTCCGGTAATCTCCAACCTCACCTTTCCTAAAGAATAAGTTGTTGGGAATCATTATAGCCTTTGAGATTGCACTGTTAATCGACTGAGGCTGGTTAACCTCCAAGTCTCTCTGCTTCTTAAAGCTACAAAGATCAACAATGTTTTCAGGAACTCCAGCTTCTCCTCCTCTACAGAAAATGGTTTTCCAGCGAAATTTGCCAGCTTCTTCAAACAATCAATCGGTTTGCACTTCAATTCCTCATAACTGACAAACAGGATTCTTCCGGGTGTGTTTCAAATTCTCTTCCCAGTATGTCAAGACATGATCCCAGTAAGGACCGTAAATTGATTTCCCTCACAGAAGAGATCAGCAGCTTCTTCAATTGAGAGAAGTGACGCGGTTTTCATTTGACTGGCGGATTTGATTAGAAAATTGCCAAAGGGAGATGAGGATATCCTTGGGATCACGGAATACGTAGACTATACGACAATAATTCGATGATGATTAATAGAATCTGGTAATGAGTGGAACGGAAAGTGGGGTTGCCAAAAGTAGTGGTTTGTTTACAGAGTTCGAATGGTCAAAGTTATTGGGATTTGATAACCTCTATGGAAATCAAGCATTCTGTGGGTTTGAAGAGAGGAGTGGATGATTTTATACTGTCAGTAGGGTATTGAGCTCGGTTCATGATGGCAAATAGGAGTGATTTAAGCCAAGTAGTGCCTGATTTTGGGTGTGAAGCAAGTAGGACGCTAATTGGTGATGGTGGTTTGAACTATAATTATCTGTTGCTGTCTCGAAATAGCGCTGTTTTGTTGTTGTGAGGATTGCTCGGATGATTGGTGGTGGGTACCAGAATCCATGATACTGGTACTGAGTGTCGAACATCCACCCTTTTGCTTTTGGCAAGGTTGTGATCAAGCGTTGGAACTCTTCTTCCACCTCCATATTTCTGTCCATGATTATTAAGTTGTGAGTTTGCTCTGCTCAATCTGTGAATCTTGCAAATGTTTCTTGTCTAGAATTTGCCTTATTTATTTACTCCTTGCTGGGGAGGCCACTTCTATTTAATTATTTGTTTTGGCTGAATTATAATTGCTAACTTGCCTTATTTATTACTCCTTGCTGGGGAGGTCGCTTCTATTTTATTATTTGTTTTGGCTGAATTATAATTGCTAACTTGCCTTATTTATTTACTCCTTGCTGGGGAGGCCGCTTCTATTTTATTAAATTATAATGCTAACTATTAGTATTATTTTGTTTTTCTTTAGTGAGGTAGGTGATAAGTCGAATCCGTTTACTACGAATAACATTATATAATAATGGTAGCATCCTAGCTGTATGCTAGATGTCGCACAACTAATATATAAGGTCTCTGGTTGTTTTCTTCCTTTCAAATTGATGTTTTTTTTTCGAAAGCTCGGTCAACATTTTATTAATATAGCACAAAAAGCACTTTACGGATCAAATTAACAATCATAGGCCCTAAATACTGAAAATCAAGGTAAGCCTTAACCGAACTAGCGGCTATTCGCAACCAATTCCTCTTAGGAGGTTACATTAGTAGTTTAAGAAAAGACCGACCCACAACATCATAGATTGGCTCTTGAAGTCACATACGCTTCTTCAAATAACCTACTAATATTGCATTGATAAGCCCCCGAGTTACACCTAGTTGCAAGACCAGACCCACCAGCCAAAAGAAAACTACAAAGAAATTGCTACAAAGACTCCCCAAAAATGCAAAACATGTACCATAACCAACTAACAAGCAAACTAAAGGTTCAATAAAAATAAAACCACCCATAGTTCACAGAACTTAACTAAACAGCCAACAAGAACACTAGCTTAAACAAAAGTTTCCAAAACCATCTAATTACATGAGCAATGTCCATTCCCGTGCAATTAGAAATCAAAGCTATCATTCCTTTTGGCGACTATAAGACTTCCCCAGAGCCTCCTTCAAACCAATCTTCAACAGACCATTGCTTCGACTAGTCAAATCGAAGGGATCAACGCCGTAAGTAAACTGAACTTTCTTACCTTTACGATCCACTTCAGCCAACCTTAAGTCCTAGAATTCTGCTTGTGACGATCAGCTAGGAGCTGGTTGAACTTGCGCTTTCCCAAACCTGACAAGAATCCGATTGATCAATATGCATGGCGTCCAAAAGGAATGAAGGATCACTCTCGACAAGAGCTGGACTTGCACTCCACACGTAACTAATTCCCAATCCATTCTCTTCTGAAACATTAGAGTGACTTTCCCCTAGTAAATCGGACACCACCCCACACATGAAAGATCATGACCCAGATCTCTCATGATGAGCACCCCCTAAACCTTGATCTAGATAAAAAAGCATCGGTGCAAAGCCACATGCCATAAGGGTTATTATTCCTCTAGAGCGAAAGTGGCAGGGCAGTTGTCACACACATGCAGAAATAGGCCACACTTGGAATAAATCAAAGTCATATTATTATAAGAGATTTGAAGACCAAGTCCTTCATATCCCAAGAAACCAGGATACAACACATAACATGGAGTTGGATGTTCAGGGAGCACTTTGTTGTGCAAGTACCTGCACCTTGAAGAAGCAGATATTTTTAAACAAGAACCGCTACCTAAAATGACAGATATTAATTAACGGAGAGAGTAAATTGTTAGTGCTTGAAATCCGAAACAAATGTCCTTCATGTAGAACATCCGTTAACAAATCCTCTCCGCTATGATTTCTTATCTCATTCAATCTACACTTATGATACCGTGGTTCAAAGAAAAAAGATTAATAATTGTTGAAGAGACAAATTTAATCATATACAAGTAGGAAATTCTTTCATTAAAGAAACACGAGTCACATTGGTAGAGACTTACAACATAATTCGAAAGAAATATAAAATGAAAGTGTAGCACA
>CM041776.1:305376941-305430288 GCA_023374045.1 Limonium bicolor | reverse complement strand
GTCGCTGGAAACATTCCTCATAACTATGCCCTACCTTCTTACGGTAAGTCCAAAGTGTTTTCTTCTTGTCAAGTTTCCTGTTTATGTTTCTGGAATTGTCACCAGTACGGTGGATTGACTGTAAAAGGACATGGATTCTTCTGTCAAAGAATTCTTGCCCCTTTGTTCCTCTTCTTGAACGATTAAAGAAAATGCCTTCTCTAAACTTGGAATCTTCTTCATTGCTAATAGCTGGCCTCTGATCGACAAATACTTGCAATCTAAACCCATCAGGAAGTGGATAAGTTTATCCTTTTCCTCTTGTTTCTTAAAGGATTCTCTGACTCCGCATGTACAACCAGCGCAAGAGCTCTTTGGTGGAGATCGAGGTCGAGTTCTCCCCAAACTCGTTTTGACTTTGTAAAGTATTCACTAACACTTTCATCACCTTGCTTAATTTCTACAAGTTCCCGTTTCAGGTTGTGAACAATTGCCAGATTAGTGTGTTCAAACCGTGCTGACAAATGCTCCCAAAGCTCCTTTGGATCATCATAGAAGCGCACGCTCTGTGTAATACTCGGCTCCAATGCCGTTTTAAGCCAAGAAAGGACTAGGGAGTTTGACCGCTCCCAAGCACTAAAGCGAATAACATCTGATTCATCAGGGTTTGGTTATCCTTCTTGTTACAAATCCGTATTTATTTTTGGCTTTGAGTACCATCGTCATATCCCACTTCCATCCCAGGAATCCCGTGCCGTTAAATTTTAACACTAAGCTCAAACTTGGATTCTCCGCTACGTGAACATAGAGCGGATCACTGATGTCAATCGTGCTGACGGCGGTGTAGCCGGTGTCTTGCCCTTGCCTGCGTCTTCTGTCATGGCTGAATGAGAACACGATTGCTAAGGATCAACTTCTGCTCTTGATACCATATTGGAACTAGCGTAGTGTTTTTAAATATGTGTAGATTAATGATGGTAGCGATGTAAAGTTGTATCATCATTGTATTATGATTATAGCAAGAAGGGTATTTATGTACATCACTACCAATCTAGAGAGAAAATATGTAACAAACTAGATACTATATTTTGTTAAGATTTGCATAACAGATTTGATTTATTCAGATAATCTATTTCTAATGTAAAACACAAAATAAATGTTATGGGCTTATGGACTAATAGCTGGCCCAATAAAGATCTCCGCTGCTGTCACGATTGGCCCACAAGAAGTGTACAGAGATTGGAGATGAGGGGTAAGCAAAAACAACGAATCGTTCTCTCGTCTTCCTCTTCAGAAATTGCTAAAGGGCTATTGATTTAGGTATTGTTACTGGCAAGGTAGCTATCAGATCTTGAAATTCTTCATCCACCTTCGTTATTTTTTCCATGATTAATTAAGTTGCTAGCTAGCTCTGGACGGCCAAATCTTATGGTATCTCTGTATATATACAACTCTCTTTACTAGCTAGTGACCAAGCTTTATTAATTAGTAGTAGCATATATAACTCTCAATTATTGTTGCTTGTTTTCCGGCCAGAGTATTGTGACAGATGGTGATTTTCCGTCTACGACGGACTAATTATCAACCGTTGGATTAATTTTCTTCTGATGTTCTCACTGGGGACCTAAAGGAAGAAAATCCCACAACTTTGCGTAACTTCAAGCATGTATACGTGAAAATATTAGACCAGAAAGAAAAACTACAAAAGTTCTATTATATTTCTAACCCATTTTAAAATTATATAACCTAATCTGAATGTGTAAATTATAAAAATTAAATTTAACTTAAAAACAAAACCAAAAATTTATAATTTTTTCTATATAAAGTGTCTTATAATTTTATTTCAAAAAAATTTGAGAGTCTTTATTTGAATTAAAGTCCTGTGTTATAATTAATTATCGACTTAATATAATAACAAATTTCTAAAAAAAATTGTAAGAAAAGTTAAAAAATAAAGAGCAAAAGTGCAATATAAATTAAATATAATTAAAATACAACTAACTAAAAATATAGACAAATCAAAATAGGAAGAATTCTAAAACAGAATTTAAAGAAGTGGAAATCATAAGAAAACCTGAATTTTGTATTATAAATATATTTCTTTGTATACAAAAAATGTTGTTTATAGATGTTCACTAGTCTTGCACAAGAGTTGTTCAAGAATAAGCTCACATGAATACACTTATAAGAACATACTTTTTCCGCCGAAGCTTTCGTGACGGATATAATATTTCCGTCGCGTGATTCAATAATTTTTTTAAATCTTAATCCGAATAGTTGAATTATGTCTCTCTATTTGTCATTTATAATTCCGATCCACATCTTTACTCCAGTGTTCACACAACTATATAATTATATTGTGAATTAGGAGATTAGTAATAAAATATATTTTTCTAAATTGAACACATTTTATTTTTATTTTAATGAAGTTGAATGTTATAATATTTTAATTTTCTATATGATGTGCGGTGATTTTATACTTTTAGATTCTAGAAATTCTTTTTTAATGTATGAACTAATGAAATTGCTTTAAAACAACAACAACAGTAATAATAATAATAATAATAATAATAATTAATATAAGCAAGAAATGAATTATTAATTTTGTGGCTTAACTAGAAAATAACAAATATGTACGACCCTAAATCCTAAACCACAAACCCTAAAAATACCTTTGACGTTTTTAGCATTCCTAGGGTGGTTTTTAGGGTGTTCTACACTTTACATTGTCGTTACTGACTTGACAGGTTTTTAGGGTTTGTGGTTTAGGGTCGTTAGACCCTGAACCCTGCACTAAAAACCATAAAAATGTCTTCGACGTTTTTAGCTATCCCAGAGTGGTTTTTTGGGTGTTTGGGGGTAGGGTAATCTTTTTTGCATTAGTTCTACACTTTATATTATCGTCTCTAACTCGACAGTTTTTTAGGGTTTGTGGTTTAGAACCCTGCACTACAAACCATAAAAATACCTTCAACGTTTTTAGCTATCCTAGGGTGGTTTTTTGGGTGTTTGGGGGTAAGGTAATCTTTTTGGCATTAGTTATACTCTTTATATTGTTGTCACTAACTCGACAGATTTCCACACCACAATTATAATAATGTTTCCAACGTTTTACATAAAGGTGTCCACAAATTCAAATAAATGTTTCCACATGTTCATTTAAACGTTTCCACGTTTTTACAATTCCATGATTATCTATAATGTTTCCACGCCACAAGTACATATAAACATTTCCACTACATGATTATATATAAACATTTTTATAATTATTTATGATGTTTCCATGGCACAAGTATATAATGTTTCCACCGTTATATAAAAGTCACGAAGGGTTAATGTTTTCCACCTTCGATAATGTTTCCACTTTTTTATTTAAAACGTTTCACCACCTTTTTATTTAAATATTTCCACGTTGTTATATATACGTTTCCACGTTTTTATTTAAACGTTTCCCCGTTTCTACGATTCCATGATTATATATAACGTTTCCATCGCATGATTACTTATAAACATTTCAATAATTATATATGATTGTTTTCATGCCACAATACGATTCCACGATTTATATATAAACGTTTACACGCCATGATTACATATATATATACGTTTACCCAATTATATATTCCATGCCACAATTAAATATAACGTTTCTACGACACATTTCCACGCCACAATCAAGTATAAAATTTCCATCGTTATGCATAAACGTATCCACGAGTTTATATAAACGTTTCCACATTTTTTTACAAACGTTTCCATGTTTTTATATAAACGTTTCCACGTTTCTATAATTCCATTATTATATATAAACGTTTCCACGCCATGATTATACATAACATTTCCAACATTATATAATAAACAGAATTGTTGGAGTCGAATTTACGTACTTATTAACATTTGATTTTTATATATACACTACACGATAACTTATAACATGAAGGTTAAAAAATTAACCGGCAATATTTTTTAAAAATATTATACATCAATTTTTTTAATTTCAAAAATAATTATAAATATTAGCTTGGTATTTGTTTTGTATTAGCAATTTTCTTAATTTTAATCAGTTGATTGGTGTATTTTGAATTGCTATACTTCAGTTTTTATATATATGTATCAACAACAAATATTATAAGAAGAAAACCATAATACAATAGCATTATCATTTAGTTTTTTTCTTTTTCAAAAGTATAAATATTTAACTTGGTGTTTTTGCATTAATTTAACTTTTTTTTAAAAAAATTATCGTGATATATGTTCGTCAACAAATATTATCAAATTAAATAAATAATATTATAATCATGTATAAAAAATACCACATACATACAAACACAATAGATGAATAATGGTCTATCACATATCTCCTGTCAGTCGTACATAGTTTTATTATGAGTAAATTACTCAGAACCCCCTTGAGGATTTAGAATATTACAGTTAACCCCCTTGTGTTTATCATAATTACTGGTAACCACCTCGAGGTTAAGGTATCTTTGACTACGAGCCCCCAAACTATAACTATGTTATCAGGAAGTTAACTACGTGTTAACCTATCAGCGTAATTATATTAATAAGGTCATACTAGACAAAAAACACTACTTAATCTGCATTGTTATTTTCCTAAAAATGTCAAACCTTCCTTGAAAATGCATCTAAAGTGGGATGAGAGAGAGTTAGATGATGTTGATTAAGTTGTTTTGTTGTCCAGCCTCGCATTATTAATGTGAGTAAGCTAATAGGTCAACACATAGTTAACTTTTTGATCACAAAATTATAGTTCGGGGGCTGGTAGTCAAATATACCTTAACCTTGAGGTGGTTACCAATAATTATGATAAACACAAGGGGGTTAACTGTAATATCCCGAATCCTCAAGGGGGTTCTGAGTAATTTACTCTTTTATTATAAAACAATGGCTAAGATGTTATCCTTCACTGACGGAAATTTTCAATCGTGATATATATAGGATCCATTGTGTATACTAATTTTTTTTCATATATGTAATAAAATAATTATATGTCACTTTTTTAATTTAGAAAAAATATAAATATTAGCTTAGTGTTTTCAAATTAGTAGTTTTTTTAAAAAATTATTCAGTTGATTTCGGCATATATTTTGAATTGATATATGCTTAATTATTTACATATATGTTGAAACAATAAATATTATGAGATTTAAAAACTATTATACAATAGCTATATATACGCTTATATTATGGGGTAAAAGTTTTGTATTGTTGATGAGTTATTCTATGATAATTACAGTTAATTATGTTATTAAGAAAATATAAAAGGAAAAAGAATATAAAAATACCATATCTATCCACACGTCTTCGCTACTTCACTTATTTCACTTCCGTATAAATAAAATAAGGCAATATAAAAGTTCCGTCGCAGACGGAGAATCTCTGTCCGTCATCTAATCCTAGCCCCTTGTTTTCAGCCGCAAACAACTTTGTGTATATATTATGCTCCTTCACAAAGCCGCCAGGGTTGGTTGGTGAGAGGAGTGGACCCTTGCAGGGGCGGACCCACATGGGGTCCAATGGGGCCCGGACCCATAGCCTTTTTATAAAAAAAGAAATTAAAAAATTAGAACCTAGTATAAGTATAATAAAATGACATAATTATCAAGTAGTGAATGTGGC
Source organism: Limonium bicolor (assembly GCA_023374045.1). Taxonomy (NCBI): domain Eukaryota; kingdom Viridiplantae; phylum Streptophyta; class Magnoliopsida; order Caryophyllales; family Plumbaginaceae; genus Limonium; species Limonium bicolor. Next base: position 305,424,669 of record CM041776.1, on the reverse strand, counting down.
ATAGTGGTTAAGAACTATTAGTATTAATGGTCTAGAGTTCAACTCCTCATAGTTGCCACTTTGTTCTATTTTTTCAGAAAATATTTCAGCCTCTTGAAGCACCCCAGTCCAATTTTTTTTTTAAATTAACAAAGACTTCACCTCACTTCAAACTTAGCTTCTTTTTTTTCCTTTTTTTTTGTTTGAGCATTCTTGTTTCTCATGCAGTATGTTTTGTAGGTTGGTTTAAGATTTGTGGACAGACTAGACTAGTTATGTGAGCGTATAGCATCATCTTAAAAAAATTTACAAGTACAAGTAGCTTTTATTTTAAAAAACCAACAATGAAGAATCGTAGAGATCAATTGTAACTCCTCATAGTTGCCACTTTGTTCTATTTTTTCAGAAAATATTTCAGCCTCTTGAAGCACCCCAGTCCAATTTTTTTTTTAATTAACAGAGACTTCACCTCACTTCAAACTTAACTTCTTTTTTTTTTCCTTTTTTTGTTTGTTTGAGCATTCTTGTTTCTCATGCAGTATGTTCTGTAGGTTGGTTTAAGATTTGTGGACAGACTAGACTAGTTATGTGAGTGTATAGCATCATCTTAAAAAAAATTACAAGTACAAGTAGCTTTTATTTTTAAAAACCAACAATGAAGAATCGTAGAGATCAATTGTAAAATATTTCAAATATTAGTATAAAAATCAATATATAAATATTTATATATTTATATGTATATGTACTAAATAATGGACCCCATAGAATTAAAGCTCTGGGTCCGCCCCTGGACCCTTGAACCACAAAACTCACCCATTGCTATTATAAAAAATATATATTATACTTCTTTCTTCCCGAGTGTTCATTTAATTTTAATATATAATAGGTAATAATTTTCAATAAATTTTACAATTAAGTTCTTATATAAAAAATTATATATTATAGAATTTATATTTATAAAACGTTTTATCTTAAAATATTGATACAAAGCGTCTCAAAAATGGATAGTTAGTTAGTAATAGCGCGCTGTCCAACAAAGAATAATTTACATCCTGCAGTGCAAACTTATCTTTTACTACTATTTAACAAGAAAGAAAGCGCTGGCGCTTTTTATTTAGTAATATCATTGTGTTGAATTCACAATTTGCATTATATAACAGATCACGTACGTAATAATATATGCTGTCTACTCAGAATCACATGTAGATCAATATATTTATACAGTAGTATTAATTAGTGAACTTGTTACTTTTATGTAGGCTCCATTCTTTTGCACAAGTTTCAGCTGATTTATGCATTATCAGTTAGGACGATCAGCTCAGTTCATTTTTTTGTTGTATTATGGCTTAGATACTATTTACTCATGAAGCTTATTCAAAACAACATTATCAGTTAATTAATCAGCTGATTTATATATTATCAGTCACATTATCAGTTGGTTTACACATTATCAGTCACATTATCAGTTGGTTTATCAGTTCAAAACTCTAATACAAAAAGAAAAACTTATATAGGTTTTTACACAATCACCTAGTTCTGAAATCAATCATCAGCCTATATCAGTCAGTTTTAGCTACCAGCTAGTTTACACAAAAGTGTAAGAGAATGGGGCCTTAGTAATATCACTTGTAATGACTTCACAATTCATATAGGTTTCATGATCCAAATTACACTTTTTCAATTATTGCCCCATTCTTTTGCATAAAAAGAGTTGGTAGTTGATAGCTGATTCGAGTTGATATGGACTGATGATTGATTTCAAAACTAGATGATTGTATAAAAATCAATATAAGTTGTTCTTTTTGTATTAGATTATTTGAACTGATAAACCAACTGATAATACATAAATGAATTGATAAACCAACTGATAATGCGTAAACAAACTGATTAACCAATTGATAATGCAGTTTTGAATAAACTCTGTGGTTAGATGGTACCTGACCCATAATACATCTAAAAGAATGAGCTGAGTTGATCGTCCTAGCTGATAATGCGTAAACCAGCTGAAAATTGTGTAAAAGAATAGGGCCATATTTTTTTATTTCTTTTGGAAGTTGACAGTTGGCCGTGTCAATTTTTTGTAAATGTTTCTCCATTTTTTAAATTTTATTTAATAGCAGCTAAAATTTGATACTGACAACTATATCTCATTTTTTCTTTCCCAATTTTATTGTTACGTCATACTATCAACTCTGCATCACATGTATATTTATGCAATTTCGATCACGCAGGCTATCCGCACACAATATTGCACGGCTGACAATGTAACAGTCAAGTCACTATGCTGACTAGATTGTTTATGTGGCAGATGAAGTGATAAAAAAATTTATAATAATTTTAAATGATTGTAACTTTTAATATATAAATTCAAAATAAAAAAATTATATTATTGTTCATCTAATTCAAACTCTTCAAAACAAGGTAAGTCATATATATATTTAGACAATTTTTTAAAAAATTATTTTTACATGTATTCGGTGATACACTTAAATCATAATATGATTGTTTTAAAATAAGTATACTAAAGTTGCGATGAGCAATAAAACGCGCGGCGCATCATCCCCCTTTCCTTAGGGTTTCTTCACCATCTCGGCGAATCCTACCATCTGGCTTTCGTCTACCTCCAACGCCAGATTCTTCTTATCCGACTCCCTTCAGTGAGCATCTCCTCTCCGACCTCTGCTTCGCTTCGTCTCTGGCTAGCTCATTTCCGATTAGCCATTGTCGGTGCCTTCATCCATCCGATTGCTGTTTTGAACAGTCACTAGCAACTTCTGAGTCCCTGCTTGCTCGGGTTCTAGCATTTCTCCCCGCTCCTTCCCCGAGCAAAGCTGGGAAGTTACTAACATGGATTTCACATTCCATGCTTCTAAACCGGAGGAAGAACCACTAAAGGCCGTAAAGAAGAGACAATAGTAAGTTTCCATGAAGCCCAAAGGAAAGATGTTGATTCAAGGGAATCTGGAAAATCCGGTATTGCTGATAGAAGAATCCTGATCTCCTACCGAGACATTGTTGACAAAGATGAAGAGAAAGAAGAGGGTGTCCCCTCTGAGGAGGAATTGTAAGATGAGGAAATGGAAGTGGAAGGGATGGATGATGACCCTTTGTGTCCAAGAGTCAACCTTCCCAAGAGTGTTATGAAGAGTATTAACAATAAGTGGAAGAAAGCAATTATAGTTAAGCTTCTTGGGAAGAATTTCCCAACATACATTCTGTATGAAAGGCTCATCCAGAGATGGTGGATTAAGGGTAAGTTTGACATATTCCCTTTAGGATATGAATACTTCTCTATCGTGTTTGAAAACCCGAAGGACATGAAGCATGTGCTATATGGGGGACCTTGGATGATTTCCGATCATTACCTCATTGTTAAGCAATGAAACAAGGATTTTGATGTCCAAACGGAGGCGTTGAAGAATCTTGATGCCTGGATTCGATTCCCAGATTTAAAAGTTTAATATTTAGAAGAAAGCGTCCTTTCTACGATTGGTAGCTTGGTGGGTAAGGTTAGGAATATTGAACTGATGCGTTCGAGCCTGGGCTATATGTTTAATGGGTGTGTCTGTGTTGGTATTGACCTGGCTAAACCGTTGATTGAAAGTTTCTTTTTAGAAAGGAGACACAGAGAATTGTTTATGAAGGCATCCACCAGTTATGCTTTCTCTGTGGTCGTTTTGGACACCAAAAAGCGACTTGCCCTCTGGTAGAGGATAATAGTGCTAGAGTTAATGATGGTGGGTACAAGATGGTTCGAAAACCGGTTGAAGAGAAACCCCAGGAAAAAGATAGCTTTGGGCCATGGATGAAGATGACTCGAAGGAAAAAAGGTCCTGTCAAGAAGGACCTTGTTATTTACGGAAAGAAAGAGGGAGATGATAAGGCCCATCACCGCCAGAAGCCTAAATCCATAGGGAAAAACACTCTTCATCCTGAAGAAAGTTACTCTTTTGAAGCCCTTATCAAGATGGATCAAGAGAACCATACTGCCTCACCAATGAATCAGACTGATTATACTAGCGCTGCCCCTGCTATCTAAGATGAAACAACACATGGTATGTCTGTAGTTGATCATTTTGATGAAAATGGTAGAGTTCCAGAAACTCCTGATCTTACAACTAGCCCAGCTAAGTTCCTGAATTCTACTAACCATCATGTGGATCTGGAAGAAATTGATTCTCAAGATACTGTTCTGGTGGATGCCACCCCTCGGTGTGATCAGGGAGTGTTTCCCTGACTCTTCTTTCTCTTTTTGCCTGCTTATCAGTTGATTATGGTTCTGAATCTTAAACTATTATCTTGGAATGTGCGTGGTGCTAGCAAACCTAGTTTTTTTGCCTGATCTTAGAAACTTGATTTCTGTTAATTGTCCTGATATTATCTTTCTTTGTGAACCAAGAATCAGTGGCTATAGAGCTGATAATATTTGTAAGAAAATTGGTTACTCAAATAGTACCAGAGTTGAGACCATTGGGTTTAGTGGAGGTCTTTGGCTTTTCTGCAGTGATAACGTGAAAGTTTCTATTATCCTTCATAACAATCAGTTCATTCATTCGGTTATCTCTAAAAATAATGCATGTTTCTTCTGTACTTTTGTGTATGCCAATCCGCTTTATAATAATAGGATTTTACTTTGGCAGTCTTTAAATAAATAATATTAGACCCACTGAGGATCAGCTTTGTATGGTTACTGGTGATTTTAACTCTATCCTAAGCTTAGATGAGAAAAAGGTGGTATTAGATCCTTAAATAGAGGGAGTAGAGCCTTTCGTGATTGGATCCAATCCAATGGCCTCATTCAAATTCCCTCTAAAGGGAATAATTTTACTTGGACTAATGGTTTTATTTTTGTTAAACTTGATAGAACTTTAGTCTCTAGTGGATGGTTTGATTCTTTCCCTCATAGCTGGTGTATTAACTTGCCCAGGACCTCTTCAGATCATTCTCCTATCCTGTCCTACATCTGTCAAGCTATCTCTGTTCCCCCCTCTGGTCCTAAACCTTTTTGATTCCAGGTAGCCTGGGCTACTCATCCTGACTTTGAGAGTACTTTCAAGGATAATTGGATCGATTCCGAGAGCCTGCTCCAAAACCTTACCGATTTAGGTCTGGCATTAAATAGTTGGAATAGAAATGTCTTTGGTAATATTTTCACTTCTAAGAGAAAAATATTGGCCATACTAGTGGGTATCCAGAAAAGCTTGGAGATTAGACAAAATCCTTTTTTGAGAAATCTTGAATTCGCCCTTCAGAAAGAGCTTGAATCCGTTATGTTAAGGGAAGAAGTGCTTTGGTTTCAGAAATCTAGGGATACTTGGCTGAAATTTGGGGATAAAAATACTAGATATTTCCATAGGAAAACCATGATCAGGCATGCTAGAGCTAGAGTTCTTTCTCTCTAGGATAGGAATGGAAATATTATTGAGGGTGAGCAGAACTTAATGAATCTGGCGGTTGATTTCTTCAAGAAGCTGTATCACCATGATCCTACTATTACTTGTATTACTAACTTCCATGCTTTTCCCTCTCTTAGCGAGGAGCATTTAAGAGATTGTGGTAATATTCCTACTCATCTAGAGGTGGATTATGTGATTAGATAATGGGTAATTTTAAAGCTCTGGGCCCTGATGGGTTCCATGCTTGGTTTTTTACGAATCATTGGGACAAAATTAAGTCTAAAGTCTATGCGTTTATCTTTGAGAGCTTCATAAAATCTAAGTTTAGTACAGAATTAGACGAGACCCTCCTCTGTCTGATTCCTAAGGTTTCATCCCCCTCTTCTATGAGTTAGTTTAGACCTATTGCTATCTGTAATACAAGTTACAAAATCATCTCCAAAATTATGGCCAACAAAATCAAATTGTTCCTGCCTGAAATTGTTTCTCCCTTGCGGAACAGCTTTATTCCTGGAAGACACATCCAGGATAATCATGTTATTATGCAAGAGGTTATTCACCCGATGGGGAAAACTGCCTACAAAGATGGATGGAAGGTTATGAAAATTGATCTTGAGAAAGCCTATGATAAGTTATCCTGGGCCTTCATCAAAAATACCCTTCAATGCTTAAATCTCCCCAGCAATTTCATTGATTTAATCATGTTCTGTATTGAAACCCCTTCTATGAGAGTGTTATGGAACGGTTGTCAGTCTGATTGTTTCCGGCCCACTAAGGGTATTAGACAAGGGGATCCTATATCCCCCTACATTTTTGTTCTTTGTATGGAGATGTTATCCCATTTAATTGATAAGGCCATAGAGACTAAGAACTGGATTCCGATCAAAGTTAGCAAGAATGGCCCCGTTATCTTATATTTTCTTTGCTGATGATTTGATTCTTATGGGGGCTGCCTCGAAATCTAATGTCCTGTCTATGATGAATACCCTTATGGACTTCTGTTCGGCTTCTGGAGAGCAAATTAGCCTGGACAAATCTAAACTCCTCTTTTCTAAAAATGTCTTTCCTGGTAAGAAACTGGAATTAAACAGACTTTTAGGCATTCCTGTTGCAGATAATTTGGGAAAATACCTGGGACTGAATCTTATTCATGGAAGAATGCAAACTAATCACTATGATAATCTTGTTGGAAAAATCCAACAGAGACTTAATGGCTAGAAGGCCAAATCTTTATCCTTTGCTGGCAGATTAACGCTAGCAAAATCTGTGTTAAATTCTATACCTATTTTTAATATGATGTCTTAGAAAGTCTCTAACTCTACTTGTTTAAAGATTGACAAATTGAGGAGTTTTCTTTGGGGTCATAAGGAGAATGAAAGAAGCTTCATACCATCTGGTGGAACAAAATATGTAGACCAAAGAATGAAGGAGGCCTTGGCCTGAGGATCTCTTAGTCCATGAATAAGGCCTGTCTTTCGAAGCTGAGCTGGAGAATGCTTAATAACCTGGATAAGATGTGGGCCAAGGTTATCATCAATAAATATGCTGGAACAGATAGAAGAAATACCTCTATTACTTGGAGGAATATTCTTGACAGCAGTGATATTATTGAGAAGGGAGCCAGATGGAAATTAGGAAACGGGAAAAATATTTTATTTTGGAAGGACAAATGGTTAACTGATTTCCCTCTCCTGGAAGTTTGTAGACCCACTCCTAATCTGAACAGCTCTGCTACGGTTGATTAGATGTGAGAACCAGGAAAAGGTTGGAAGTGGGAATTGTTGGAGAATGCTCTGCCTTCAAAGTTTCTGAACACCTTAGCTTCTAAAGCTATTTTTGATGGAAATTCGACTGACTCTATTATTTGGTCCAAAGATAAGTTAGGCTCCCTCACGGTTTCTTCTTCTTATAAGATCTGTACTCAGCCTGGCATGGAGGACAGATTCTGGCAGTGTATCTGGAAGTTGAAAGTTCTAGAAAGAATTAAAACATTTCTCTGGTTTGCAGCTATGGATGGTCTGAAAACAAAGTACCTGTTATTTACTAGAGGCCTTGCTATAGATGATAGATGTGAAGCCTGTAGGGAGACTGATGACACAATTTATGTCCTCAACAACTGTAAGATCAGCAAAAAAAATCTGGGGATATCTACAAGGCTCTCTACAGACTCAGTTTAACGATGTCCTCCGGGAATGGCTTGCATCTAATATGAAGTGCAATACCCAAAGCCCATGGACCATGGAGGCTTCGTGGAAACATATTTTCGCTATTACTTGCCACACTATCTGGTTTTGGAGAAACGGGAAATTTCATGATAATATTCCAGCTGCAGATGAGCTCCCTTTTTCTATGTTGGAGAGTAAGATTTGGGGTTATCTAATTTTGTCCAATGCAACAGGCCAGTTAAGAGATCATAGCCCTCATGTCGTTATAGCCCGGATGTGGGAACCCCTTCTTCAGAGCTATGTGAAAATTAATACTGATGCAGCTGTTTCCTCCAATGGGACTTAAGCAGCTGGATGAGTTGGATGGAATCATGAAAGCAAATGGCTATTTGGTTTTACCCATCTATTGGGTAAGCTGATGTATTAGAGTCTGAACTTTGGGGGATTTATGATGGTTTAGTTTTGGCTAAGGAAAAGAACATACAACAAATTATTATAGAGTCTGATTCTTGTGAAGCTGTGGCTCTCATTAGAAACGGTACCCCTGTCTATCATCCATTGGAGAGTATTGTTAAAGCTTGTAAAGAACTTTCCCTCTGTTTTTGTTTTTGTAATTTTCTAGTTATCAGGAGAGAAGCCAATTTAGTGGCTGATGCCATGGCCAAAATGGCTTTATCCTGTAATAGGGGTGCGTTGAGGTGGCCAATCCCCCTGATATTTGTACAAACTTGCTCCTTCAGGATTGTTTTGGTGATCCTTGTATATAAATAAAATGTTATCCTTTTGATAAAAAAACATAATATTATTCATTAGTTTTGATATTATGATTCATTAAAATTTGTATTATGATTCATTAATTAATAAGTGGTAAATTAGATAACAAACTTCGAAACCAATAAAAATCATTATTTTTTTGTAGTGTATTATTATTATTATTATTATTATTATTATTATTATTATTATTATTATTATTATTGTATGGTGTATTTTAAACCTTATATACTGAATCGTATATTTTTCATACAAACCAAATATTGTTTGTGTTGTATTATTGCGTAAAAAAGTTTTTATTTTTATATGTTTGTGATGATACACTAAAATAAAGATATGATTCATTAATTTTGATATTATGATTCATTAAAATTAATATTATGATTTATTAACTAATAAGTGGTGAATTAGATAGTAAACTTTGGAACCGGTAAAAACTAAATGTTTTGTAATGTATTATTATTATTTTGTGGTGTATTATTATTATTATTATTATTATTATTATTTATATAATGTATTTTAAGTCATGTGGTTGATCATATATCACATACCAATTTTAAAACAAATAATATTAGTGTATTATTATTGGTGTACGATGTATTTTAAACTATATATGGTGAATCAAGTATGGTTGATATCTACTACATGTAAATAATATAAAATTTTAAAGTTATCAAAACATATCCATGTTTGGTCTTGTTTTGAAGAGCTTGAATTTAGATGAATAATGATATTACTTTTTTTCATTTTGGACTTATATTTTAAAAGTTATAACTAATTGAAGTTAATATAGTAAAAAGGCAGCCCAATCAGTAAAACAATCCAGTCAACAGTTGACTGTACTGGCAAGTGGACAGGTTGCACCAAGTACCACGCGGCTAAGCCGCAGCACTGATGCACTAATACGTGCAATTTTGATCACGCGGGCTACCCGCACACAATATTGCACGACAGACTATGTGGCAGTCTAGGCACTATGTTGACTGGATTGCTTATGTGAGAGATGAAGTGAGAAAAGAATTTATAATAACTTTAAATAATTGTAACTTTTAATATATATAAGTCTAAAATAAAAAAAATTATATCATTGTTCACCCAAATTCAAGCTCTTCAAAACAAGATCAGTCATGGATATGTTTTGACAACTTTAAAAAAAATTATTTTTACATGTATACGATGATACACTAAAATCATAATATGATTCATTAGTTTTGATATTATGATTCATTAAAATTTTTATTATGATTCATTAATTAATAAGTGGTGAATTAGATAACAAACTTCGGAACTAATAAAAATCATTATTGTTTGTAGTGTATTATTATTGTTGTATGGTGTATTTTAAACCTTATATAACGAATCGTGTATTTTTCATACATACCAAATATTGTTTGTGTTATTGCGTAATTTTTTTTATTTTTATATGTTTGTGATTATACACTAAAATAAAGATATGATTCATTAATTTTGATATTATGATACATTAAAATTAATATTATGATTTATTAACTAATAAGTGGTGAATTAGATAGTAAACTTTAGAACCGGTAAAAACTAATTGTTTTGTAATGTATTATTATTATTATTATTATTTTGTGGTGTATTATTATTATTATTATTATTAATATTATTTATATAATGTATTTTAAGTCATGTGGTTGATCATATATCACATACCAATTTTTAAACAAATAATAAATCATTATTATTTTGTAGTGTATTATTATTGGTGTATGATGTATTTTAAACTATATATGGAGAATCAAGTATGGTTGATATCTACTACATGTAAATAATATAAAATTTTAAAGTTATCAAAACATATCCATGTCTGGTCTTGTTTTGAAGAGCTTGAATTTATATGAAAAATGATATAATTTTTTTTCATTTTGGACTTATATTTTATAAGTTATAACTAATTGAAGTTAATATAGTAAAAAAGCAGTCTAGTCAACAAAACAATCCAGTCAACAGGTGACTGGACTGCCAGTGGACAGGCTGCACCAAGTACCACGCGGCTAAGCCGCAGCATCGATGCATTGGTATTTTTATATATTTATATAGTATTATTTGTGAAGTAGTTACTTTATAATATTTGGGACTGTTGTAACACGGAGAGAATAGAAGAAAGACAGAAGACAAGATAGACGTGAATTGGTATCTCCCATTGCATTCCATTGTGCATCTATATATAGTACATAATACATAACCGTTACTAAACCTTTGAGTGGAAGGAATACGAAATATCAAAAGACTTCTCATGAAGAGTTTGGGAGGTTACGGGAGTTACACAGACGAAAGGTCTAAGGTAGACCAAAGGATGATTGGATATACATCCACTAATTGTATTAGTTATAACACTCCCCCTTGGATGTATATCCTACTGCCTCATTAAAAACCTTGCCAGGAAAAAACCCATTGGGACAAAAACCATGGTCAAGGAAAAAAGATTACAGTCTAAACGTTTCTCTCCCCCTCAATTTACAGAATGTCTCTTCGATGTCGCATACCTATATCACGAACGAGCTTCTTAAAGACTCTTAAAGAAAGTGATTTGGTGAATAAATCATCTAGATTTTTCATCGGACTGAATCTTGCGAACATCAAAAATACCCTTGGTCTGAAGTTGATGAGTTGAGAAGAATTTTGGTGATATATGCTTCATTCGATCACCTTTGATGTATCATTCCCTTATTAGTGTAATATAGGCAACATTATCTTCATTGTTGGCGTCTCTAGATCAGGCTGAAAACCTCAATAACTTAATAGATGATAAATGACTGATCTGAACCATGCTCATCCTCTTCCTGTTTCTCATAACGCAATCAATTTGGCATGATTTGATGAAGTTGCCACTGTATTCTGCTTTATTGAACACCCATGAAATGGCAGTTCCACCATGTATATATCATAGCACTCCTCTTCGTATAGTTCTCATGATAGAATCCTCATTAAACTTTTGCTCAGGAAACCCTGTGACGTAAAAACCAAAACAAAGGAGAAAACATAACCACATAAAGATTCTCCCCCTGAATTTGACATGTATGAATGTATGCCAACATTCATTTCATAAATATGTCATCAATCCTCATCATCTTAACTTTGATGAAAGGGAGAACAATGGTGATTTACTGAGAATCATCACCTTACCAGATGGTAAGTCTTATATCACCATTAATCATTCACAGGTAAAACATATATAGTGTTTTCTTGACCTGAGCCTCACACATTTTTCTATCTTGATGATAAATTTGTGTGATCCAATTTGCTCCCAAGGTCTATATGATATTTCCATAAGAGGAGTATCCTTTACTAGTCATATAATATCAACTTGACTTTACAAAACTCATATATATGAGTCTAGTGCAAATAATGCACTCTTAAGTATTTGAACTTAATATCCACATATATGCCCTCTTAGTGGCTTATGTCATACCTTGGCTCATTTGATATATCGATAAATATAATTTTATGAGATGTGACTTTGATACCATTGTGGTTTGGATGGTTCTCATCCAAGTCACCATTGATCATATAAAAATATAAGGTCTTTAGAGAAAATCATTCTTAAGATTTTCTACTTTAGCATGGTGTATTATTTATCATTTACTTTCTTTTGAAAGTTTATAGCTCATTTTCCAAAGGGCTAAACACCTTTTTCAAGGTTCTACTATTTTCCACCAAACTTTGTAGCTCCTTTTTCAAGGGCTCAACACCTTTTTCAAGGGTCTACATTCTTCCACCTTTACGATATTACAACTCCTTTATCCAATAGGAGGAACGCGTTCATTTCTCATATCGAGGTGGATTATAACATCTCATATGCACAACTCTGGTGCATTATCATGCTAGCATCACACACTTTGGTGTGTTTATGATTTATCTTTATCAACTTTTGGGAGTTATATTCCGCACTTCATTTACTCTTGGAATATATCATTTTGGTAGTTTCTTCCCCCCTTTCGAGGGTCTGAACTCCTCTTTCGAGGGTTCAAATCCTGAAACTCCTAATTTCCTTTTTCCTTCTGTGTCATTTTAGCATATTTGTCCCCCTTTCGAGAGACTAGACTTCTCTTTCGAGGGTCCGAACTCCTCTTTCTAGGGTTCAAATCTTTCCTCATTTGCCTTTTCTTTTTCCTTATGTGTCATTTAGGCATATACGTCCCCCTTTCGAGAGACTGGACTCCTCTTTCGAGGGTCCGAACTCCTCTTTTGAGAGTTCAAATCTTTCCTAATCTGCCTTTCCCTTTTGTGTCATTATGGCATATTTGTCCCCCTTTCGAAGGACTGGACTCCTCTTTCGAGGGTCCAAACTCCTCTTTCGAGGTTTCTTTGGATCCCAAGGGTCGACCACGCCTCCAGCGTACTTGGGATTCACTTGCCATAGCGGTTGTCTCCCACGCTTCTAACCGAGCTGGAACATTCGCAGCTAGTATATATGTGATCACGTTACTTTGTTCATATTTATGAACACATCAAGTAGTTGCAACATTTTCCAAATGAATTATTCTTTAACCTCCGGTTCATTTTGCTTTGTCATGCATGACATAATTCATAGTCCATTAACATTTGGTTAAGGACATTCAAGTTAGAGACAACCGCTCTCTAATTTGACATCTTAAAAATTCATAAGCATCTTGGAGACTCATACTTCCCAGAAGCATGGTTGTAGCAACATTCAATATGTGCTTGCTTTTGTAATCTTTCAATAAGGCACAATTGATTTTACTGATAAGACTTTGTGTCAAATATCAAAACACATATCATTCCCCCCCTAAAGTTGAGAATGCTTAAGAACTGAAGAAGTTCATTATTCTCAACTTTCCTTTTTTTTGTAACCCTTTTGATATTTTTTTAATGGGGGAGGTATAGACACAAACCCAATTGTCTAACCTTTTTTCTTTGCTATACAAAATTAATGACTTAATAAGGTCGTTCTTAGTGGGAGTATAAGTTACTCAATACCACTATTCTTTCAAGTTTTATATTATCCATCTTAATCTCAAATTCACATGGATAATTTCATTATAGCTAGATTTTTCTAAATCAATAGCCCAATGAATATAATACTTCATGTGACCATCATTTGATGTATCAAACATCATATATATGTCAAAGGTCCACATAGTAATTTTTTTTCCACCCATAATCAATCCATGATATTTCAAGGGGGCATAAAAATTATCATCCACTTTCTTTTGAATGATCTCGCTATATCTTATATGAACTATTGTCATCCGAGTAAGAACCTGGAAGTTCTTGATGGTTTAGAAAAGGAGTGATTCAGCATCACTTTTCTCATGGATGACCCATTTTTCCGTTTCATATACGGAATATATGATTGTACACTAACCGCACGTTAGTGACCCCCTTTTGCTTTTAGGCTTTATGGGATTGGATTCTATGTTATATCAACTTATATAACTTGGCACATTTTGTGCTTGTTTTCCCATCAATATAAGCATACTTTATCATTAAATATGTACATATTCAATGTTTATTCTTATTCCCTCAAGGAGCATAATGAAGAGCTTTTAAAATTCATGGCTCACAAGAGCAAGCTCTCATTCTTCATAGTCTCTTATAGACTATAGAGTTGTATATAAAACATTTTAGTGGTGCATTATAGCACTATCGATAAAGTATGACTCTATGTCATTCATTGTCCTACAATACACTCGCGGATCTATTATAGATTGTGAAGATGGTCCAATGTACCATATGTAACTCCTTTAGAGTATCCATGAATAACCAATACCCATATCATGGTTATTAAATATGTCAAAATTCATGTACACTAGTGCATCTTCTGCACCTTTAAAACATGTATTAAGGATGACACCTTAACACTTTTCATCAATACTAACATCATCTCAATAATATCCTTCAAGGATATGTGATGATCTTCCAAGATATCAACTGTAAATATTTTCTTTTTATACATGGTTCAACCATGTCCAGTGTACAATAATCTATCATAGATTATAACAGCTTTTACAATCGACCTTTACAAGATAAATGGTCATTTTCATAAGCTAATTCAAGCTTTTAGTGCCCATATCATCAATATGATCTTACCGATAGATCTTTCCAAAGTTAACTGCAAGCTCGACTTCTTTCATTATGTCATGCATACATTAGCATTTCAGAGCTTGGGTTGGAAATTTACTGAGGAACTCTTTAATCTTCCCATAATAATCCTCAAATGTAAGTCCTCAATGGTTACTTAAGAGACCTTGTAACTTATGCCAAAGTTACTTTTTATAGAGTTATATTTAACTCTTCAAAAATTATCTAGCTCTCCAAGAGCTTTACAATTTGGTCCATCTTATACCAAAAGTTGACCATTTTTAAACCAATCCACCTTAAATGCATAGTCATGCATGTGGGAAAAATAATAATTTATCATTCTCAACCTTCAATGCAGTTATTTTGCACGAGGGAGCATAAGGATCGATCTTACAGCTCTTAGCCTCAAGAGCATAATTTCACATGAGGGAAAAAGTACACTATAATTCTCAACCTCCAACACTTGTATACAATCGAATAACATGATCCTTTTTTTTATTCCTCCAGTGCACTCATCTTGCACGAGAACGTATAATCATTAACCTCAAGTGCACCAAATTGCACGAGGTAATATTATAATTTATAATCTCCTTTTCAATGATTATATAGGAGAATTCTTAACCTCTAGTGCAACATCTTGCACGAGGTAATATCACCTTTTTTTTACTATCTCAAAAGAGATTGCCTCATAAACAATAATTCAAACCCATGGCAAAACTGTTTTTCAGTCATAAAATAAAACTAGATGGAATGAATCATACCATATCGATGGTTCACTTTTCAAAGCAACAAACACATATAGTTGTTCAAAAACTATAACAATATATTGTCATTGAAGATTCCGTTTTTTTTTTTACCCGGTTTTTACTTTTCACTCAAAGTTTCTTTTTATTCAATAAAGAAAAACTCGACCACGCAGAATCTCACAAAAACAATCCTTTTACCTTTTTTCTTTCTTAAAAACAATGAAAATTTATAAACAAGTACTCTGTTTAAATAGTGAAATTTGTATATGTTGTACAACAAATATAAAGAAAAGAAGGATTTTCTCCTTTGATTTAAAACACATATACACATTTATATAAATCATTTTTGAGTTGTGTCTAACTTACCTGCTTGTTAAAATGATTATGCCGGTAAATTTGATTAAACTTACTTACACCTTCTAGAATCGGTAGAGTACCCATCAAATGCGGCTTCAACATATAAACTTTTTTTTTGGCATCGCAAATTCTTGATAAAGCACAACGATTTCTAGTAGGATAAATAATAATCATCATCACATGGTGCATGACCGAAGACCTCCCAATTCGTCGCTTCTCCAAACTAGAGCCTGGGGAAGTCCTGATGAAGCCGAGATGATCTTGTTGATGATGTATAGCAGAGAGAATAATACTTTTTTTAGTAGAGTCTATCGTGCTGATAACGTGTTGTAACAATGAGAGGATAGTAGAGAGCATAGTAGACAAGATAGATGTAGATTAGTATCTCCCATTGCATTCCATTGTGCATCTATATATAGTACATAATACATAACCGTTACTAAACCTTTGAGTGGAAGGAATACGAAATTTCAAAAGACTTCTAATGAAGAGTTTGGGAGGTTACGGGAGTTACACAGACGAAAGGTCTAAGGTAGACCAAAGGATGATTGGATATACATCCACTAATTGTATTAGTTATAACAGAGACAAGCATGAAATCAAAACTTGATCTATTGTTGCTTGTTTTCACCCGCAAACAATTTTTTTAAACCTTGCAAGTACGGAAAAAGGCAAATTCTTGGCTAAAATTAAATGTAGCCAACTTGGCTACATCTATGGGGAGATATGGGTATTGGGGGTGAGCGCCCGTACACTGCGATTGTTTTAGTTGTTTTTTGCATTTTTTATTATTATTTTTTTAAAAAATTTATTCTTTTTCTTTTTATCACAAAAAACTTTAAATTGTTGTAACTTTTAATATATAAGTCCAAAATGAAAAAAAATTATATCATTGTTCACCTAAATTCAAGCTCTTCAAAACAAGACCAGTCATGGATATTTTTTGACAACTTTGAAAAAAATTATTTTAATATGTATAGTGCACAAAACGTAAAAAAACTTGTACACAATGTTCACAGAATCACGATTCGATCCCACGATCCTACGATTTTTTACGATCCAAATTCATAGTTACGATCCGGATCGCAGGTAGGATCAGAGTCATGTAGGATCGTCAAAGGATCACGATTCCATTGCACGATCTTACGATCCTGCACTCTAGATCCATAGTACGATCCTACGATCCCATCGATCCCAACTTTATTTATAGTTTATCTTTTTCATATCAATGTAAACTATATCTTATTAAATATAAAGAACAAAAAAGTTCTCAAAATTTTGTAGATAGTTGCATAATCCATAAAATATTATGACTTTGAACAATGCAACTGGATATATTAAAACGACTTGTAATGTAGATTTATTTAAGGTCACTGAGCGGATAAGGATTAAGATTGGAATATCACTTCTTGTTACTCTCCATTATGAAAGATTATAATATGTACATGGTGTGTTCAAAAAATGTAACATTTAAAGTTTATGATATTGTAATGATTGAAAAAATTCAAAGTATAAAGCTTTAAAGTAGAAAATGAAAAAAAAACTTAAAAGAACCAATACAAATTTATAAAATATTATTGATTACTTTTTCATTTTTTTCTTCTTGGTTTATAATTGAAACAATAAGTTGTTAGAACTCATTTTGGTGAGGATGAATGGAAAACCCATGATTTTATTAATAAATAACTTGTAGCTCATAATTTTTGTTGGGAGGGTGATGAAAGAAATAAAAACACACATAAAAATTATGCAGTTTGTGGATTTCATTTATGTTTAACTTATCTTATTAAATTTTATTTTTTATGGACACATATTGAGAATTCATATGGTTTGCTATCTAAATTTAAATTTGTAAGCGTACTATCATTGTTGTGGACTTAAGTTTTATTTTTTAATTCACTGATGCTATATATCTTACTCAAATTAAACTTTATGCTTTAAAGAGAAGTGTTTATAATATATGTATAATTTTGAACAATATTTATTCATTTTTTGTAGGATCGAACGATCCACGATTCGATCCCACGATCCGATCCTAGGGGGTCACTTACGACTACGCTAGGATCGCGATCCTAAAAACATTGCTTGTACAGATAGTCATACAAACATGTACAAATGTTCATTAAAACATGTACATACACGTAAAAACTTGTACATCATCGCATTAACTCGACAGATTTTTAGGGTTGGTGGTAGCGGGTTTTTAAGGCCCTAAACCCGCCACTGTAAACCTTAAATTGTCTTTGACGTTTTCTAGCTATCTAGGGTGGGTTTTGGGGGTGTTTTGGGGGTACGGTAATCTATTTGGAATTTTGTTTCGTACTTTATATTGTAGCAACTAACTCGACAGGTTTTAGGGTTGTGGTAGTGGGTTTAGGGTCGTTTAGACCCTAAACCCGCCAACTCAAACCCTAAAATGCCTTCGACGTTTTAGTATCCTAGGGTGGTTTGGGGTGTTTGGGGGTAAGGTAATCTATTTGGAATTGTTTCGTACTTTATATTGTAGCAACTAACTCGACAGGTTTTAGGGTTTGTGGTAGAGGGGTTTAGGGTCTAATGACCCTAAACCCGCCACTGCAAACCCTAAAAATTGCCTTCGAGTTTTAGCTATCCTAGGGTGGTTGTGGTTTGGTGTTTGAGGGTAGGGTAATCTATTTGGAAACCGTTCTATACTTACATTGTAGAACTAACTCGACAGGTATAGGGTTTATGGTCGCGGGTCTAGGGTCTGCCACTATAACCCTAAAAATGCTTTCGATGTTTTTAGCTTTCCTATGGTGGGTTTTAGGGTGCGTGGGGTTAGGGTCATCTATTTGAAAGCCATTATATACTTTAATGTGAGAATGTACATCTTTTAATGTGAGAAAGTACATGTTTTAATGTGACGATGTACATGTTCAAATTGTGAGAATGTACATGTTCAATTATGAAAGAATGTATATGTTTTAATGAACATCTGAAGTTTGTAATAACTGTCTGTACAAGTGTTCTTCCTTATATATACATGTTTTAATCTAAGGATGTACATATTAATGATCGTACAGGTTTATAGGACTATCTATATGTTTTAATGCGAGGATATACATGTTTTACTGAGGATGTACCAGTTTTAGGAACATTTGAATAGGTTTGAATGATCATATATACAAAGTTTTCTTTTATGTTCTGTGTTCCATACATGTAAAAATAATTTTTTTTAAAGTTGTAAATTATCATGCCATGGTCTACATTTTGAAGAGCTTGAATTAGGTGAAAATGATATAAGTTTTTTCATTTTGGACTTATATATTAAAAATTTATAATATTAATAAAGATTTTATGATAAAAAGAAAAAGAATAAAAATTTTTGAAAAAAAAGAAAAAAAATGCAAAAAAACAAGTTGTAAACCAAAAACGACGGAGCGTTAAAAAAAACGAAAAGCGATGTAGCCATATGCGGCTACATGCACTTGTAGCCAAGACGTTCCGACGAAAAAATGGAGAACGTGGTTGTTAGTTGCAAGACTTAGCTGAGATGTGGGATGGGCCGAGGCATGTGGGAGGATATTTTAATGAAATAATGTATGGATATGAGCAATAAGGCTGTCGGATAAGAACAAGGTTGGGTATGCAGGCATTTCGTGAATGTTTGGTGGACTGTGGGCTATTTGACCTTGGGTATGTTGGGGATATTTTCACATACACTAACTGGAGGAGGGTGCCCTGAATACTAAATGTCGATTGGATCGTTTTGTTTGTAATGATAAATGGTTTAGGGCTTTTAGCCATGCTCGTAACTACCACTTACGGTGGAGCAGGTCTGATCATAGGCCTATCAAGTTAATGTTGTACCCACCTGTGTGACAAGGAGCTAAACCCTTCAGGTTTGAGAATTGTTGCACGACTGACACTCAATGTCGCATAATAGTCTCTCAAGTTTGGTATGATGATGTCTCTTTTCCTGGTGGTCACATGCAAAAGGTGGCGGCTTGTGGTTTGAAGTTCCGTGCTTTGGGAAAGGCAATAATAAGGAGGAACACACCTCTTTGGACAAGGCAAAGGCTGATTTGCACAAGCTTGCTTCTGAGGATTTGTCAGATAACAATGTACGGGTATGGTCCAATGTTACTAAACATCATGATCTCCTTCTTCATAAATAAGAAATGTGTTGGTTCCAGCAGTCTAGGCAATTGTGGCTGACAACTAGTGATCGTAATTCAAAAATTTTCTTTTCATCATTTCCGGTCTAGATCTTGAAGGAATTCTATCCATTTTCTCTCTAGAGTTGATGAGGTTGGTTTTATTGGCTGGGGGGGGGGGGGTATTGAGTCTGTTGCTCGGGGTTACTTTCAGTCCGTTTTTACCTTTACTTCTCATAGCCTTAATTACCATCCCTTGCATGCATAGAAAACAAAATTCCATCTGATGTTGCAATGGCTATGTCTGCTCCTTATACCAGACAAGAGGTCGTTCATGCCTTGAGAGATCTGCATCTAGACAAGGCCCCAGGCCCCAATGGGGTGAACGGTATGTTCCTCCGCACTTACTGGGATGTAATACATCATGATTTCTTTACTACTATGCTCTCTTTTGAATTTGATGTATTGTCTACTGGTATAAACCACACTCATCTTGTGCTTGTTCCAAAGACAAGGGGAGCATATAGGATTACGAATTTTAGGCCAATTTCTTATGTAACATGATCTATAGAGTCACTTGATAAGTGATGAAATAATGATATTTTTAATGTCTTTATACACCTTCATTTTTCTTGGTGTGTAGCTCATTTCACCACTTAATAGAGTGTTTTTATGATTAATAGTGAACTTATATAGTTTGATCCTTTGATAGGTAAATCCACTTTAAGCACACTTTTGGACCCTTTTAGAGCTAGTGGCATGCATCAACGATTCCTCATCCTTCAAGCTTTCCAACCCGTAACGGGGAGCAATTTTGAGCTATAACGAAGATTCTAGGCCCCACGCAAGTTAAATTCGTCTCTACAGTCGACCGACCCATAGGACCGACCCACATTGGGTCGGTTTGGAAGCTCCTGGGATAGAATTCCTCTGCATTGGATTGACCTAGGGACCGACCCAGACTGGGTCGGTTGAAACTTAAGAAGGTCACGTGCCCCATCTCCAGAAGGCCGACCGACCCACGGGACCGCCCCACTGTGGGTCGGTCGGACGTGGAAACTTCTCTAAATTGCACAGATTTGAGGCTTATTCACACATTCTCATTTCCACACCCTTAGACACTCAACCTAAGAGAGAGAGAAAAGGCAATTTGAGGGAGAAAAAAAGAAGAAGAAGAGAAGGAAGAAGAGGAAGAAAACTCAACTTCTCCAAGCTCAACCACCTTCAACAATGGCTTCTTCTCTCTCTCTCTCTCCCTTTTACTTATCTCCATGTTCGAGTAGTCTCATTGAGCACTTGGGATAGGATTTGAACTTAAATCCTCAACTAGCTTGTAAAACCTACACTTCATTTATTGTGATTATTTTTCTCTCTCTTGTTCATTTAATGTTATAACTTGATCATTTATGGCATTTTATGGTGATTCCCAACAACATCTGATTTTGGGTTGGGTGTTGTGACCAAAGAGAGATATAACCCTAGATTATGCTAGCTTGATTAGTTGGTGAAATTTGGGGCTATTAATGTGGATTTGCAATTAATGCTATCTAGTGATTTGAACTCTACTTGATTTGAGAGTTGGAAGTAGCTAGGTAAGAGTTGGCTCTTCCATGATCTGGAAGGTCATTACAATAGTCCAAATAGACAATTTGAGTGAAGTGGGTTTATAAGTGAAGTTAGCATGAAATTAGGTGATAATAACCATCCTAGGGTGCTTTCCATCCAAATCCATCAACAACCGATTTTAGTTTCTGTATTTAATTTACAATTTGTCTTGAACCGAACTACTAAGCTTGCCACCGGCTAAACCCCCATTTTAGTTGTTGTTTCTTTACTGTTTACCAAAGCTAGGAGATAGATAGTCAATTTCCTAGTGGAACGACACTTTAATTACTACTTCGAATGGGTCCACTTGCCCGTAAATTGTGATATTGACCATAGTATAATTTTCCTAACAAGTTTTTGGCATCGCTACCGAGGAAATTGATAGTCTCTATCATTTTCCTCAGTTTCAGTATTTTTGGTTTTATTTATTTTAGTTTCCTTTAGTTCTTGTTTATTTTTCCTACTTCTAATATTTACTATTGCTCGTTGGTGAGCTTATTTAGGTACTTTCTGCTCTCTTGTGTATGCCAATTTGCTAAGTACCCGGTCTCGCGACTCTCCTCTTGCTAGCCCGAGGTCCGAGCTCAAACGATCTCTAAGAAGAATCAGAAGGGATTTGAACAATCACACCATGGCCGGCATTCACATTGAGCCAAAAATTGAGGACAATGGTCATGGGGATGAACAACCACAAGGCCAACACCAACCTCTCAAGGACTACCACCGACCAAACACCGAAGGAAGAGCCTTAGCAATAGTTCTTCCAACCTTGACACAAGCTGAAGTGGCTCAATGGGCTTTTAAAACTCACTTGATCACCGCAATCTGAGATCAAGGAAAGTCTAGTGGGGCGAATCCGGATGATGCTCCAAATCACTTGAGCCTCTTCTTAGATTTTTGCACCTCCTTCGGTAAAATAGGCAATCTAAATGAGAGGATCCAGCTACAACTCTTTCCCCACTCATTGTTCGACTCAGCTTTGAGGTGGTACCATAGCCTCCCATCAATGTCCATCCACACATGGGAGCAAATGGATATAAAATTTCTTGCCAAGTACTACCCCACAAGTAGGACAAGGCAATTAATTGGCTAAATCAACATGTTCTACCTAGAGCCGGGTGAGACTTTATACGATGCTTTGGACCGGTTCAAGGTTGCTCATGAATTGCTCTCATCATGGTTTAGATGACCAATCCTTGTGTCTATCGTTCTTCAATGGGCTGGACGACTCCAACCGCCTTCTTATTAATTCCTCCACGGGAAAGAGCTTCATGACAAAGTCTCCCAAGGATGGAATAGAACTTCTAGAGACGATGACTATTGACACAAGACAATGGTCTAGAGCCAAGGGAAGAGTACCAAGAGCAGCTGGCCTCCTCAATGTGCAACCCACCGATCATCTTTATTGGAGTATGGAGGTGTTGCTGAGATAGTCCTTAGATCGAACGAGTCTCCGTCCATACTGAAAGATCGAGTGAGCTCTTAGATCGAATAAGTCTCTCTATCCTTACCGAAAGATCGAGAGAGTCCATCCATGTGAATTCGTCAATCAGTTGCGACATTTAAGAAGCAACGTCCACTAAACCACAATGGTCATCAACTATCATCCTTGGGACGAAATTCATGTAAAATGTGAGCGAAATCCAAAGCCTTAACTTTCTAATAATTCGAGAGAGTTCGTCGGTCAGTTGTGAAAATTAAGGAGCAAGAACAGCAACTACATTGACTTTACAACGGCCATCAACGTTCAAACTTGGACCAAAATTCTCTCAACGTGGCATTAATCAGAAGACTTGGCTCCAGCTTCTGAAATTTGGCTCCAGCTTCCGAAATTCAAGGAAGGAGT
Organism: Limonium bicolor; assembly: GCA_023374045.1. NCBI lineage: Eukaryota > Viridiplantae > Streptophyta > Magnoliopsida > Caryophyllales > Plumbaginaceae > Limonium > Limonium bicolor. Next base: position 305,401,617 of record CM041776.1, on the reverse strand, counting down.
CGTTGGTTCCTAAAATTTCAAAACTAACTCTCTCCAATGTTCAAATCCTAACAACTATATAAGAGACTTGTCATTTCGTTTCTTATTGCAGCTTTCCAGAGAGAATTATTTAGAGCATTTGTTTAGAGAAAGCTTCACCTATTTTAGAGAGAGAAAGAGAGAGAGAAGTACTAGATTCGTTTGTGCATATCGATAGAGTCATTCTAGGTAGGACCTAGTTTTCACTACACTTATCATTGAGCTGATAAGAGATTGTATTGGGTGAGTGAGTGAAAACCACGAAGTAGATCTCATCTACTGAGTGGGCATTATAAGTTGTTTTATTTTTACCAAGAAATAAAATAACTTATATTGTGTATCCTGTTGAGTTCGGTTAAGTCTTTCCATCTTTCGAGTATTCTCTCAATTACTTCCTCTGAGTCTTTTGAGTTCGAGTAACTGCTTCCGCGCACTTAGGTCGACTGAGTGTTTCCACATCATCAGTGCTTCTATATACTTAGCACGGTTGAGTCAAACCATCTCAGAGACTAACACCTTGAGTTGGTTTGAGTCAGCCATCCGATTCTACAATCTCTCAGCTCAAATCTCATATTTCACGAAGATGGTAGAGAAGCTAGCTACCGCTCAAACCGAAATTGTCAAGACCATAGCTTCTTCATCTTCTGGTTAATCCTTGGAGGGATGTTCCATTTTGTAGGTCCCCACGACACTCGATGTTGTGAAGGGGAGATGAACATGAACCTACAAGAGGATGTGAACTTCATAGGCAACCGAGCTTACAACAACAACAATGCGCCATGGAGGAACCATCCGAACTTTTCATGGACGAATGACCAAAACCAAGGAGAACCAAACAAAAACTTCAACAACTCTCAAGGGTATAGACCTCAAGCCCAAAACCAACCATCAAATTTTCAATCCGGTTATAGACCATAAGGAACCCCTCCCAGCTTTCAATAACAACAACAATAAGATTCCCCCTCTTCTTCTTCAAGCGGGATTTCAAGGTTAGAGAACCTCATGGCGGATTTCATTGTCACCGCCAAGACTAAATTCTCGGAGCAAGAGGCTTTCAATGCTAATCAAATGACATTTAATAAAAACATTGAAACTCAACTTGGGCAAATATCTCAACAGCTCGCTCAAAGGCCTTCAGGCACTTTCCAAGCCAAACCAACCCTAATCCGAAAGTGAAAATCAATACTATTTTTATGAGAGAAGATGTTGAATAAGAGGTTGGCAAGATAAATGTGATTGAGACTTTGAAAATTCACCCTCTTCATCAAGGATGAGCTATGTCTATTGAAGCATCGAAAAGAAAGGTAGCCCAACTTGAATCTTCTTCGAGAATTCATGATCATGAACTTCAAGATGAGAGGGAGCACTGGGGAGGCTTATTACAAATTATGCAAGAGAAAAAGCCAAGTTAGAGAATGATGAGGAAGGGATAAAAGTTGTTACCTAGAGGAGTGGTAAAAAGACGAAAGGGTTCCAAACCCCACAAGACTCCGGTGAATCCAAAGAGGATGACGGAGAAAGGGCTGAGTTTCCATTACAGAAAGCTTCCCAAAGCACTCCTACAAACCAATCCACTCCAAAACCTTCTCCTTATGATCCACCATTGCCTTTCCCAAACCAAGTGAAGAATAGAGTTTTGATGCAGAATATGGAAAGTTTCTAGCAGTGTTGAAACAATTGAGCGTCAAGATTCCGTTTGTGGACTTAATTGCCAAGATGCCTAACTATGCCAAATTTCTCAAGCATCTCATCTCTAACAAGGCAAAATTGGTAGAAGCCGGAACTATCCAACTAAATTAGAAGTGCTCTGCTATCCTTCATCAACCTTTGCCCTCAAAGTGCAGTGACCCCGGCAGTTTCACCATCCCGACCATGATTGGTAACACCTTGTTCCAATACTCCTTATGCGACTTAGGTGCTTCCATAAAATTGATGCCTCCCTCTACCTTCAAGAGGCTAGGAATCGGTGAAATGAAGGAGACCAAGATGATCCTTCAGCTTGCGGATGGGTCAACAGCCCACCCAAGTGGAGTGATCAAGGACGTTATTATCAAAGTGGAGCACTTATTCTTCCCATGCAATTTTGTCATTTTAGACATAGAAGAAAACTCCATTACCACCTCTCATCGTTGGTCGAACTTTCCTTGCCACCGCTGATGATCAAATTGCTATGGCAAGAAAGACCATCAACTTGCAAGCATATGATGAGAAGTTGGAATTCACAGCGGGGAGGTCCCCAAATAACAAGACGGAGACAGTCAAGGTTGCAGAAAAGGAGACCCAGCCACATTCATCTTCTTCACTTCTCTTCATCACTCTACCCAAAGGGATGACCATCAAGGATGAACCACCATTAATCCTTGAGGAAGAGAAAGAGAGGGCCGGGAAAGAAAAAGGTAAACGTGCATCAAAGTGGATACCCAAGAATGTCTTCCATTATATTCTTTGGATGCCCTCCTCACAGCCAACAAGAGCCCTAGGTTTGATCTAACCCTCACTATGGTTTAGCCAAAGACCGTAAAAAGACGGGCAGTTTTCCGGGAGGCAACCCGGACTACTTCCAGGCTATTGTTATTGTGTTTGCTTTGTTTTGGTAGTTTAGCTTTGGTTGATTGGTTTGCTTGTTTCATGCTATTGTCATTGTGTGTTTCTGCCCGTCTTTGTGTGTTTAATCTGGTTATGGATGAAAATAAGTGTTTTGGGCAAGAAAACACCTATTTTAAGGAGCCTCTATCTAAGACCGACCCTAGGACCGACCCTAGGTGGGTCGGTCAGCTCCAGGTTTTTGAAAAATTGGTCTCTGCAAGGGACCGACCCACCCACCGACCCTCAGGTGGGTCGGTCGGGTCGAAAAATTCCAAAACTACTGCTGTAATGGACCGACCCATCGACGACCGACCCTAGGGTGGGTTAAAATTTTTGAAAAAGTTTTTTGTAACGGTAACTCTATAGGACCGACCCTAAGGTTGGTCGGTCGGTCCCAAGTTTTCGAAAAAACTGCTCTTTGTAACGGACCGACCCACCGATCGGTCGGGTCAAAAATTTTGAAAAAAAAGAAACGCAACGTTTTGATTAAATCTGTCTTCTCCTTCTTTTCTTCTTCCTGGTCTCCCTATAATTCCCCCCCTCACACACAACACCCTCCTGCACTCTCCTTGCGCACGCCCAGCCACCACCAGCCTCTCTTTCCGACGCCGTCTGCTTCTCCGACTGCTGACCACCGCGCCTCTCCCGTCGTGTCCGCAGTCGAGCGCACCACCAGCGCCAGCCACCACCATAGCAGCCCCAATCCCCCAAATCCCTAATTTCCCAGTCCCCCCAATCGCCCCAATCATTTTTTGGCCGATTTCAACCCAGATTTGTCAACTTTCTTGCTCCAATTTGTAACATCCCTTTTCCATAAACCCGTTTAACACCTACACACCATAAAATATATACGTATATTCAATAAATACAGCGGAAGTCTAATATTTACATGCTTAACCAAAGGAGATGCTACCACCGTCACGTGCCTAACGCACATGACAAAGCCTTCAAAAACCCAAACCAACAACCGACCAAACAACGCTGTGATGACAGAGATAGCTTACCATATAACCGCCTAATTCAAATTTTAACTATAACTGTGAGCAACTATACAACCCAGGGCTTAGCCCAAGCTTTATCAGAAATCCCAAACATCAGTCTACCCCAGCCCGCTCTTCGTCTTCGAATTTCCAATCTACACACCTGAAGAAAAAAAAAAAACATTGCTGGAGGGGTCAGCCCAGCTACTGACTATGTCATCATGCAATATTCATGAACCCTCAGAATTAACCCAGGTATTTGCCAAGTGAACATACAGGTTCATTTCATGCCAATTCCGGTTTATAAATATTTAACAAACATGCTTAACATAATAAATCAAACATAACAACAAAACATATCATATAACATAACAAGACTTAACATAAGCCACACATTATATTCAAGAATCACATGCGAGTTCACAACAAGTCAATCATTGTTAGTGCCATCTGGCGATTGTTAGCTTAGTTAGAGATCCTCCAATTTCCCATCGCGCGTGTCCTCACATAATTTCACCCGTGTCACGTGTTAGGAAGTGACACGTACCCTATTCGAAGGTGGGTCAACCTGGACAATGGCCCTTATCATGTCAACGAGCACATCGGCCTCGTCGAATCATACCATCATACCAACATCTGGGCGGACCAGTTAGTCGTCATCCGCTCATCATACCAATATCAATATTTGAGTGGACTAGTTTGTCGTCATCCACTCGGTGCACCAAACGCGTGACCAAGAACCCCGTAGGTATTATTGTTCCTAGGCTGCTCTCATAACCCTCATTCTACCCCATTAGCCGAGTACTGGTTATAGTCATACATACAAAACACAGATCATATAAATCATAGTGTTAGCGCCTTACCACGGTCTTTCCAATTTCTTCCCAAAAGTCATTCTTGGGAAGGTATACCATAAACATCATAACCAATCTTTCCATCTCAAAGTATTGTTACATCACGTTTCGTTTCTTTCCAAGTTACTCAGTGATAACACATTCACTTAATGTATACACTTTGGTACCACACATATCTCTATCCAGTTTAGAAGGTTAGAGTACACAATAGGCAAACAGCTCATTCTCATTCAATTAATCACAAGGATTTCGTTGTGATAATAAATTGTATGGTAAAATCATTAGAGTTACCATCACAAATCAACATGCTATATGTAATCAACGTAATATTGCATAGAAGAATTAAACACCCATATCTTCTTGTCACACAACACATAATTATCCGGACCCGAGGTAACCTTCGGGCCGTTCGGATCACACAACAACATACCTGAAATATGCAGCTTTATAATATGTCCTAACTCAGAGTATACCATCGTCCACACCTTGCCATGAGCCTCCCGTTTCCTGAATCCTAAAGTATAAGGGAAAACTCATTTATTAAATTCCTCATCTTCTTCATAATTATTCCTTGTGTAATTTTCTACTTAAAGTAACCTAGCCTTTTTACTTGTCTGTTCCACCAAACTAGTAGTAAGGGGTCCGTAATTATCACTACCGAGATTCCCTCACAAATATTCGAATCTTAAACTATATTTTATAACTTAATTCATGTGTAATCGATTTAACTAGACACGGGTATTCTTAAATTGGATTTTATTTAACTCTAGAACTTAATCAGTCAAGCCAAATTAAAACCCAATATATTTGAATAGAATAATCTTTCAAAAATTATTAGCTTTCTTTACCATACTCTATTCAAAATTTATGTCGAAGTTTAGACGTTTTAAAACCTTCCATTACCGGTCCTTGACCCTTGCTCATACCTCGGGGTCATTCTCTAAATTGAAGGTTAACCGAGTTTAGTAGCGCCTTTCACTTGTCTAACGCGTTAGGTTTTATTTGTATATGTCTTTCTGAAATTTTATTGTTTACTAAATCCCATTTTAGTATGTTTATTTTCCTACGGGTTTTATTTCCTACTATTGATCTGAGGCCCATTTATCTTATTTGACTAAGTTTATAGTTGGACCTCAGTTTAGATTATGACCCAATTTAATTAAGTTAAAATTGTCTTACGTTTCAATTCAAGTTAGCATGTTTAGTTTTACTAACTTTATTATTGTCATATTGCTTGTTTAGGGTTAGCCCTAATTTTTCTATAACTTATCCACTTCTTAACTTGGACTTAAGCCTACTACAAAAATTTTGGTTAAGTTAATATTATTTCTAACCTAAATTACTAATTTTACATATTCTTTTTGTCTAATTCTAACTCATTTTCCCAATTTAATATCTAGATTTTTAGTTGAATATGTGTAAGCCCAATACCAATGTGTTAAGCTTTCTAGCCCATTTCTATCTTTTTTTTATGTTGATTTATTCAGCCCAAACCAACTTCATTTTCTTTACTCTGATTTATATAAAGCCCAAAATAATTTCATTTACTCCAGCCCAATTGATTTTTGTTGACTAGGTTTTTAGTTGACTATATATCTTTTTATAGCCCAATTCAGTCTAGAAGCCCAGATCTTATTTTGGTTATTTTGTGGACTATTTGAAGTTCAACTAAGTTTCAGTCTAAATTTAAGTGTTGAGTTAATTTGACCCGTTTCCATCTAGTTTAAACTTTGACTAATTCCTCACTTATGTTGACCATTCAGAATCCTAATTCAATTTTGACCTAATCCCTAATTTAATCTTTTCGAATTACATCCTAACCCTTGCATTTTTCAGAAATTACTAATTCACCCCTAGAATTTCTAGAATCCGCCATTTCACTCCTTTTTTTGTTTTATTTTTTCAAGTTTGTACTCACACACCTAAATCATATATTAATTTTCCAAAAAAACCTCAAACTCGTCAGTTTTAACCCCAATTTTGATTTAAAACCCTAATTATTGGTTCCAAAACCCCAATTTACTCAATTGAACCCTATTTTTTTTGGAATCCCTAAATTAATCACCCATAACTTCATAATTAACAATTTAAACTACAGAAATTAAGCAAGTACACTCGGAACCCCAATCCGAATTTTGGGTTCCTCACCAGAAATTTATTCTTCTAAGAATTCAAGACCCTAATTCGAGTTTAGGGTTCCCTGTTCGATTGTACATAACACAAACCACCAGTTCGAATTTGCCAAAAACCAAACATTAATAATTTGAATGTCCAGTTTCATAGTTTCTCTTCACAAATCACTCTGATTCACCAAATTTTGGTAGTTCATGGTTTATAGCCAAAATTTACAAACTAAGATGAAAATTCGAATCTAACCCTAATTTTTTTACGGTTCCGGATCTTTACCTCGTTCCTTACTACTTCAAAACCCTAATTCGATTTTGGGGTCCATAATTCACAGACAGATCACACACACGAACAAAATCCAATAGATTTGAATTCACCAGAAAACTAAAACTAACAACTTTCAGATTTACCAGAAACTAACATTAATAGTTATTAACTCTCCTTTTATTAAACTTATCGGTGAATAATCATTATCCACCTGAGTAGGAGTATTGTACATTTTATTTAATTATTTAATTTTGTCTCAAAATATATTCTTTTATTTTCATTATTTTATGTGAGGTTTATTAACCTTTTTAACTCTTACGTTTGTTTATAAAATTAATTCCCTTAAGTGTATGAATTGAAATAATTATCTCAATAAAATTCTTAACCTTAATTAATTATTTTAACTTAATTAATTGTTTAATTAAGATTTATTTATTTAATAAATTATAGGGATATTTCACCAATCTTCTACACAACACTAAGGTATGGTAGTCTAACCCCAATTTGTCCATTTCTATAATTTTTGAGCATGTTACAATTTAGGCTAAAATTAGGTCGAACCAAACAAAGCTTTGGGTGAAATTTCTGAATTTTGGTGAACTTGATGGTGCAAATGTTCTTAATTGATAGTGTTAGGCTTTGTGTGTAGAACTGGGCTGGAAAATGTGGATTTTTGATGGTGGTAGCATAATTGGTATACTTAGTGCCTTATATTGCATCTTGCCTAATATATCATGTTGTGGCTATACTTGGATGAGTTTTGAACGATTTAATGAGGGAAATGCTCTTAATGGTTAATGTTGGGCTTTGTGTGTGAAATTGGGTTAGAAATTGTGGCTTTGTGATGGTTTTAGCATAATATGTGTACTTAATGCCTTATTGAATTATGCCTAATTCATCGTGTTGTTGCTATGGTTGGTGGTGCTATGACCATTTAAACTTGGTGAGTTGATTAGCAACCATTTTTGGTCTTTCATTGTCTAAGGTAATACACTAGTGTGGTTAGGAATTCATGTTGCTCATAATGTGCAAACGGGGTGACTTATTGAATTGCTTGGTGAATTTTGAACTCCGTGGTTGACTTGTGCTATTGGGGTGCTAAAATATCAGAATGACAGACTTCAGGTTAGTTTTGTGGAGGTTCTTAGAACCGGGGAAAGGAAGAAAAACGGGGGAGACTATGCTAAAATTTTCCCAAACAAACATTGTTTCTTTTTCTTTCCAATGTGCTTAATGCTGACTCTTTGCCCAAAATGCTTAGTATTTTCATCCTTTTGTTCTAACTCTTCCTTGTTTGCTATCCGCTCTTCCTTCTTTTGCTTTCCTTTTTCTTTTTCATTACTCTTTTTACAGAACAATGGCTCACAAAAACCGACGCGCAACTAGGAGGGCGGAAGTCAATGCCAGTCTCATTGATGGCATATTTATAAACGAAGCCACCTGCACATGGTATAATGCCCCCCCGCTGCAAGGAAATCGTGCTGGAGAGGACGGTCGACCCCGCCCTCATCGATACACTCCAGCTCTGCGCCCTCCTCGACACTATTAATTGGAGCTGCCTCCTAATCATGGGTGGTCAATACTACCCCAGCCAGATCTACGAGTTTTACGCCAATGCCACTGTAGATCGCCACGAGCAGGAGGTCTCTTCCTACGATGGCGGGTGTCCGATCACCATCAACATGGAGTCCTTCCAGACCTTTCTTGGGTTGCCATGGGAGGACGTGACTTACTGTCAGTGGGTTATGCCGGGTGAGCTGGACGATCACCGGAAGCGCTACTTATCCATCCTACTGGTCCAACGCCAAAAGAAGAACCAATCAGGGACCAATGTTCGAGTCACAATAACTCTGAACATGGTGACGGATCTGGTCCAGAGGGTCCTGCTTGTGCTTGTCCGACACAACCTCATCCCTCGGGATAACAAAGACCTCAAAGCTACCGATTGCTTCCTTATGGACTACTTTGTAGAGCCGGATCTCGACAGGCCGATGTCTTTCTCTCGCTTGATGTTCAGGCATCTGCTACACATTATCACTAAGAAGGACACCCAGCACTAGGGTTTCCCCTTCTTCATCCAGAGGCAGATTGCCCGAATGAGGGTGCCGACTAATGGACTTCTGGCTAGCCCTCCCATGGAGCTGATTGGTGACTACACGATGAGGAGGATGAGCTTTACTCGCACCGACACCGACTGGAGGAAGGGCGATGCTCAGAGTAGCGGGGAGTCCTCCTCGGGTCCCTCCACTCATGTCGCTCCACTACTACTCCTCCCTCCTCCACCACTGACTGACGTAGTGACGGAGGAGCGCTTCAGGGCCTACCAGCGGAGGTGGCAGTTCGGGTCAATCGATTCGGGTTCTGTTCGGTTTGGCTTGGTTCGGGTTGATTTTAAATCGTTCAGTATTTGGTTCGGGTTGGATCGGGTCGGGTGAATTCAGTTTTTCTGGGTTGAGTTTGGCTTGTTGAAATTTCGGGTCAGTTTGGATAGGTTTGGGTGACTTTCGGTTTGGTTGACTTTCGGCTAGGGTGACTTCGGGTCGGGTAATTTTTGGTTCGGATTAGCCTCTGGTTTATTTAGTTTTTTCGGGTCATAGGTCTAATTCTGGTCAATTATTTGGTTAAATTCGGTTGACATTACACAATCAAGCAACTCAATAATCATGACATGTAAATTTGACTTCAATCAATCTCAACTAGGGATGGCAATGGGTCCGTGGGTACCCGCTTCACCCTATTACCCGACCCGCTAAACCGGGTGAAAAACCTACAAAAAACGGGTGATAAACGGGTGACGGGTAAAACGGGTGCGGGTGCGGGTCGGGTGACGGGTGAACATTTTCCACCCATCACCTGACCCGTTCACCCGATCCGCTCACCCACATAAATATAATAAATATATATTATTATATTGAGTTGTTAACTATTCTTCATTCTCTTTTACTATGGTAATTTTGCAACCCTAACTAGCGAACAAGGAACATTCATGCTCTACGAGACTACACCATTCTTCATTCTCATCACTCGTAATTTCCCAACCCTAACATACATGCCATGCGCTATTTTATTTCTCTTCACTGAAGGTAATTTTGTAACCCTAACTGGCGATCATGAAGCATAGATGCTCTGTGCATCGATTTTCTCTCTTCACTAAAGGTAATTTTGCAACCCTAACCGTGAACATGGAACATACATGCTTTGTGCCTCTAATTTCTCTCTTCCTTTCTGTAATTTTGCAACCTTAACTGGAGAACAAGGAACTTACATGCTCTGCGCAGTTTTTCATTCTCTTCACCGATGGTAATTTCACAACCCTAACCGACGAACATGAACCATACATGCTCTGCACCTCTATTTTCTCTCTTCACTTATGGTAATTTTGCAACTCTAACTGGAGAACATGGAATGTACATTCTCTGCACAATTTTTCATTCTCTTCACTGAAGGTAATTTTGTAACCCTAACCACCGAACATGGAACTTACATGCTCTGCACCTCTATTTTCTCTCGTCACTCATAGTAATTTTACAAACCTAATTGGCGCAAAACAAGGAACAGGGAAAAATAAACGGGTAAACGGGTTCACCCGTTTCACCCAGGGATGACGGGTAAACGGGTTCACCCGTTTCACCTGCGGGTGACGGGTGATACATAACGGGTGACAGGTTGGGTATGGGTGGAGCTGGTGAAGTCGGGTGATGGGTGCGGGTGATGGTCCACCTGACCCAAACCCGACCCATTGCCATCCCTAATCTCAACAAGTATGAATGTATATAAAAGATTAATTTAAACTAATAATTATAATTTGCATCATGTTATACTTTAGTAACCTACTCTTAACTTAACATAATTATTGATGTAGCTTTAGATTATTTAGTAGTTTCATTATTTTGAGATGAGTACAACTAAAGTATGTGTGTGGATAGTTATTAAATTTCTATCAAAGTGTAGTAACTTGGTTTTTCAATATATTAATAGTTAGCGAATGGAATTAGTTAATAAGTTTTGATGGGTTTTTTTTATAGTAGTTAAAAATTGTTAATGATGGAGAACTATTCAGAAGCGTGAGAAATTTGCTACATAGGTAAAAACCTTCAAGTATATTAAACATTTATGCATTTTGCTAATAAGGAAGAATTATTCACAAGATTGGATAGAGGCTTGAAAAATTCAAATTAATAAAAACACCTTCAATATATGAATAGTTAATACAAGAATGATATGAATCACTGAAGAATTGGAGTCTAAATATAAATTTTTTTTGGTTCTTATGAATCTATCATTGATGAGTAACGCATTATCATCAATCATCATTAGTTGTGCCATTAATGAAGATACATGATAATTAATTACTCAAATTTTTTATAATGTAAAATATTTATGGTATATTTAAAATAATTGTCTTGTATATAAGTTTGTTAATACTTTTTTATACGTATGCCACTTATTAAGTAATGATTAACTGTTTTATTTTCATTGTATCCTATAATTAATGCAATATATTCTTTTGGGTCATAATGGATATACTTATTCGGGTCACACTGGATTTGGTTCGGGTTCGGTTCTGTTGATTTTCGGTTGGTTTCGGTTGGGGTCACTTTGGATTTTAGGTCAGCATCGGGTTATGGGTGACTTCGGTTCGGTTGATTTTGGTTCAGATGACTTCGGTTTGGATGGTTGTGGAGTGTGGTTTATTCTCGGTTTTACAATAATACGGTTCGGTTTGGTCCGGGTCGGTTTATCTCGGATTTCGGGTCATTTTTCAAGTTATAGTTTTCGGTTGAGATTCAGATTCAGGTCAGATTGCTTCGGTTTGGTTTTTCGGGTTCGGGTTACTTTTGCCAGCTGCAGAGCACCAGCGCCTCGTCGCCAAGCAGCAGTGCCATATGGAGGAGCATCAACACCTGATGGAAGCCCAGATCCGGTCCCTCCAGGAGCAACTAAAGCGCGGTGGTCCTTCACCTTAGTAGCTGTATTTTATGATCAGATGTGGCTTGTTGTTAACTCTTTTGGATTTCTGTCATTTAAATTCTACACTCTCTTGCTTTATAGTATTTTCTTCTGATTTTATCTTTTATTTACTGCACTTTTGGATAATATAGTTGGGACTCATGTTTAAGTCCCCTTTTGATTACTAATTATGGCCCTTTTGAGTATTCCTCGGAATCATTTTGCACCTAGTTTCTTTTTGGCTATGCATTGTAGATATATGCACATTGAAAACAAGAACTTCTCAAGGTTGAGTTAGGACAAATGCAAGAGGAACTCTTGCAAATTTTTCTATGATCTTCGACTCTTCATTGTCGGAGCTAGCGCTTCAACGACCCCGGACACTATCAAGTGTGAGGGAAACCTTCATCCAACTCACTTCTTATCAAGGGAGTACTCGTTCTCTAACTCCTTAATACTTAACCTTCTGTTTGTTTTCCCTTGAGTTTTGCTTTGTACAATGAGGACATTGTCCCATTTAAATGTGGGGGAAACAACCTTTTCTTTTTAGTGCACTATTTAATTTCCTTATGCATATCTATAGCTTTCATGTAGAAGTTACATTTATAGTAAGCAAGTGTTTCCATGAATTCTTAGAAATTTTCACCAAAATTTTCAAAAGATCTCTCTTGAGGAGCAATTATTTGTGGTTCATTCATAAATCCCTTTCTTGGTGAATTTTTATTACTTAGGTGTTCTTTCTATCTTCTCATCTAGGGATTGCTAATGAGTGTTTCCTTGTGAAAAATATTTATGAAGGAACTTGAGAGACACCATAGGTAACCAACAAATAAGAGTTGAGTGTTCATTAAAGCAAGGAAAAATGCCAAATTATCTCTTTTCATCTCTTGTTGTAAAAGTGAATCAAATGCAAATCTCTATTTTTCCTTTTGTTTTTCCTCAATGCCCATTCTTGAGAGAAGTTGGTCATGGTAAAAGTTCTTCAAGTTCTAAAAATCTCTAAGAACTTGGAAACACTCTAGATCATACCCCGAAACTCTATATTTTTATTTGCCCTAAGCACACCCATGTCACCATGAGAAGATTGGTTGCACTTCTCTTGAGATGTTTCACAAATTTTGCTCACTTGAATTCAAGAATTCATCTAAACACTTGTTTTCTTTGAATGTTCCTTCTTATTGTGGGTTCCTAGCTAATTTTGCTTGAGGACAAGCAAATAGATAAGTGTGGGGGAGTTGATAAGTGGTGAAATAATGATATTTTAATGTCGTTATACACCTTTGTTTTACTTGGTGCGTAACTCATTTCACCACTTAATAGAGTGTTTTTGTGATTAATAGTGAACTTATATAGTTTGATCTTTTGATAGGTAAAAGCTCAATTTGAGCACACTTTAGGACCCTTTTAGAGCTAGTGGCATACATCAATAGATTCCCCATCCTTCAAGCTTTCCAACACCGCAAACGGGGAGCAATTCCGAGCTATAACAAAGATTCTAGGCCCTGCGCAAGTTAGAGAAATTCATCTCTGCAGTCGACAAAAATTTGTCTCTGCATTGGACCGATCTAGGGACCGACCCAGACTAGGTCGGTCGGAACTTAAAGAAGGTCACGTGCCCCGTCTCCAGAAGGCCGACCGACCCACGGGACCGACCCTCTGTGAGTCAGTCGGACGCGGAAACTTCCCTAAATTTGATAGATTTGAGGCTTATTCACACATTCTCATTTCCACACACTTAGACACTCAACCTAGGGGAGAGAGAGAGGTGATTTTGAGGGAGAAAAGAAGAAAGAAGAAGAAGAAGAAGAAGAAGAAGAAGGAAGAAGAGGAAGAAAGCTCACCTTCTCCAAGCTCAACCACCTTCAACAATGGCTTCTTCTATCTCTCTCTCCCCCTTTTACTTATCTCCATGTTTGAGTAGTTTCATTTAGCACTTTGGGATGAGGATTTGAACTTAAATCCCCCAACTAGCTTGTAAAACCTATACTTCATTTATTATGATTGTTTTCTCTCTCTTGTTCATTTAATGTTATAACTTGATCATTTATGGCATTTATGGTGATTCCCAACAACATATGATTTTGAGTTAGGTGTTGTGACCAAAGAGAGAGAGAAACCCTAGATTATGCTAGCTTGATTAGTTGGTGAAATTTGAGGCTATTAATGTGGACTTGCAATTAATGTTATCTAGTGATTTGAACTCCAGTTGATTTGAGAGTTGGAAGTAGCTAGGTAAGAGTGAGCTCTTCCATGATTTGGAAGGTCATTACAATAGTCCAAATAGACAATTTGAGTGAGGTGGGTTTATAAGTGAAGTTGGGGTGAATTTAGGTGATAATAACCATCATAGGGTGCTTTCCATCCAAATCCTTTAACAACCGATTTTAGCTTCCATATTTAATTTACAATTTGACTTGAACCGAACTACAAAGCTTGCTTCCGGCTAAACCCCCATTTTGATTGTTGTTTATTTACCATTTACCGAAGCTAGGGAGATAGATAGTGATCAATTTCCTAGTGGAACGACACTTTAATTACTACTTCAATTGGGTCCACTTGCCCATAAATTGTGATATTGACCATTGCATAATTTTCCTAACATCACTTCAAAGGTGTTAGTTAACAGGGTTAGACATGTAAAGCCTCTGGTTATTTCTGATAGCCAAGTGGCCTTTGTAGGAGGTAGGCAGATCATTGACCAGGTTGTTATCGACCATGAACTTATGCATATTATGAGGAATTCAAATGCTGTGAAACGTGGTTCTTTTTCTTATAAGATTAATATGGTCAAGGTTTTTGATAGAGTTGTATGGGAGTTTGTCTTAGTTGTTCTTTCACGCATGGGGTTTCATCCACGTTGGGTCTATTTGGTAAGGAAGTGTATTATTACGGTAACGATGGCTGTGTTGATCAATTGCTTTCCAGGTGAATCTTTTTGTCCACAACGTGGGCTAAGGCAGGGTGACCCTCTCTCCCCTTACCTTTTTATATGTTGCATGGAGGTTCTTGCATCTAGCTTGCGGCTTGCTACAAATGTGGGAATTTATAAGGGGTTAAGGGTCAAGGGTTTGGATGTTGATATTACCGATATCTTTTTTCTGATGATGTGTCCTATATGGGGTAGCTACTTCTGAGAATGCTAGAGTCCTGAATGATGTTTTACTTGATTTTAGTGAAGCTTCTAGCCAGTGCATCAATTTACAGAAGTTGGGAATTGTTTTTTCAAGGGGGGTGCAGGAGCAAGTTAGGACAGACATTGTTGGTTTGTTGGGGCTAGGGAAGTCACTGATTTTGGGCTGTATTTAGGGTTTCCTAGTAAGACTGAGGGGAGCAGGGCGAAGCTGTTTGAGTATCTAAGGGACAGGTGATAAGTGGTGAAATGATGTATTTATAAGGTCTTTATTTACCTTTATCTCGTGTAACTATTGACTCATTTCACCACTTGATAGAGCATTTCGTTAATATAATTGAACTCATGCAGTTTTGATTTAAATTTAGGTAAAAGCTCACTTGAGCAATGGTTTTTAGGAGACTCTCAAGACTTTGTAGCTGAGCTTTAATGCCCCGAGGAGTGTGTCAAAGACGAGGGGCCAAACGAGCCAATTTCGGTGCAGAAAAAGCCTCTCTGGTGTGGACCGCCCCTGTGGGGCGGTCCAGTCATTTTTAGAACAAGGAAATCGCCTCTATTGTGGACCACCCCTGTGGACCGCCCCTGAGGGGCGGTCCAGCCGATTTCGGAACACGGGAATTGCCTCTGGTGTGGACCGCCCCTGTGGGGCGGTCCCGACGGAAATTTGCCCAGAACGATCGTTTTAAAACGGGAAAAAAGATGGGGTTTGAGTCATTCTTTGCATTTTTACACTTCCACACACACAAGAGAAGAGAAAGAACGTGAAGAAGGAGAAAGAAGAGGAAGAAGAGAAGAAGGAAGAACTCACCTTCTCCAAAGCTTCCAAGCTTCAACAATGGCTTCTTCTTACTCTTTTCTAGTTTTTCTTTCCTCTATGCTTGAGTAGTACTCCATTGTGCTTTGGGATGGGTCTTTGAACCCAAACCCTAGATTTTGCTTGTGAATCTTTATTATGCCTTAATATAGTTGTTTCTCTCTCAATGTTCTCAAATTGATCTCTTGAGTGCATTTGTGGTGAACCTCATCTACAATTTGGTTTTGAGTTAGGGTTTGTGACCAAATTGAGAGAGAACTATTGATTTATGCTACTAGGATTAGTGAGTATAATTTGGAGCTTTGTTCTAGAACTTGCTTATGCTACTTAGTGAGTTTAGTCCTAATTGATTTTGAAGGCTAAAATTAACTAAGTAAGAATTAACTCATCTTTGGTTTAGAGAGTTATTATTTTTGTTCTAAAAGACAACTATGGCATAAGAAGAGTTGCTAGCATATCTAGGTAGTTTGGGGGATTGCCAAATTCCCAAAGTACTTTTCCATCCAATCCATTAAACTTTCATTTTAGTTTATTTGTTGTTCTTGCAATTACTCAACCAACACAATCAAGCTTGCCTCTGGCTAAACCCCAATTTACTGTTTTCTTTGCAATTACTAAGTACCGAGACTAGGAAGTTAGGACCAATTTCCTTGTGGATACGACACTTGTTGTACTACACCGATTAGGTGCACTTGCCTTTTCCTTGCATTTATTTATATACTTTGTTATATAGTTTTTGCACAACAAGTTTTTGGCGCCGTTGCCGGGGAAATTGATTCCATCAATTTCCCTAGTTCCGGTATTTTTAGTTTTTGTTTTTGTTTGAAGTTTAGTGTTCTGTTTTCTTTGATTGTGTTTTCGTTTTTGTTGTTATATCCTATCCTTGTTTATATTTTCTACTACTAAGTTGTAGTGCTGGTTTTTCTTGTGATCGATTAGGTACCTTGTGTCTCTTCTGTGTATGCCAAACACTCGGTCTAGTAGCTCCCCGCTTGCTAGTCCGAGATCTGAACTTGAGCGCACTCTTAGAAGACGCATAAGGAATTTAAACATGGCGGATGGAGAGCACGCAGAAATTGAGAATAATGGGCAGCAGCAACACCGAGCCCTCTCTGATTACCACCAGCCGGATACCGAAGGGAGGCCTTCGGCTATAGTCCTCCCAGTATTAACACCAGAGGAAGCGAGACAATGGGTTTTCAAGACTCATTTCATTACCGCAGTCCGGGACTTAGGAAAGTTCAGTGGAGCAAATCCAGATGACGCTCCGAACCACCTAAGTCTCTTCCTTGATTTTTGCAATTCTTTCGGGAAAGACGGTAAGGTAAAAGAGAGAATCCGGTTGCAGCTTTTCCCCCATTCCTTATCCGACGCCGCATCAAGATGGTTTAGAAGCTTACCACCCCAATCAATCCAAACATGGGCACAAATGGCTCAAAAGTTCCTTGCCAAATACTACCCGACTAGTAGGACGAGGCAACTGATTGGAGAAATTAATACATTCTACCAAGAGCCCGGAGAAACCTTGTACGATGCATGGGACCGGTTCAAGGATATGTTAATGAATTGCTCCCACCATGGGTTGGATGATCAATCGTTATGCCTATCTTTCTTTAATGGGCTTGATGATGCGAACCGTTTGCTTGTGAATTCATCCTCGGGAGGTAGCTTCATGACCAAATCCCCTGAAGAAGGAATGGCACTTCTTGAGACAATGACTAGCAACACGAGGCAATGGGCCAGAAATAAGGGAAGAACTCCAAGAGCGGCCGGTCTACTTCATATCGAACCAGCCGATCATCTTTCCGCCCAAATATCCTCACTCACAAAGATGGTGGAGAAGCTTGCTACATCCCAAAAAGAGAATGCAAAATCTGTAGCTTCATCATCTTCTACTTCAGCCACAGAGGGGTGTGCTATATGTGCGGGTCCCCATGAGACCCATTTTTGTGAAGGAAGAAGTTACATCGAGGGACAAGAAGATGTAAACTTTGTTAGCAACCGCCCCAACTACAACTATAACAACAACAATGCCCCATGGAGAAATCATCCTAATTTCTCATGGAGGAACAACGATTCCACCCAAGGAGGACCGAGTAATATTTCCAACAACTCGATGGGTTATAAACCTCAAGGGCCACACCAAGCGAACAATTCTCAAATGGGGTATAGACCTCAAGGTGGCCCGCCGGGATTTAGACCACAACAACAACACACACACACAACAACACAACACAACAACAACAACCATCCTCCTCCTCTTCTGATGGTAACTTGGCTAGAATGGAAGCCATGATGCAAAACATGCAAAATATGACGATGAACTTCATGACTACCGCCCAAACTAAGTTCACCGAGCAGGAGGCCTTCAATGCCAACCAGATGACATTTAATCAGGGCCTTAAAACTCAAATTGATCAAATCTCAGAACAACTTGCTCAGAGACAGCCTGGCGCTCTCCCAAGTCAACCGAATCCTAATCCAAGAGAACAAGCTAAGGCGGTTACTTTGAGAAGCGGTAGGCCCCTAGAAGATCCCTCTCCCCAAAATGAAGTTGATGACCAAGAGAAGCAAAATCAAGAAAATCAAGAGGAAGACCGAGAGATACCTGAGGAAGTTCAAACTCCACAGAAAAATATTTCCAAGGAGAAGAAGTCTCCTGAATTACCTCTCTCTCCCTCTCTTACTAAACATCTCCCTCCACTTCCTTTCCCGAATAGGCTCAAAGAAAAGAATTTAGATGAGCAATTTGGGAAGTTTTTAAGTATTTTTAAGAAATTGACAATTAACATTTCTTTTGCTGATGCTTTGAAACAGATGCCCATCTATGCAAAGTTCATGAAAGACATTCTCACAAACAAGAGATCTTTGCTAGAATCTGAAACGGTGCATCTCACTGAAGAAATTTCAGCGGTCCTACTAAGGCACCCTCCTCCAAAGCTTGGTTTGCCTATCATCCCTTGTTCTATTGGTGATTTTAATTGCGGTAGTGGTCTATGTGATTTAGGAGCTAGTATAAATCTCATGCCACTTTCAATTTTTAATAAACTTGGGATTGGTGAGTGCACACCTACTACTGTGCAATTGCAACTTGCTGACAGGTCTCTAGTGTTTCCGAAAGGAAAAATTGAGGATTTGGTAGTGACTGTGGGAACCTTTGTTTTCCCCGCTGATTTCATAGTGATTGACATGGAAGAAGATGTCAAGGTCCCTTTGATTTTGGGCCGTCCATTTTTAAGAACTGCCAGGACCTTGATAGATGTGGAAAAAGGGAAGATTATTTTGCGTCTTCATGATGAAAAGCTTGAGTTTGACATGTCTAAGATAGTGAAAAGACCCGCGCATGCGGAAGCTATTTTTGCATTAGATATTGTTGACTCCATTTTGCAAAATAATCCACCCCCTCATTCTAATTATGATGCTCTGAGTTTTGCTTTGTTTGAGTCTGATGATGAACAGGAGATGGATCCGGAGGTGAATGAAATGGTAGCTGCTTTGGATAGAGCTCCAAGATACTTCAGAACGCATTACCCACCACCGGAACCACTGGAGAGAAGCGAGCAAAGAATACCTCCTTCAGTAGAGAAGCCTCCCACCGTGGAGATGAAACTTCTACCTTCTCATTTAAAATATGTTTATCTGACTGAACCTTGTGATCTACCTGTCATTATCTCCTCCTCCCTCACAGGTGAACAAGAGGACAGTTTGTTGAAGGTGCTTCGAAACCACAAGGGGGCAATTGGTTGGTCAATCTCCGATATAAAGGGTATCAATCCCCATTTCTGCACTCATCGAATCTTCATGGAGGATAACTACAGGCCACTTGTTCAACCTCAAAGGCGGCTCAACCCGATTATGAAGGAAGTGTTAAAAAGGAGGTCCTAAAGCTACTTGACTCCGGGATCATCTACCCCATATCCGATAGTCCATGGGTGAGCCCGACCCAGGTGGTACCAAAGAAAGGAGGAATCACGGTGGTGTCGAATGAAAAGGGGGAGCTGATTCCCCAAAGAACAACAACCGGTTGGAGAGTGTGCATCGACTACCGGAAGTTGAACACGCTACAAGAAAAGATCACTTCCCCTTGCCCTTCATCGACCAAATGCTAGAGAGGTTAGCCGGGCAAGACTTTTATTGCTTTCTTGATGGCTACTCGGGGTACTTCCAAATCCCCATAGCCCCTGAAGATCAAGAGAAGACCACCTTCACATGCCCTTATGGAACATTTGCTTAGAAGAATGCCCTTCGGGTTATGCAATGCTCCAGCAATTCCAAAGGTGTATGATGGCCATCTTCTCCAACTTTATCGAAAAAATGGAAGTTTTCATGGACGATTTCTCGGTCTTTGGGCTCAACTTCGACTCTTGCCTAGAGAATTTAGATGCCATTCTCTCCCGATGTGAGGAAACCAATCTAGTACTCAATTGGGAGAAATGCCATTTCATGGTAGAGAAGGGATCGTCCTCGGGCACCAAATCTCCTCCAATGGAATTGAAGTTGACCGGGCCAAGGTCGAAGTCATCGAGAAGCTACCACCACCCACCTCAGTTAGAGACATTAGAAGCTTCTTGGCCATGCCGGGTTCTACAGAAGGTTCATCAAGGATTTTTCAAAAATATCAAAACCTCTGTGTGACCTTTTAGCCAAAGAGGCGAAATTTGATTTCAATGAAGACTGTATGAAATCTTTCAACACTCTCAAGGAGTGCCTCATCTCACCCCCTATAGTTGTGTCACCAGATTGGAGCCTTCCATTCGAAATAATGTGTGATGCAAGCGACTATGCAGTGGGGGCAGCCCTATGTCAAAAAAGGGAGAAGATTCTAAGAACTATCTACTATGCGAGCAAGACACTAAATGATGCTCAGAAAAACTATGCCACAACCGAGAAGGAGCTCCTAGCGGTTGTCTTTGCATTGGATAAGTTCCGCTCTTACCTTTTGGGCAGTAAGGTGATTGTGCATACGGACCACTCCGCCTTAAAATATTTGTTTGCTAAGGAGGACGCCAAGCCAAGGTTGTTGAGATGGATTTTGTTGCTGCAAGAGTTTGAGATTGAAATCCGAGATAAACCGGGTGTGCAGAATGTGGTGGCCGACCACCTCTCTCGCATGGAAGTGCCCGATGAAGGTGTGCCTATAAACGAGTTCTTTCCAGATGAGACTGTTTTTGTGATCAAGGAAGCTGATGATCCTTGGTATGCTGATCTTGCAAATTATTTAGCAAGGGGAGTGGTGCCCCATAACTTGACCTACCAGCAGAGGAAGAAATTCTTCGCTGACTCGAGGTACTACTTCTGGGATGATCCTCACCTCTTCAAGACCTGTGCTGATGGGGTGATAAGGAGATGTGTGCCCCTGCATGAAGTGAAAGACATTCTCACACTGCCACTCTCTTGAAGTGGGAGGGCATCATGGGCCGGCAAGGACCGCAAAAAAGTTTTACAAGCCGGTTTCTTCTGGAAATCCTTACACAAAGATTGCCATGCTTTGTTGCCTCCTGTGACCGCTGTCAAATGATGGGCAACATTCCCGAAAACATGAAATGCCTCTTAATGTGATGCTAGAGGTTGAACCATTTGACTTGTGGGGAATAGACTTCATGGGACCCTTCCCTTCCTCCTGCTCAAATCTCTTTATCCTTGTAGCTGTGGATTATGTACCAAGTGGGTGGAGGCCGTTGCCTCTCCCACAAATGATGCTAAGGTGGTGACCAAGTTCCTAAGGAAGAATATCTTTACAAGGTTTGGAGTGCCAAGAGCAATCCTTAGTGATGGGGGTTCTCACTTCTGCAACAAGCAATTCGAAGCTTTGATGGAGAAGTATGGAGTGAGACATAAGGTCGCTCTACCTTACCACCCCCAAACTAATGGACAAGCCGAGGTCACTAATAGAGAGCTGAAATGGATCTTGCAGAAAACGGTAAATTCTTCAAGAAAGGATTGGTCTTTAAAGCTTGATGATGCACTATGGGCGTACCGAACAGCTTACAAGACTCCCATTGGTATGTCCCCTTACCGTCTTGTCTACGGGAAAGCTTGTCACCTACCGGTTGAACTTGCACATAAATCGTATTGGGCTGTCAAAGCGCTCAATTACGACCTCAAGAGTGCTGGAGAAAAGAGAAAGTTTCAGCTGACAGAGTTAGAAGAGATCCGGGAAGAAGCCTATGAGAACAACCGGATCTACAAGGAGAAGACAAAGCGATGGCACGATAAAATGATCCTAAAGAAGAATTCCATGAGGGAGATCGAGTCTTACTCTACAACTCTCGGTTAAAGCTATTCCCAGGTAAGCTCAAATCTCATTGGGCCGGGCCTTTCTCTATCACTAAGGTGACTCCGTATGGTGCTGTGGAGTTAAGCAACACAAAAGGTGGAACCTTCATGGTTAATGGTTCGAGGCTCAAGCATTACGTGGGAGGTGACATTAAACGGGTAGAAGCTCGTCCTATCTTCCTTCGGGAACCAGGTTTCATCTAAACCTTACTATGGTCTAGCCAAAGACCTTAAAAAGAAGGGCGGCTTTTCGGGAGGCAACCCGGATTTCTTTCTTGCCCGTTTAAATGTTTTTACTTGTTAGTCTTCATTATTGCTTTTGTTGTGTTTTGTGGTGCTTATGGTTTTTACTGCTGTTTTGTGATTTTGGACTTGGAGTGTGAAAGTTGATGAATTGGGGTGCAAGAAAAATGAAAATTTGGGTTTCTGTTGCGGACCGCCCATAAGGGGCGGTCCCTGTGCTAATTTTGAAGAAAATTTTCCTCTCTGGTGCGGACCGCCCTTGCGGACCGCCCATGAGGGGCGGTCCCATCAATATTTCACCGAAAAACCGTCTCTGTCGTAGACCGCCCATCAGGACCGCCCCTTAGGGGCGGTCCCTTCATTCTTCACCGCCAATTTGGTCTCTGTCGTGGACCGCCCTTAGGGACCGCCCTTGTGGGGCGGACCATGCTCAAATTTTGAAAAAAAACGCTCTGTTAAGGACCGCCCTTCCGGTCCGCCCCCGAGGGGCGGTCCCATCGAAAATTTTGAAAAAAAAATGAAACGCCGTTCGTTCTTTCTTCTTTCT
Organism: Limonium bicolor; assembly: GCA_023374045.1. NCBI lineage: Eukaryota > Viridiplantae > Streptophyta > Magnoliopsida > Caryophyllales > Plumbaginaceae > Limonium > Limonium bicolor. The sequence goes on along the minus strand of CM041776.1, from coordinate 305,378,825 downwards.
TTCTTTCTTTCTCTCTTTCCTTTCCTTCTTTCCTTTCTTCCTCGCTCGCCCGACTCCATTCTCCTTCTCCCTCTCGCAACCCAGCAGCGCACCAGAGCACCCACGCCACCACCCTCCACGTCGCACCTCCGGCGCCGCCTGCTCCCGCTCCGACCGCGCGCAGCCCCGTCCTGCTCCGACGTCCGCCTCGCCCACCACAACCCCATCCTTACTTCGAAAACCCTAAACCCCTAAATCCACCCCCAAATCGGTTTCCTCCGATTTTAGTCCCACATTTGTCAATCTCTTTGCTTCTTTTCACCAACCAAACACTAAGGTATGAGAATCTAACTCTATTTGGTGCATTTTGGAGCTAGTTACACTTTGGGCTAGGTTTAGGTCGAACCAAACGGGGCCTTAGGTAGAAAATTGAGATTTTTGCAAACATGTGGATGTGGATTGTGTAGAATAATTATTTAGGGAATTTGTGTGGGTTTGGAGATTGACAATGTTGCAAATTGGTGGTTTTAGCATGGTTTTGGTATTAATGCTTTAAATTTAATAATGCTTTGTTTAGCATTATTTGCAAACAAATAAAATCCATGTTATGACTTTGTTGGCCTAGTCGGATAATGCGTGAGCCCAATTAAAATTCAATGCCTAGGGTACTGCACTAATGTTGCAACTTAGAGTGGGCATATATGTGAAAATGGGAAAAATGTGGTTTTCCTTCATAAGTTTTGACCTTATTGCATGCATTGGTTTACTGAGATGTTTGCATATCTGAACGACAACCTTTTGGTTGCTTTGTGGAGGTTCTTAGAACCAGGAAACCATAGAAAAACGGGGGAGATCATGCCGAAATTTTTCTGAATTGTTGTGTTGTTTTTTATTCGTTCTTTTTCACATGCACTTCATGAATATGCTAACACACAACCTTTGCAATTCTCTTTTCCTTATCGATCTTTAACTCTCCTTTGTTGTTTTGTTCTTTGTTTTTCTTTCCTTGTTTTTTTCTTTTCTTGTCTTTGGTTTCAGACAATGCAGCCAGTCGATAGAGCCACCTTCTACCACAATATGGCCGCCCACCTTCCTTTTGGCACCCGATTGATCGACGGCCTCTTCATCACTGAAGAGGCCAAGGCTTGGTACCATCATGGGCCCCGGCGGGAGTTCATCCAGGAGCGGGACGTGGACCCGTCCATAGTCGAGGACCTTGACCTCCGATCACTTTTCGATTTTTACGGATGGGGTCAGTTCTTGACTATGGGTGGGAGGTTTTGCCCCGACCTTGTCCGCCAGTTTTATGCCAATGCGGCTCGGGAGGGCGTTTCGAAGCTTGTCTCCTATGTCGGAGGTCGACGGATAGAGATCACCCAGGAGATCTTCATCGAGGCCTTGGACATCCCTGAGGAGGACTACGAGAGCGAGAGCTACCTCCCAGACAGCTACCTCCAGAGCCACCGCAGCCAGTTCCTAGCCACCCTCCCGACCACGCGCCGACGGAAGAATCAGTCGGGGACTGTCTCCCGGGTCACCATGACCCCGAATATGGTCCAGGATGCCGCTCAGCGCGTCATCCTCGCTCTCATCCGGTATAATATTCTACCCAGAGACAGTAAGGATATGAACGCCATGGACTGCTTTCTTCTGAACAGCCTCACCTCCCCGAATCCGGACCGGCCTTTCTCTATCTCCGCGCAGATGTTCTACCACCTCTGCCACATGGTCGAGAAGAGGGATACCCAGCATCTCGGCTACCCTCACTTCCTCCACACTCAGTTCCTTGAGTGCGGAGTTGACGTTGGAGAGGCGGTCCTTCAGCCTCCCATGGCTCCCATCGACCATGCCGCCCTCCGGCGGATGGGTTTTCGCCGTGGTCCAGGAGGTTGGGAGAAGCTACGG
>CM041776.1:305024194-305376441 GCA_023374045.1 Limonium bicolor | reverse complement strand
CCCATCATTCTGGCAAAACTGTTTTTCAGTCAAAAATAAAACTAGATGGAATGAATCATACCATATCGATGGTTCACTTTTCAAAGCAACAAACACATATAGTTGTTCAAAAACTATAACAATATATTGTCATTGAAGATTCCACTTTTTTTTTACCCGGTTTTTACTTTTCACTCAAAGTTTCTTTTTATTCAATAAAGAAAAACTCGACCACGCAGAATCTCACAAAAACAATCCTTTTACCTTTTTTTCTTTCTTAAAAACAATGAAAATTTATAAACAAGTACTCTGTTTAAATAGTGAAATTTGTATATGTTGTACAACAAATATAAAGAAAAGAAGGATTTTCTCCTTTGATTTAAAACACATATACACATTTATATAAATCATTTTTGAGTTGTGTCTAACTTACCTGCTTGTTAAAATGATTATGCCGGTAAAATTGATTAAACTTACTTACACCTTCTAGAATCGGTAGAGTACCCATCAAATGCGGCTTCAACATATAAACTTTTTTTTTGGCATCGCAAATTCTTGATAAAGCACAACGATTTCTAGTAGGATAAATAATAATCATCATCACATGGTGCATGACCGAAGACCTCCCAATTCGTCGCTTCTCCAAACTAGAGCCTGGGGAAGTCCTGATGAAGCCGAGATGATCTTTGTTGATGATGTATAGCAGAGAGAATAATACTTTTTTTAGTAGAGTCTATCGTGCTGATAACGTGTTGTAACAATGAGAGGATAGTAGAGAGCATAGTAGACAAGATAGATGTAGATTAGTATCTCCCATTGCATTCCATTGTGCATCTATATATAGTACATAATACATAACCGTTACTAAACCTTTGAGTGGAAGGAATACGAAATTTCAAAAGACTTCTAATGAAGAGTTTGGGAGGTTACGGGAGTTACACAGACGAAAGGTCTAAGGTAGACCAAAGGATGATTGGATATACATCCACTAATTGTATTAGTTATAACAGAGACAAGCATGAAATCAAAACTTGATCTATTGTTGCTTGTTTTCACCCGCAAACAATTTTTTTAAACCTTGCAAGTACGGAAAAAGGCAAATTCTTGGCTAAAATTAAATGTAGCCAACTTGGCTACATCTATGGGGAGATATGGGTATTGGGGGTGAGCGCCCGTACACTGCGATTGTTTTAGTTGTTTTTTTGCATTTTTTATTATTTTTTTTAAAAAATTTATTCTTTTTCTTTTTATCACAAAAAACTTTAAATTGTTGTAACTTTTAATATATAAGTCCAAAATGAAAAAAAATTATATCATTGTTCACCTAAATTCAAGCTCTTCAAAACAAGACCAGTCATGGATATTTTTTGACAACTTTGAAAAAAATTATTTTTATATGTATAGTGCACAAAACGTAAAAAAACTTGTACAGATAGTCATACAAACATGTACAAATGTTCATTAAAACATGTACATCTACACGTAAAAACTTGTACATCATCGCATTAACTCGACAGATTTTTAGGGTTTGTGGTAGCGGGTTTAACGGCCCTAAACCCGCCACTGTAAACCTTAAAATTGTCTTTGACGTTTTCTAGCTATCCTAGGGTGGGTTTTGGGGTGTTTTGGGGGTAGGGTAATCTATTTGGAATTTGTTTCGTACTTTATATTGTAGCAACTAACTCGACAGGTTTTTAGGGTTTGTGGTAGTGGGTTTAGGGTCGTTAGACCCTAAACCCGCCACTACAAACCCTAAAAATGCCTTCGACGTTTTAGTTATCCTAGGGTGGTTTTGGGGTGTTTTGGGGGTAAGGTAATCTATTTGGAATTTGTTTCGTACTTTATATTGTAGCAACTAACTCGACAGGTTTTTAGGGTTTGTGGTAGCGGGTTTAGGGTCTAATGACCCTAAACCCGCCACTGCAAACCCTAAAAATGCCTTCGACGTTTTAGCTATCCTAGGGTGGTTTGGGGTGTTTTGAGGGTAGGGTAATCTATTTGGAAACCGTTCTATACTTTACATTGTAGCAACTAACTCGACAGGTTTATAGGGTTTATGGTCGCGGGTCTAGGGTCTGCCACTATAAACCCTAAAAATGCTTTCGATGTTTTTTAGCTTTCCTATGGTGGGTTTTAGGGTGCGTGGGGTTAGGGTCATCTATTTGAAAGCCATTATATACTTTAATGTGAGAATGTACATATTTTAATGTGAGAATGTACATGTTTTAATGTGACGATGTACATGTTCAAATGTGAGAATGTACATGTTCAATTATGAGAATGTATATGTTTTAATGAACATCTGTACATGTTTGTATAACTGTCTGTACAAGTGTTCTTCCTTATATATACATGTTTTAATCTAAGGATGTACATATTTAATGATTCGTACAGGTTTATATGACTATCTATATGTTTTTAATGCGAGGATATACATGTTTTTACTTGAGGATGTACATGTTTTAGTGAACATTTGAATAGGTTTGTATGATCATATATACAAGTTTTCTTTTATGTTCTGTGTTCCATACATGTAAAAATAATTTTTTTTAAAGTTGTCAAAATATATCCATGACTGGTCTCATTTTGAAGAGCTTGAATTTAGGTGAACAATGATATAAGTTTTTTTCATTTTGGACTTATATATTAAAATTTATAATAATTTAAAGATTTTATGATAAAAAGAAAAAGAATAAAATTTTTGAAAAAAAAGAAAAAAAATGCAAAAAAACAAGTTAAACAAAACGCCGGAGCGTTAAAAAAAACGAAAGAAGCGATGTAGCCATATGCGGCTACATGCACTTGTAGCCAAGACGTTCCGACGAAAAAATGGAGAACGTGGTTGTTAGTTGCAAGACTTAGCTGAGATGTGGGATGGGCCGAGGCATGTGGGAGGATATTTTAATGAAATAATGTATGGATATGAGCAATAAGGCTGTCGGATAAGAACAAGGTTGGGTATGCAGGCATTTCGTGAATGTTTGGTGGACTGTGGGCTATTTGACCTTGGGTATGTTGGGGATATTTTCACATACACTAACTGGAGGAGGGTGCCCTGGAATACTAAATGTCGATTGGATCGTTTTGTTTGTAATGATAAATGGTTTAGGGCTTTTAGCCATGCTCGTAACTACCACTTACGGTGGAGCAGGTCTGATCATAGGCCTATCAAGTTAATGTTGTACCCACCTGTGTGACAAGGAGCTAAACCCTTCAGGTTTGAGAATTGTTGCACGACTGACACTCAATGTCGCATAATAGTCTCTCAAGTTTGGTATGATGATGTCTCTTTTCCTGGTGGTCACATGCAAAAGGTGGCGGCTTGTGGTTTGAAGTTCCGTGCTTTGGGAAAGGCAATAATTAAGGAGGAACACACCTCTTTGGACAAGGCAAAGGCTGATTTGCACAAGCTTGCTTCTGAGGATTTGTCAGATAACAATGTACGGGTATGGTCCAATGTTACTAAACATCATGATCTCCTTCTTCATAAATAAGAAATGTGTTGGTTCCAGCAGTCTAGGCAATTGTGGCTGACAACTAGTGATCGTAATTCAAAAATTTTCTTTCATCATTTCCGGTCTAGATCTTGAAGGAATTCTATCCATTTTCTCTCTAGAGTTGATGAGGTTGGTTTTATTGGCTGGGGGGGGGGGTATTGAGTCTGTTGCTCGGGGTTACTTTCAGTCCGTTTTTACCTTTACTTCTCATAGCCTTAATTACCATCCCCTTGCATGCATAGAAAACAAAATTCCATCTGATGTTGCAATGGCTATGTCTGCTCCTTATACCAGACAAGAGGTCGTTCATGCCTTGAGAGATCTGCATCTAGACAAGGCCCCAGGCCCCAATGGGGTGAACGGTATGTTCCTCCGCACTTACTGGGATGTAATACATCATGATTTCTTTACTACTATGCTCTCTTTTTGAATTTGATGTATTGTCTACTGGTATAAACCACACTCATCTTGTGCTTGTTCCAAAGACAAGGGGAGCATATAGGATTACGAATTTTAGGCCAATTTCTTTATGTAACATGATCTATAGAGTCACTTGATAAGTGATGAAATAATGATATTTTAATGTCTTTATACACCTTCATTTTTCTTGGTGTGTAGCTCATTTCACCACTTAATAGAGTGTTTTTATGATTAATAGTGAACTTATATAGTTTGATCCTTTGATAGGTAAAAGCTCACTTTAAGCACACTTTTGGACCCTTTTAGAGCTAGTGGCATGCATCAACAGATTCCTCATCCTTCAAGCTTTCCAACACCGTAAACGGGGAGCAATTTTGAGCTATAACGAAGATTCTAGGCCCCACGCAAGTTAAATTCGTCTCTACAGTCGACCGACCCATAGGACCGACCCACATTGGGTCGGTTGGAAGCTCCTGGGATAGAAATTCATCTCTGCATTGGATTGACCTAGGGACCGACCCAGACTGGGTCGGTTGAAACTTAAAGAAGGTCACGTGCCCCATCTCCAGAAGGCCGACCGACCCACGGGACCGCCCCACTGTGGGTCGGTCGGACGTGGAAACTTCTCTAAATTTGCCAGATTTGAGGCTTATTCACACATTCTCATTTCCACACACTTAGACACTCAACCTAAGAGAGAGAGAAAGAGGCAATTTTGAGGGAGAAAAAAAGAAGAAGAAGAGAAGGAAGAAGAGGAAGAAAACTCAACTTCTCCAAGCTCAACCACCTTCAACAATGGCTTCTTCTATCTCTCTCTCTCTCCCTTTTACTTATCTCCATGTTCGAGTAGTCTCATTGAGCACTTTGGGATAGGGATTTGAACTTAAATCCCTCAACTAGCTTGTAAAACCTACACTTCATTTATTGTGATTATTTTCTCTCTCTTGTTCATTTAATGTTATAACTTGATCATTTATGGCATTTATGGTGATTCCCAACAACATCTGATTTTGGGTTGGGTGTTGTGACCAAAGAGAGATATAAACCCTAGATTATGCTAGCTTGATTAGTTGGTGAAATTTGGGGCTATTAATGTGGATTTGCAATTAATGCTATCTAGTGATTTGAACTCTACTTGATTTGAGAGTTGGAAGTAGCTAGGTAAGAGTTGGCTCTTCCATGATCTGGAAGGTCATTACAATAGTCCAAATAGACAATTTGAGTGAAGTGGGTTTATAAGTGAAGTTAGCATGAAATTAGGTGATAATAACCATCCTAGGGTGCTTTCCATCCAAATCCATCAACAACCGATTTTAGTTTCTGTATTTAATTTACAATTTGTCTTGAACCGAACTACTAAGCTTGCCACCGGCTAAACCCCCATTTTAGTTGTTGTTTCTTTACTGTTTACCAAAGCTAGGAGATAGATAGTCAATTTCCTAGTGGAACGACACTTTAATTACTACTTCGAATGGGTCCACTTGCCCGTAAATTGTGATATTGACCATAGTATAATTTTCCTAACAAGTTTTTGGCATCGCTACCGAGGAAATTGATAGTCTCTATCATTTTCCTCAGTTTCAGTATTTTTGGTTTTATTTATTTTAGTTTCCTTTAGTTCTTGTTTATTTTTCCTACTTCTAATATTTACTATTGCTCGTTGGTGAGCTTATTTAGGTACTTTCTGCTTCTCTTGTGTATGCCAATTTGCTAAGTACCCGGTCTCGCGACTCTCCTCTTGCTAGCCCGAGGTCCGAGCTCAAACGATCTCTAAGAAGAATCAGAAGGGATTTGAACAATCACACCATGGCCGGCATTCACATTGAGCCAAAAATTGAGGACAATGGTCATGGGGATGAACAACCACAAGGCCAACACCAACCTCTCAAGGACTACCACCGACCAAACACCGAAGGAAGAGCCTTAGCAATAGTTCTTCCAACCTTGACACAAGCTGAAGTGGCTCAATGGGCTTTTAAAACTCACTTGATCACCGCAATCTGAGATCAAGGAAAGTCTAGGGGCGAATCCGGATGATGCTCCAAATCACTTGAGCCTCTTCTTAGATTTTTGCACCTCCTTCGGTAAAATAGGCAATCTAAATGAGAGGATCCAGCTACAACTCTTTCCCCACTCATTGTTCGACTCAGCTTTGAGGTGGTACCATAGCCTCCCATCAATGTCCATCCACACATGGGAGCAAATGGATAGAAAATTTCTTGCCAAGTACTACCCCACAAGTAGGACAAGGCAATTAATTGGCTAAATCAACATGTTCTACCTAGAGCCGGGTGAGACTTTATACGATGCTTTGGACCGGTTCAAGGTTGCTCATGAATTGCTCCATCATGGTTTAGATGACCAATCCTTGTGTCTATCGTTCTTCAATGGGCTGGACGACTCCAACCGCCTTCTTATTAATTCCTCCACGGGAAAGAGCTTCATGACAAAGTCTCCCAAGGATGGAATAGAACTTCTAGAGACGATGACTATTGACACAAGACAATGGTCTAGAGCCAAGGGAAGAGTACCAAGAGCAGCTGGCCTCCTCAATGTGCAACCCACCGATCATCTTTATTGGAGTATGGAGGTGTTGCTGAGATAGTCCTTAGATCGAACGAGTCTCCGTCCATACTGAAAGATCGAGTGAGCTCTTAGATCGAATAAGTCTCTCTATCCTTACCGAAAGATCGAGAGAGTCCATCCATGTGAATTCGTCAATCAGTTGCGACATTTAAGAAGCAACGTCCACTAAACCACAATGGTCATCAACTATCATCCTTGGGACGAAATTCATGTAAAATGTGAGCGAAATCCAAAGCCTTAACTTTCTAATAATTCGAGAGAGTTCGTCGGTCAGTTGTGAAAATTAAGGAGCAAGAACAGCAACTACATTGACTTTACAACGGCCATCAACGTTCAAACTTGGACCAAAATTCTCTCAACGTGGCATTAATCAGAAGACTTGGCTCCAGCTTCTGAAATTTGGCTCCAGCTTCCGAAATTCAAGGAAGGAGTCGTTGGTTCCTAAAATTTCAAAACTAACTCTCTCCAATGTTCAAATCCTAACAACTATATAAGAGACTTGTCATTTCGTTTCTTATTGCAGCTTTCCAGAGAGAATTATTTAGAGCATTTGTTTAGAGAAAGCTTCACCTATTTTAGAGAGAGAAAGAGAGAGAGAAGTACTAGATTCGTTTGTGCATATCGATAGAGTCATTCTAGGTAGGACCTAGTTTTCACTACACTTATCATTGAGCTGATAAGAGATTGTATTGGGTGAGTGAGTGAAAACCACGAAGTAGATCTCATCTACTGAGTGGGCATTATAAGTTGTTTTATTTTTACCAAGAAATAAAATAACTTATATTGTGTATCCTGTTGAGTTCGGTTAAGTCTTTCCATCTTTCGAGTATTCTCTCAATTACTTCCTCTGAGTCTTTTGAGTTCGAGTAACTGCTTCCGCGCACTTAGGTCGACTGAGTGTTTCCACATCATCAGTGCTTCTATATACTTAGCACGGTTGAGTCAAACCATCTCAGAGACTAACACCTTGAGTTGGTTTGAGTCAGCCATCCGATCTACAATCTCTCAGCTCAAATCTCATATTCACGAAGATGGTAGAGAAGCTAGCTACCGCTCAAACCGAAATTGTCAAGACCATAGCTTCTTCATCTTCTGGTTAATCCTTGGAGGGATGTTCCATTTTGTAGGTCCCCACGACACTCGATGTTGTGAAGGGGAGATGAACATGAACCTACAAGAGGATGTGAACTTCATAGGCAACCGAGCTTACAACAACAACAATGCGCCATGGAGGAACCATCCGAACTTTTCATGGACGAATGACCAAAACCAAGGAGAACCAAACAAAAACTTCAACAACTCTCAAGGGTATAGACCTCAAGCCCAAAACCAACCATCAAATTTTCAATCCGGTTATAGACCATAAGGAACCCCTCCCAGCTTTCAATAACAACAACAATAAGATTCCCCCTCTTCTTCTTCAAGCGGGATTTCAAGGTTAGAGAACCTCATGGCGGATTTCATTGTCACCGCCAAGACTAAATTCTCGGAGCAAGAGGCTTTCAATGCTAATCAAATGACATTTAATAAAAACATTGAAACTCAACTTGGGCAAATATCTCAACAGCTCGCTCAAAGGCCTTCAGGCACTTTCCAAGCCAAACCAACCCTAATCCGAAAGTGAAAATCAATACTATTTTTATGAGAGAAGATGTTGAATAAGAGGTTGGCAAGATAAATGTGATTGAGACTTTGAAAATTCACCCTCTTCATCAAGGATGAGCTATGTCTATTGAAGCATCGAAAAGAAAGGTAGCCCAACTTGAATCTTCTTCGAGAATTCATGATCATGAACTTCAAGATGAGAGGGAGCACTGGGGAGGCTTATTACAAATTATGCAAGAGAAAAAGCCAAGTTAGAGAATGATGAGGAAGGGATAAAAGTTGTTACCTAGAGGAGTGGTAAAAAGACGAAAGGGTTCCAAACCCCACAAGACTCCGGTGAATCCAAAGAGGATGACGGAGAAAGGGCTGAGTTTCCATTACAGAAAGCTTCCCAAAGCACTCCTACAAACCAATCCACTCCAAAACCTTCTCCTTATGATCCACCATTGCCTTTCCCAAACCAAGTGAAGAATAGAGTTTTGATGCAGAATATGGAAAGTTTCTAGCAGTGTTGAAACAATTGAGCGTCAAGATTCCGTTTGTGGACTTAATTGCCAAGATGCCTAACTATGCCAAATTTCTCAAGCATCTCATCTCTAACAAGGCAAAATTGGTAGAAGCCGGAACTATCCAACTAAATTAGAAGTGCTCTGCTATCCTTCATCAACCTTTGCCCTCAAAGTGCAGTGACCCCGGCAGTTTCACCATCCCGACCATGATTGGTAACACCTTGTTCCAATACTCCTTATGCGACTTAGGTGCTTCCATAAAATTGATGCCTCCCTCTACCTTCAAGAGGCTAGGAATCGGTGAAATGAAGGAGACCAAGATGATCCTTCAGCTTGCGGATGGGTCAACAGCCCACCCAAGTGGAGTGATCAAGGACGTTATTATCAAAGTGGAGCACTTATTCTTCCCATGCAATTTTGTCATTTTAGACATAGAAGAAAACTCCATTACCACCTCTCATCGTTGGTCGAACTTTCCTTGCCACCGCTGATGATCAAATTGCTATGGCAAGAAAGACCATCAACTTGCAAGCATATGATGAGAAGTTGGAATTCACAGCGGGGAGGTCCCCAAATAACAAGACGGAGACAGTCAAGGTTGCAGAAAAGGAGACCCAGCCACATTCATCTTCTTCACTTCTCTTCATCACTCTACCCAAAGGGATGACCATCAAGGATGAACCACCATTAATCCTTGAGGAAGAGAAAGAGAGGGCCGGGAAAGAAAAAGGTAAACGTGCATCAAAGTGGATACCCAAGAATGTCTTCCATTATATTCTTTGGATGCCCTCCTCACACCAACAAGAGCCCTAGGTTTGATCTAACCCTCACTATGGTAGCCAAAGACCGTAAAAAGACGGGCAGTTTTCCGGGAGGCAACCCGGACTACTTCCAGGCTATTGTTATTGTGTTTGCTTTGTTTTGGTAGTTTAGCTTTGGTTGATTGGTTTGCTTGTTTCATGCTATTGTTATTGTGTGTTTCTGCCCGTCTTTGTGGTTTAATCTGGTTATGGATGAAAATAAGTGTTTGGGCAAGAAAACACCTATTTTAAGGAGCCTCTATCTAAGACCGACCCTAGACCACCCTAGGTGGGTCGGTCAGCTCCAGGTTTTTGAAAAATTGGTCTCTGCAAGGGACCGACCCACCCACCGACCCTCAGGTGGGTCGGTCGGGTCGAAAAATTCCAAAAAACTACTTGCTGTAATGGACCGACCCATCGACCGACCCTAGGGTGGGTTAAAATTTTTGAAAAAGTTTCTTTCTGTAATGGACTAATCCTAGGACCGACCCTAAGGTTGGTCGGTCGGTCCCAAGTTTTCGAAAAAACTGCTCTTTGTAACGGACCGACCCACCGATCGGTCGGGTCAAAAATTTTGAAAAAAAAGAAACGCAACGTTTTGATTAAATCTGTCTTCTCCTTCTTTTCTTCTTCTTCCCGTCTCCCTATAATTCCCCCCCCCCCCCTCACACACAACACCCCTCCTGCACTCTCCTTGCGCACGCCCCAGCCACCACCAGCCTCTCTTTCCGACGCCGCTTCTTCTCGACTGCTGACCACCGCGCCTCTCCCGTCGTGTCCGCAGTCGAGCGCACCACCAGCGCCAGCCACCACCATAGCAGCCCCAATCCCCCAAATCCCTAATTTCCCAGTCCCCCCAATCGCCCCAATCATTTTTTGGCCGATTTCAACCCAGATTTGTCAACTTTCTTGCTCCAATTTGTAACATCCCTTTTCCATAAACCCGTTTAACACCTACACACCATAATATATACGTATATTCATAAATACAGCGGAAGTCTAATATTTACATGCTTAACCAAAGGAGATGCTACCACCGTCACGTGCCTAACGCACATGACAAAGCCTTCAAAAACCCAAACCAACAACCGACCAAACAACGCTGTGATGACAGAGATAGCTTACCATATAACCGCCTAATTCAAATTTAACTATAACTGTGAGCAACAACCCAGGGCTTAGCCCAAGCTTTATCAGAAATCCCAAACATCAGTCTACCCCAGCCCCTCTTCGTCTTCGAATTTCCAATCTACACACCTGAAAAAAAAACATTGCTGGAGGGGTCAGCCCAGCTACTGACTATGTCATCATGCAATATTCATGAACCCTCAGAATTAACCCAGGTATTTGCCAAGTGAACATACAGGTTCATTTCATGCCAATTCCGGTTTATAAATATTTAACAAACATGCTTAACATAATAAATCAAACATAACAACAAAACATATCATATAACATAACAACTTAACATAAGCCACACATTATATTCAAGAATCACATGCGAGTTCACAACAAGTCAATCATTGTTAGTGCCATCTGGCGATTGTTAGCTTAGTTAGAGATCCTCCAATTTCCCATCGCGCGTGTCCTCACATAATTTCACCCGTGTCACGTGTTAGGAAGTGACACGTACCCTATTCGAAGGTGGGTCAACCTGGACAATGGCCCTTATCATGTCAACGAGCACATCGGCCTCGTCGAATCATACCATCATACCAACATCTGGGCGGACCAGTTAGTCGTCATCCGCTCATCATACCAATATCAATATTTGAGTGGACTAGTTTGTCGTCATCCACTCGGTGCACCAAACGCGTGACCAAGAACTCCGTAGGTATTATTGTTCCTAGGTTGCTCTCATAACCCTCATTCTACCCCATTAGCCGAGTACTGGTTATAGTCATACATACAAAACACAGATCATATAAATCATAGTGTTAGCGCCTTACCACGGTCTTTCCAATTTCTTCCCAAAAGTCATTCTTGGGAAGGTATACCATAAACATCATAACCAATCTTTCCATCTCAAAGTATTGTTACATCACGTTTCGTTTCTTTCCAAGTTACTCAGTGATAACACATTCACTTAATGTATACACTTTGGTACCACACATATCTCTATCCAGTTTAGAAGGTTAGAGTACACAATAGGCAAACAGCTCATTCTCATTCAATTAATCACAAGGATTTCGTTTGATAATAAATTGTATGGTAAAATCATTAGAGTTACCATCACAAATCAACATGCTATATGTAATCAACGTAATATTGCATAGAAGAATTAAACACCCATATCTTCTTGTCACACAACACATAATTATCCGGACCCGAGGTAACCTTCGGGCCGTTCGGATCACACAACAACATACCTGAAATATGCAGCTTTATAATATGTCCTAACTCAGAGTATACCATCGTCCACACCTTGCCATGAGCCTCCCGTTTCCTGAATCCTAAAGTATAAGGGAAAACTCATTTATTAAATTCCTCATCTTCTTCATCATTATTCCTTGTGTAATTTTCTACTTAAAGTAACCTAGCCTTTTTACTTGTCTGTTCCACCAAACTAGTAGTAAGGGGTCCGTAATTATCACTACCGAGATTCCCTCACAAATATTCGAATCTTAAACTATATTTTATAACTTAATTCATGTGTAATCGATTTAACTAGACACGGGTATTCTTAAATTGGATTTTATTTAACTCTAGAACTTAATCAGTCAAGCCAAATTAAAACCCAATATTGAATAGAATAATCTTTCAAAAATTATTAGCTTTCTTTACCATACTCTATTCAAAATTTATGTCGAAGTTTAGACGTTTTAAAACCTTCCATTACCGGTCCTTGACCCTTGCTCATACCTCGGGGTCATTCTCTAAATTGAAGGTTAACCGAGTTTAGTAGCGCCTTTCACTTGTCTAACGCGTTAGGTTTTATTTGTATATGTCTTTCTGAAATTTTATTGTTTACTAAATCCCATTTTAGTATGTTTATTTTCCTACGGGTTTTATTTCCTACTATTGATCTGAGGCCCATTTATCTTATTTGACTAAGTTTATAGTTGGACCTCAGTTTAGATTATGACCCAATTTAATTAAGTTAAAATTGTCTTACGTTTCAATTCAAGTTAGCATGTTTAGTTTTACTAACTTTATTATTGTCATATTGCTTGTTTAGGGTTAGCCCTAATTTTTCTATAACTTATCCACTTCTTAACTTGGGCTTAAGCCTACTACAAAAATTTTGGTTAAGTTAATATTATTTCTAACCTAAATTACTAATTTTACAGATTCTTTTTGTCTAATTCTAACTCTTTTCCCAATTTAATATCTAGATTTTAGTTGAATATGTGTAAGCCCAATACCAATGTGTTAAGCTTTCTAGCCCATTTCTATCTTTTTTTTATGTTGATTTATTCAGCCCAAACCAACTTCATTTTCTTTACTCTGATTTATATAAAGCCCAAAATAATTTCATTTACTCCAGCCCAATTGATTTTTGTTGACTAGGTTTTTAGTTGACTATATATCTTTTTATAGCCCAATTCAGTCTAGAAGCCCAGATCTTATTTTGGTTATTTTGTGGACTATTTGAAGTTCAACTAAGTTTCAGTCTAAATTTAAGTGTTGAGTTAATTTGACCCGTTTCCATCTAGTTTAAACTTTGACTAATTCCTCACTTATGTTGACCATTCAGAATCCTAATTCAATTTTGACCTAATCCCTAATTTAATCTTTTCGAATTACATCCTAACCCTTGCATTTTTCAGAAATTACTAATTCACCCCTAGAATTTCTAGAATCCCCATTTCACTCCTTTTTTTGTTTTTTTTCAAGTTTGTACTCACACACCTAAATCATATATTAATTTTCCAAAAAAAACCTCAAACTCGTCAGTTTTAACCCCAATTTTGATTTAAAACCCTAATTATTGGTTCCAAAACCCAATTTACTCAATTGAACCCTATTTTTTTTGGAACCCCTAAATTAATCACCCATAACTTCATAATTAACAATTTAAACTATAGAAATTAAGCAAGTACACTCGGAACCCCAATCCGAATTTAGGGTTCCTCACCAGAAATTTATTCTTCTAAGAATTCAAGACCCTAATTCTAGTTTAGGGTTCCCCATTCGATTATACATAACACAAACCACCAGTTTGAATTTGCCAAAAACCAAACATTAATAATTTGAATGTCCTGTTTCATAGTTTTTCTCTTCACAAATCACTCTGATTCACCAAATTTTGGTAGTTCACGGTTTGTAGCCAAAATTTATAAAATTTACAAACTAAGATGAAAATTCGAATCTAACCCTAATTTTTTTACGGTTCCGGATCTTTACCTCGTTCCTTACTACTTCAAAACCCTAATTCGATTTTGGGGTCCATAATTCACAGACAGATCACACACACGAACAATCCAATAGATTTGAATTCACCAGAAAACTAAAACTAACAACTTTCAGATTTACCAGAAACTAACATTAATATTTATTAACTCTCCTTTTATTAAACTTATCGGTGAATAATCATTATCCACCTGAGTAGGAGTATTGTACATTTTATTTAATTATTTAATTTTGTCTCGAAATATATTCTTTTATTTTCATTATTTTATGTGAGGTTTATTAACCTTTTTAACTCTTACGTTTGTTTTAAAATTAATTCCCTTAAGTGTATGAATTGAAATAATTATCTCAATAAAATTCTTAACCTTAATTAATTATTTTAACTTAATTAATTGTTTAATTAAGATTTATTTATTTAATAAATTATAGGGATATTTCACCAATCTTCTACACAACACTAAGGTATGGTAGTCTAACCCCAATTTGTCCATTTCTATAATTTTTGAGCATGTTACAATTTAGGCTAAAATTAGGTCGAACCAAACAAAGCTTTGGGTGAAATTTCTGAATTTTGGTGAACTTGATGGTGCAAATGTTCTTAATTGATAGTGTTAGGCTTTGTGTGTAGAACTGGGCTGGAAAATGTGGATTTTTGATGGTGGTAGCATAATTGGTATACTTAGTGCCTTATATTGCATCTTGCCTAATATATCATGTTGTGGCTATACTTGGATGAGTTTTGAACGATTTAATGAGGGAAATGCTCTTAATGGTTAATGTTGGGCTTTGTGTGTGAAAATTGGGGTTAGAAATTGTGGCTTTGTGATGGTTTTAGCATAATATGTGTACTTAATGCCTTATTGAATTATGCCTAATTCATCGTGTTGTTGCTATGGTTGGTGGTGCTATGACCATTTAAACTGGTGAGTTTATAGCAACCATTTTGGTCTTTCATTGTCTAAGGTAATACACTAGTGTGGTTAGAATTCATGTGCTCATAATGTGCAAAACGGGGTGACTTATTGAATTGCTTGGTGAATTTTGAACTCGTGGTTGACTTGTGCTATTGGGTGCTAAAATATAGAATGACAGCCTTCAGGTTAGTTTTGTGGAGGTTCTTAGAACCGGGGAAAGAAGAAAAACGGGGGAGACTATGCTAAAATTTTCCCAAACAAACATTGTCTTTTTTTTCTTTCCAATGTGCTTAATGCTGACCTTTGCCCAAATGCTTAGTATTTTCCCCTTTTGTCGAACTCTCCTTGTTTGCCTATATGCTCTTCCTTCTTTTGCTTTCCTTTTTTTTTTCATTACTCTTTTTTACAGAACAATGGCTCACAAAAACCGACGCGCAACTAGGAGGGTGGAAGTCAATGCCGGTCTCATTGATGGCATATTTATAAACGAAGCCACCCGCACATGGTATAATGCCCCCCGCTGCAAGGAAATCGTGCTGGAGAGGATGGTAGACCCGCCCTCATCGATACCACTCCAGCTCTGCGCCTTCCTCGACACTATTAATTGGAGCTGCCTCCTAATCATTGGTGGTCAATACTACCCCAGCCAGATCTACGAGTTTTTACGCCAATGCCGTAGATCGCCACGAGCAGGAGGTCTCTTCCTACGATGGCGGGTGTCCGATCACCATCAAATGAGTCCTTCCAGACCTTTCTTGGGTTGCCATGGGAGGGAGCGTGACTTACTGTCAGTGGGTTATGCCGGGTGAGCTGGACGATCACCGAAGCGCTACTTATCCATCCTACTGGTCCAACGCCAAAAAGAACCAATCAAGGACCGATGTTCGAGTCACAATAACTCTGAAACATGGTGACGGATTCTGTCTAGAGGGTCCTGCTTGTGCTTGTCCGACACACCTCATCCCTCGGGATACAAAGACCTCAAAGCTACTGATTGCTTCTTATGGACTACTTGTAGAGCCGGATCTCGACAGGCCGATGTCTTTCTCTCGCTTTGATGTTCAGGCATCTGCTACACATATCACTAAGAAGGACACCCAAGCACTAGGAGTTTCCCCCTTCTTCATCCAGAGGCAGATTGCCCGGATGAGGGGTCGACTGATGGACTTCTGGCTAGCCCTCCCATGGAGATGATTGGGGACACACGATGAGGAGGATGGGCTTTACTTGCACCGACACCGTGGAGGAAGGGCGATGCTCAGAGTAGCGGGGAGTCCTCCTCGGGTCCCTCCCTCATGTCGCTCCACTACTACTCCTCCCTCCTCCACCACTGACTGACGAGTGACAGAGGAGCGCTTCGGGGCCTACCAGCGGAGGTGGCAGTTCGGGTCAATCGATTCGGGTTCTGTTCGGTTTGGCTTGGTTCGGGTTGATTTCAAATCGTTCAATATTTGGTTCGGGTGGATCGGGCGGGTGAATTCAGTTTGTCTGTGTTGAGTTTGGTTTGTTGAAATTTGGGTCAGTTTGGATAGGTTTGGGTGACTTTCGGTTTGGTTGACTTTCGGCTAGGGTGACTTCGGGTCGGGTAATTTTTGGTTCAGATTAGCCTCTGGTTTATTTAGTTTTTTCGGGTCATGGGTCTAATCTGGTCAATTATTTGGTTAAATTCGGTTGACATTACACAATCAAGCAACTCAATAATCATGACATGTAAATTTGACTTCAATCAATCTCAACTAGGATGGCAATGGGTCCGTGGGTACCCGCTTCACCCACTACCCGACCCGCAAACCGGGGGAAAAAACCTACAAAAAAATGGGTGATAAACGGGTGACGGGTAAAACGGGTGCGGGTTGCGGGTCGGGTGACGGGTGAACATTTTCCACCCATACCAACCCGTTCACCCGATCCGCTCACCCACATAAATAATAATATATATATTATTATATTGAGTTGTTACTATTCTTCATTCTCTTTTACTATGGTAATTTGCAACCCTAACTAGCGAACAGGAACATTCATGCTCTACGAGACTGCACCATTCTTCATCTCATCACTCGTAATTTCCAACCCTAACATACATGCCATGCGCTATTTTATTTCTCTTTCACTGAAGGTAATTTTGTAACCCTAACTGGCGATCATGAAGCAAGATGCTCTGTGCATCGATTTTCTCTCTTCACTAAAGGTAATTTTGCAACCCTAACCGTGAACATGGAACATACATGCTTTGTGCCTCTAATTTCTCTCTTCCTTTCAGTAATTTTGCAACCTTAACGGAGAACAAGGAACTTACATTCTCTGCGCAGTTTTTCATTCTCTTCACCGATGGTAATTTCACAACCCTAACCGACGAACATGAACCAACATGCTCTGCACTCTATTTTCTCTCTTCACTTATGGTAATTTTGCAACTCTAACTGGAGAACATTGTGCAGAGTGGATTTATCGTGAGTGATTAGTACTGGTGAAATTGAAAAAGAAAGAATTAATACTCAAAATATCCGTCGGGCTGCAAATAAAAACCCGGTCGCTAGTAGTATAGAAGACAGAAGCGGCCGGGGTCAAACCGTGGGACTTATAGCGAGATAAAATAGTTCCTAAGCTTGTCACAAAGGGGGGAAGTTAATTGACTTGTTTTAGAGAAAATATTAAGCAGATTAGAAAACTGAGTGCAGATGAATTAAATGGAACTCCGGGTTTAGGTTTTATATAATCTGATTAATTATGCTATCTCTACCGGTTTAATTTATTAGTTTGGCAAAATTCCTGTTATTATCCTAAGGACTAAGTCATAGACCCTTAAGAACTCGTTTACCAGAAAATGCTCGGTCTAATCAAGGTTCGAGCAATACTATGTAAACGGACGTTAAATTCGAGGAATTATAATTGCATCTGAAAATACTAACCTATTAAAATCATAATAAGCTTTCTCCAGATTTACGGCTTAATTAACCTGTCTATTTATCACCTGGTCTGATCAAAATAGACTTAGGAAAGCATTTTAATAAATTCATGTAATTTATTAAAATGGTGAGAGAAAACCTTTAAGCGTAACAAACTGTATTTATTTTAACCGGTAGAAATATTGATTACATAATTAAACAAACCATAATTAAAACCCTTGCCCGGAGCAAATCCTCCTTAGCCTGACATATTAACTGGTAATAAGTCAGACAGAGATTGGACGTAATAACAATACGAGATGCGTGGATGATGAATGGAGAAAATGAAGAGGAAGAAGAGTGGGAGCATACGTAGGATTTTTGTAAGTGAAATGAGAGATTTTGAGTGTTGAGTTTGGGGTAGAACGTATGTATTTGATTGAAGTAGCAGTGGCTTTTTATAGAGGAGAGGAAGAAGAAGACGATTGCAGACAGAGGTGGAAGAGCATTGATTGCTCATTAA
This sequence comes from Limonium bicolor, assembly GCA_023374045.1. Lineage (NCBI taxonomy): Eukaryota > Viridiplantae > Streptophyta > Magnoliopsida > Caryophyllales > Plumbaginaceae > Limonium > Limonium bicolor. Next base: position 305,358,370 of record CM041776.1, on the reverse strand, counting down.
TTGCAGGGGACAGAGCATGAGCTGAGGAAAATAAGGTGTCGACGGGCGAAGTAGATGGATATGGCAGAAACAAGTCGACGGGCGAAGTCGACGCGAAGAAGAAAACTGGCGCGTGATTTTTAGTTACGTCCGCCTAAGCAACCGCCCTGTTTGGGCGGTTCCATACATGTCCGCCTCTACAACCGCCTGAAACTAGGCGGTTCCCCTTGGTTCTCCGCTTGTCGTCCGCTCTGGTCCGCCTGAGAGTCCGCCTCTGGTCCGCCTGAGAGTCCGCCTCTGTTTGGGCGGTTAGCTAGGCGGTTGCAAGGCTGACCGCCTCTGTTTAGGCGGTTCCTTAGGCGGTCACAAGTGTGACCGTGACCTATTTTCCTTCAAACTTCGACCGGCTCTAGATTCTTCGTTTGGATCCCGTTTTCTGAGCCGTTTGCGTCTATGCGTTCGTCTCTTCGTCTACTTCACTCCCGCTTGGTTTTCCTCATGTTAAACCAATAAATTTGTGAGATAAACAATAAAACATAAACTAGAGGAAAACTAACCGAAGTGGAGAAATGAGCAAGAAAAGTGCTAATATTATATATGAAATACACCTATAAAACATGCTCATTTGGACACTTATCACACCCCCACACTTATCTTTTTGCTTGTCCTCAAGCAAAACCACGTACCTAAGTAAGTAGGAAATGCTCAATACTAACAAATATTATTATGAAGGGTAGGATAAAGAGTAAATTCATGATCTTTTAACTTATTGAGGAGTGTGAAAAATATCTGCTGGTGGCATAGGTGTGCTCAGGGTAAAAATAAAATATAGAGTTTCGGGGTATGATCGGTACTTCAATGTTTCTTTTAGGTGACTCTGAGAACTTTTACCATGGCCAACTTCTCTCAAGAATGGGCATTGAGGAGAAAACAAAAGGAAAAATAGATTATGCATTTGTTTCACTTTTGCATAAGGATGAGAAAATGTAGGCACGCCTTTGTATTTAAGAACACTCAACTCTCTTTGTTGGTTACCAATGGTGTCTCAAGTCCCTTTTTTTTTTTCTTCTTTTTTTTAACAGAGAAGCACCCCTTAGCAATCCCTAAGAGAGAAGAGAAAGAAACCCTGAGCAATAAAATCCAACCATTGCAGATTATTTGGTCACACCGCATATAAAATGCTCCTCAAAAGTAATCAAAATTTTAAAATTTGTACCATTTATCCCACAATTCATAATAGTATTTGTTTTTAAAGAGAACAACCTACATTAGCAGGGTACATAATTTTAATTTTTGAACAAATGCAAGATAAGCAGAGAGATTTAACAATTTAAGCACAAAATGCCCTAAAAGGCTCTTCCCCCACACTTAAGCTTAAGCAATGCCCTCATTGCGTAGATGAATAAAATTAATAGGGCATGCAATTAATAAAGGAAAGAGTGTACTCCCCAGATTCGTAGAGTGTGTAGAGCTCCCCCACACTTGAGTGCAGCTGTGGAATGTCATGATTTGAACCTGTAAAGAATATTCTACACAGCGAGAAGAACTCAAGTGAAACCTGCATTTTATTATAAATAAAAGGGAAATATAGTAAAAAAGAAAACAACATTAAATTAAAGGAAAGATAAAAGATAGATAGTGGGTTGCCTCCCACCAAGCTGCCCGGGTTTAACGTCTCTAGCTAGACGTATTTGACCAAGCTTTAGTTTGGAGAAGAGTTCGAGGGCGAGTTGTCCCGCTGTTCTTGGACAAAATAAGTTGCAGAGAAGTCAGTTGAAATATTAGAATGAGAATTATACCTTTTAAGACGTGCCCCGTTGACCTTGAAAGTTTCGCCTTGTTTGTTCTGGAGTTCAAAGGCACCGTACGGGTCACACTAACAATCTGGAAAGGGCCGGCCCAATGAGACTTGAGTTTCCCAGGGAAGATCCTTAATCTAGAGTTATACAGGAGAACCCAATCACCAATTTCGAAGTCCCTCTTGAGGATCATCCTGTCATGGAACTTTTGGTGCGCTCTTTATAAATCTTAGCATTCTGGTAAGCCTGATCTCAGCTCTTCTAATTCGGAAAGTTGGAATTTCCTTTTCTCTCCTGCAGAAATCATGTCAAAGTTTAGGGCCTTGATTGCCCAATATGCCTTATGTTCCATCTCTACAGGTAAGTGGCATGCTTTCCCATAGACCAGCTTAAAAGGAGACATCCCGATGGGAGTCTTGAATGCAGTGCGGTAAGCCCAAAGCGCATCATCCAGCTTAAGTGCCCAATCCTTTCGTGATGAGTTAACCGTCTTCTGGAGGATCCATTTTAACTCACGGTTGGAAACTTCTGCTTGGCCGTTTGTCTGGGGGTGATAAGGTAAAGCTACCTTGTGACGTACCCCGTACTTACCATAAGCGCTTCAAATAAACGGTTGCAGAAGTGAGATCCTCCGTCACTGATAATAATTCTGGCACGCCAAAACGGGTAAAGATGTGCTTCTTAAGGAACCTGGTTACTGTCTTTGCATCAGCATGATGACAGGGTATGGCTTCTACCCACTTCGACACGTAATCAACTGCCACTAGAACATATTGGTGGCCCTGCGAGGAAGGGAACGGTCCCATAAAATCAATGCCCCAACAATCAAAGAGCTCCACTTCTAGTATCCCTGTTGTGGCATTTCATGTCTCCTGGATGTGTTACCCATTTTCTGACAATTATCACATTGTTTGCAGAATTGGTACACATCTTTATGAAGGGTCGGCCAATAAAATCCTGAGGCCAGGATCTTAGCAGCGGTCCTTGTGGGTCCATGGTGACCTCCGGCTTCCCGTGAGTGACAAAAATGTATGACACTTGAACCTCATCTTCCGGGAGACATCGTCGAATCAACCCATCAGCACTAACTCGGAACAAATACGGATCCTCCCAGAAATAATGCTTGAGTCAGAAAGAAATTTCTTCTTCTGGGAGTAGGATAGATCATAGGGTACTGTTCCAGAGACTAAATAATTGGCCAGGTCCGCATACCATGGCTCTGTACTTGGTGATTGAGAAGACAGTCTCATCGGGGAAGAATTCGTTGATAGGCACACTATCCGTAGGAGTTACCAATCTGGAGAGATGGTCAGCGACAACATTCAATTTCCCGCTCTTATCTTTGACTTCGATGTCAAACTCTTGAAGTAGAAGAATCCAGCGCAATAAGCGAGGCTTGGCTTCTTGTTTTGTAAATAAGTATTTGAGAGCGGAGTGGTCTGTGTGCACGATGACTTTGCTTCCCCATAAGTAAGACCTGAACTTATCAAGGGAGAAAACTATAGCCAGAAGTTCTTTTTCGGTGGTCGTATAGTTTTTCTGGGCGTCGTTTAGTGTTCTGCTGGCATAAGCTATCACTCTCAATTTTCTCTTTTTTCTGGCATAGAGCTGCCCCCACGGCGTAGTCACTTGCATCACACATGATCTCAAACGGAAGAGACCAATCAGGTGGTATGACAACAGGTGCTGACACCAATTTTTGTGTTATAGTTTGGAAAGCAGCTGAACACCTTTCATCAAAATGAAACGGGGCATCTTTCTGTAGCAGGTCGGTCAATGGTTTGCTGATTTTGGAGAAGTCTTGTATAAACCGCCGATAAAATCCTGCATGCCCTAGAAACGCTCGTATGTCTTTAACAGTAGTTGGTGCTGGTAACTTCTCGATAACCTCTACCTTGGCTTTATCCACCTCTATTCCTTTTGCTGATATTTTATGCCCAAGGACGATCCCGTCCTTGACCATAAAATGACATTTCTCCCAGTTTAAAACGAGATTCGTATCCTCACACCGTCTTAGGATCAAATCAAGTTGTGCCAAGCATTTGTCGAAACTAGAGCCATAGACTGAGAAGTCGTCCATAAAGACTTCTATGCTCTGCTCGATGAAATCAGCAAATATTGCTTGCATACATCTCTGGAAGGTAGCAGGGGCATTGCATAGACCGAAAGGCATTCGTCTGTAAGCAAAGGTACCGTAAGGACAAGTGAAGGTTGTCTTGTCCTGGTCCTCTGGTGCGATTGGTATTTGGAAATACCCGAGAACCCATCTAAAACAGTAGTACTCTTGCCCTGCTAGTCGTTCCAACATCTGGTCGATAAAGGGGAGAGGGAAATGATCCTTCCTGGTGCCAAGTTCAAACGCCGATAGTCAATACACATGCGCCATCCTGTGATCTTTCTTTGAGGGATAGTCTCTCCCTTTTCATTAATAACAGCTTCGATGCCCCCTTCTTGGGGACAACTTGAACAGGACTGACCCATGGACTGTCAGAAATTGGATAAATGATGTTCGCGTCAAGGAGTTTCAGAACCTCCTTTCGAACTACCTCCTTGAGGTTAGGGTTTAGCCGGCGTTGAGGTTGCCTGATAGACTTGTAGTTTTCCTCCATATAGATATGGTGCGTGCAATAGGAGGGTCAATTCCTTTGATATCAGCAATAGTCCACCCGATTGCTGTCTTGTTTCTTTAATACCTCAAGTAACCTTGTTTCCTCCCCGGAATTCAGAGAAGAGGAAATAATGACAGGCAAATGGTCATTTTCAGCTAGGAAGGCATACTTGAGGTTAGAGGGTATTTCTTTAAGCTCGAGTTCAGGTGGTTGTTCCACTGATGGAATTGATTTTTGAGGTTTTCTGTCGAGTTCTTCGATTGGTGGCCGGTACGCTTGATAACCAGCCCTTCCTTTTCTACGTACGCCAGCATGGCGTTAACTTCCGGATCCTCCACCTTTTCTTCTAGAGAAGTAAATAATACTTGCTCTAGCGGTTCAGTTTCAGCTTCCAAGATGGAAGATGGGGAATACATGTCCTCATCTGTAGCAAAATCGCTTTCCTCCTCCTCATCATCTGTGAATCCCACTGCCTTAGCATGAGGAGAAAAGTTTGAGCTTTTCTTCATCATTTTCTGCATGTCGAATTCAATCGTTTCATCCTCGTACCGAAGAGTGATTTTCCCATCATGGACGTCAATGATGGCTTTGGCGGTACTCAGAAACGGTCGACCTAGAATCAGGGGAACCTCAACATCGTCATCCATTTCTAGAATGACGAAGTCAGCTGGAAAGATAAAGCGAGACACTCCAACTACCAGATCTCGGACTATGCCCATGGGCTTGATCTCTGATCTGTCTGCTAGTTGGAGTTTGAAAGGAACCGGTTGCATTTCTCCTCCTTTTACTTTCAAGAAGGTGGCGTATGGCATGATATTAATGCTGGCTCCTAGGTCGCATAGACCACTTCCACAGTCCACCCCTATAAAACACGGGATCACGGGATTCCCGGATCTGTTTGTTTGGGGGAAGTGCTCGAAGAAGGGCCGCAGAGCATTCCTCCGTGAGGTGCACTGTTCTTTTCCAGGTTTCTTTTTCTTCTTTGTCAAGAGATCCTTAGGAATTTGGCGTAGTTAGGCATCTCTTGCAAAGCATCAATAGAGGTATGTCGAGGTCAGTTTCTTGAAAATACTCAAGAATTTGGAGAACTGCTCATCTAGGTGTTTCTTTTTCATTTGGTTTGGAAATGGGAGGTCACTGTTTTTATGAGTGGAAGTTGGGATGTCGATTGTGACTCGAGATGGAGGTGGAGTTGCAGGAGTAGGAACTTGATTTCTGAGGGAGTGAAGTTGGTTTGATGGTTTCTTCAACATTGATATAGGCATCTTCATGATTTTTCTTTTTCTTTTCCTTTGCTGGCGGCAAGTTCCCTTCCACTCCTTAAGGAGACTGCACACAAGTTTGTCGGTCGAAATGTGCCATCGTCTATAAGGATTGAATTCGCTTGTTCCTTTGGATTGGGGTTAGTCTGTGAAGGGAATTGACCAGGTGGTCTTTGTTGAGTGAGTAACTGTTGGATCTGAGATTGCAAGCTTTTTGGTCTTTGCGCAGAGCTGCGACCTCTTCTTGCGTATCTCGGGATTTACCCATCATCGCCTTAAACATCTCTTGCATTTGAGCATATCAGACTAGATTCGAAGGAGGTTGAGTCGGTCGACTCGATGAAGCTTCATTGCCATAAGGCTGTTGTTGATATTGCCTTTGGCCTCCTTGGAAATTGGACTGAGGTCTGTAGTTTTGGGATGGTTGAAGGGTATGTGGGTTTTGGATATTTTCTGTGTTTGAGTAGCGAAGGTTGGATTGCATGTTACGTTGCCAAGGTTGTCTGTACCCTTGATTGTTGGTGATGTAGTTTGCCTCCTCCGCTGCTTTTAATTCTTGTAGTTGGGGGCATTGTTCATAATCATGAGGCCCGCAACATTGCGTACAAGAAATAGTTGGAGATGGTTGGGATAGAGGAGCATAGCCTGGAGGGGTAGTAGGTGATCGTGAAATCATCGACTTAGCTTGCTGGGGGTAGGAATTCATAGCCATCTGCTCAACCACTTTCTGCAGAGTGCTGACTTTTGTTGCCTGCTGAGCATTGCTCTCCATGAGTTGCTCATGGCTTTTCATCAATTGGTCGAACTTGTTATCACTCTCCCCAACATGATATAATCCTGGAGTACCGCTCCTTGATCCACCGGAGGCCCAGTCTCTGATTTCTTCATAGAGAGACTCCATGCTGTTCAGAAATTGTGCTCCCGGCTTTTTCAGAATGTCAGCCCCTAACGAAGATAGCACCATTGTTCTGCACGGACCGATCAAGCCCTTGTAGAACAATTGTGATACTTGCTCTTTCGTCAGACCATGGTGAGGACAAGTAAGTAGTAGACCTTTGAAACGGTCCCAAGTTTCACAAATATTCTCCGACCCTGGTTGCTTGAAATTATAGATTTCAGCAATCATCTCCAATGTTCGGCTCAGGGGTAGGAATTTGTCGTAGAACTTGGTGGCCATGTCGTCCCATGTACTGATGGTACTTGGTGTCAGGCTATGATACCACTTGCTCGCGTTTCCCGTCAGGCTGTGAGGGAATAATGACAATCTTGCATACTGGAGTACTGCATCGGTTGCAGTAAGACTGTTGGCATGTTGCAAGAATTTTGTAACATGTAACAGGGCTTCGTCTGGACTGGTGCCATCAAACATGCCCAACTCCTTCACACATCGGATCTGATGATATGGCTTCAGCTTCTGCCACTCATCATATTCGGATGGGCTAAGGTGAGGAAGGATGATAGCAGGCTGTTGTCCTTGGTTAGACGGCCTGTTGATATTTCGAACTGTCGCTGGTGTAGATGCCATGTTAGCTTCCGGGTCAGAATCTATCACTGTGGTGGTAATGTTCTGTTGAGTTCGTCTCTGCCTTAGGGTGCGCAGAAAGGTTCTCTCGATCTCTGGATTATAACCGACCGTGTGATTATTAATATTTTCTGGGTAGCTATGTGACCTGGTAAAAGGCATTCACCACTCAAAACAGAGAAAAGAAACTCGTTATGTGTTAGAAAAAATAAAATGTTAGGAATTAGTAGACAGAAATTTAAAGTTAGTAGTTAGGGACAATGGAAAGAAATAACAGAAAATTGAAATGACAATGGAACGAAATGACAATGGAACGAAATGACAGAAATTTGAAGTTAGTAGTTAGTATACAGAAAATTATAAGTTAGTAGTTAGTATACAGAAATTTGAAGGACAATGGAAAGAAATGACAGAAATAAATGACAATAATATTAAAATGTCAGAAGTCCGAAGTCCAAAGTTAGATGTCCAAGTCAGTTCAGAAGTCCGATGTCCGAAATTAGATTATTAACAAGATAATATTGACAGATTATTATAATATAACAGGTGAATTAACCGGGGCTTAGGGACTAGATTAAATCAAGTCCCCGGCAACGGCGCCATTTTGCAGAGTGGATTTATCGAGAGTGATTAGTACTGGTGAAATTGACAAAAGAAAGAAGTTAATACTCAAATATCCGTCGGGCTGCAAATAAAAACCCGGTCGCAGTAGTATAGAAGACAGAAGCGGCCGGGTCTCAAACCGTGGGACTTATAGCGAGATAAAATAGTTCCTAAGCTTGTCACAAAAGGGGGGAAGTTAATTGACTTGTTTTAGAGAAAATATTAAGCAGATTAGAAAACTGAGTGCAGATGAATTAAATGGAACTCCGGGTTTAGGTTTTATATAATCTGATTAATTATGCTATCTCTACCGGTTTAATTTATTAGTTTGGCAAAATTCCTGTTATTATCCTAAGGACTAAGTCAAGACCCTTAAGAACTCGTTTACCAGAAAATGCTCGGTCTAATCAAGGTTCGAGCAATACTATGTAAACGGACGTTAAATTCGAGGAATTATAATTGCATCTGAAAATACTAACCTATTAAATCATAATAAGCTTTCTCCAGATTTACGGCTTAATTAACCTGTCTATTTATCACCTGGTCTGATCAAAATAGACTTAGGAAAGCATTTTAATAAATTCATGTAATTTATTAAAATGGTGAGAGAAAACCTTTAAGCGTAACAAACTGTATTTATTTTAACCGGTAGAAATATTGATTACATAATTAAACAACCATAATTAAAACCCTTGCCCGGAGCAAATCCTCCTTAGCCTGACATATTAACTGGTAATAAGTCAGACAGAGATTGGACGTAATAACAATACGAGATGCGTGGATGATGAATGGAGAAAATGAAGAGGAAGAAGAGTGGGAGCATACGTAGGATTTTTGTAAGTGAAATGAGAGATTTTGAGTGTTGAGTTTGGGGGTAGAACATATGTATTTGATTGAAGTAGCAGTGGCTTTTTATAGAGAGAGGAAGAAGAAGAACGACTGCAGACAGAGGTGGAAGAGCATTGATTGCTCATTAATTGCAGGGGACAGAGCTGATGAGGCGTGCGGAAAATAAGGTGTCGACGGGCGAAGTAGATGGATATGGTAGAAACAAGTCGACAGGCGAAGTCGACACGAAGAAGAAAACTGGCGCGTTGAGTTTTTAGTTACGTCCGCCTAAGCAACCGCCCCATACTAGGCGGTTCCATACATGTCCGCCTCTACAACCGCCTGAAACTAGGCGGTTCCCCTTGGTTCTCCGCTTGTCGTCCGCCTCTGGTCCGCCTGAGAGTCCGCCTCTGGTCCGCCTGAGAGTCCGCCTCTGTTTGGGCGGTATGCTAGGCGGTTGCAAGGCTGACCGCCTCTGTTTAGGCGGTTCCTTAGGCGGTCACAAGTGTGACCGTGACCTATTTTCCTCCAAACTTCGACCGGCTCTAGATTCTTCGTTTGGATCCTGTTTTCTGAGCCGTTTGTGTCTACACGTTCGTCTCTTCGTCTATTTCACTCCCAGCTTGGTTTTCCTCATGTTAAACCAATAAATTTGTGAGATAAACAATAAAACAAACTAGAGGAAAAACAACCGAAGTGGAGAAATGAGCAAGAAAAGTGCTAATTTATATATGAAATACACCTAAAAACATGCTCATTTGGACACTTATCAACATGGAATGTACATTCTCTGCACAATTTTTCATTCTCTTCACTGAAGGTAATTTTGTAACCCTAACCACCGAACATGGAACTTACATGTTGTGCACCTCTATTTTCTCTCGTCACTCATAGTAATTTTACAAACCTAATTGGAGCCAAACAAGGAACAGGAAAAATAAACGGGTAAACGGGTTCACCCGTTTCACCCGCGGATGACGGGTAAACGGGTTCACCCGTTTCACCTGCGGGTGACGGGTGATACATAACGGGTGACAGGTTGGGTATGGGTGGAGCTGGTGAAGTCGGGTGATGGGTGCGGGTGATGGTCCACCCGACCCAAACCCGACCCATTGCCATCCCTAATCTCAACAAGTATGAATGTATATAAAAGATTAATTTAAACTAATAATTATAATTTGCATCATGTTATACTTTAGTAACCTACTCTTAACTTAACATAATTATTGATGTAGCTTTAGATTATTTAGTAGTTTCATTAGATGAGTACAACTAAAGTATGTGTGTGGATAGTTATTAAATTTCTATCAAAGTGTAGTAACTTGGTTTTTCAATATATTAATAGTTAGCGAATGGAATTAGTTAATAAGTTTTGATGGGTTTTTTTTATAGTAGTTAAAAATTGTTAATGATGGAGAACTATTCAGAAGCGTGAGAATTTTGCTACATAGGTAAAAACCTTCAAGTATATTAAACATTTATGCATTTTGCTAATAAGGAAGAATTATTCACAAGATTGGATAGAGGCTTGAAAAATTCAAATTAATAAAAACACCTTCAATATGAATAGTTAATACAAGAATGATGAATCACTGAAGAATTGGAGTCTAAATATAAATTTTTTTTGGTTCTTATGAATCTATCATTGATGAGTAACACATTATCATCATCATCATTAGTTGTGCCATTAATGAGATGCATGATAATTAATTACTCAAATTTTTTATAATGTAAAATATTTATGGTATATTTAAAATAATTGTCTTGTATATAAGTTTGTTAATACTTTTTTTATACGTATGCCACTTATTAAGTAATGATTAACTTTTTATTTTCATTGTATCCTATAATTAATGCAATATATTCTTTTGGGTCACAATGGATATACTTATTCGGGTCACACTGGATTTGGTTCGGGTTCGGTTCTGTTGGTTTTCGGTTGGTTTCGGTTGGGGTCACTTTGGATTTTAGGTCAGCATCGGGTTATGGGTGACTTCGGTTCGGTTGATTTTGGTTCAGATGACTTGGTTTGGATGGTTGTGGAGTGTGGTTTATTCTCGGTTTTACAATAATACGGTTCGGTTTGGTCCGGGTCGGTTTATCTCAGATTTCGGGTCATTTTTCAAGTTATAGTTTTCGGTTGAGATTCAGATTCAGGTCAGATTGCTTCGGTTTGGTTTTTCGGGTTCGGGTTACTTTTCCAGCTGCAGAGCACCAGGCCTCGTCGCCAAGCAGCAGTGCCATATGGAGGAGCATCAACACCTGATGGAAGCCCAGATCCGGTCCCTCCAGGAGCAACTAAAGCGCGGTGGTCCTTCACCTTAGTAGCTGTATTTTATGATCAGATGTGGCTTGTTGTTAACTCTTTTGGATTTCTGTCATTTAAATTCTACACTCTCTTGCTTTGTAGTATTTTCTTCTGATTTTATCTTTTATTTACTGCACTTTTGGATAATATAGTTGGGACTCATGTTTAAGTCCCCTTTTGATTACTAATTATGGCCCTTTTGAGTATTCCTCGGAATCATTTTGCACCTAGTTTCTTTTTGGCTATGCATTGTAGATATATGCACATTGAAAACAAGAACTTCTCAAGGTTGAGTTAGGACAAATGCAAGAGGAACTCTTGCAAATTTTTCTATGATCTTCGACTCTTCATTGTCGGAGCTAGCGCTTCAACGACCCCGGACACTATCAAGTGTGAGGGAAACCTTCATCCAACTCACTTCTTATCAAGGGAGTACTCGTTCTCTAACTCCTTAATACTTAACCAATGCATTACACTTTTGTACTCTATGTTTAGTGCTTCGAAAAGGTCTTCTGTTGTTTTCCCTTGAGTTTTGCTTTGTACAATGAGGACATTGTCCCATTTAAATGTGGGGGAAACAACCTTTTCTTTTTAGTGCACTATTTAATTTCCTTATGCATATCTATAGCTTTCATGTAGAAGTTACATTTATAGTAAGCAAGTGTTTCCATGAATTCTTAGAAATTTTCACCAAAATTTTCAAAAGATCTCTCTTGAGGAGCAATTATTTGTGGTTCATTCATAAATCCCTTTCTTGGTGAATTTTTATTACTTAGGTGTTCTTTCTATCTTCTCATCTAGGGATTGCTAATGAGTGTTTCCTTGTGAAAAATATTTATGAAGGAACTTGAGAGACACCATAGGTAACCAACAAATAAGAGTTGAGTGTTCATTAAAGCAAGGAAAAATGCCAAATTATTTTCTCTCTTGTTGTAAAAGTGAATCAAATGCAAATCTCTATTTTTCCTTTTGTTTTTCCTCAATGCCCATTCTTGAGAGAAGTTGGTCATGGTAAAAGTTCTTCAAGTTCTAAAAATCTCTAAGAACTTGGAAGCACTCTAGATCATACCCCGAAACTCTATTTTTATTTGCCCTAAGCACACCCATGTCACCATGAGAAGATTGGTTGCACTTCTCTTGAGATGTTTCACAAATTTTGCTCACTTGAATTCAAGAATTCATCTAAACACTTGTTTTCTTTGAATGTTCCTTCTTATTGTGGGTTCCTAGCTAATTTTGCTTGAGGACAAGCAAATAGATAAGTGTGGGGGAGTTGATAAGTGGTGAAATAATGATATTTTAATGTCGTTATACACCTTTGTTTTACTTGGTGCGTAACTCATTTCACCACTTAATAGAGTGTTTTTGTGATTAATAGTGAACTTATATAGTTTGATCTTTTGATAGGTAAAAGCTCAATTTGAGCACACTTTAGGACCCTTTTAGAGCTAGTGGCATACATCAATAGATTCCCCATCCTTCAAGCTTTCCAACACCGCAAACGGGGAGCAATTCCGAGCTATAACAAAGATTCTAGGCCCTGCGCAAGTTAGAGAAATTCATCTCTGCAGTCGACAAAAATTTGTCTCTGCATTGGACCGATCTAGGGACCGACCCAGACTAGGTCGGTCGGAACTTAAAGAAGGTCACGTGCCCCGTCTCCAGAAGGCCGACCGACCCACGGGACCGACCCTCTGTGAGTCAGTCGGACGCGGAAACTTCCCTAAATTTGATAGATTTGAGGCTTATTCACACATTCTCATTTCCACACACTTAGACACTCAACCTAGGGAGAGAGAGAGAGAGAGGATGATTTTGAGGGAGAAAAGAAGAAGAAAAAGAAGAGAAAGGAAGAAAGAAGGGAAGAAAGCTCACCTTCTCCAAGCTCAACCACCTTCAACAATGGCTTCTTCTATCTCTCTCCCCCTTTTACTTATCTCCATGTTTGAGTAGTTTCATTTAGCACTTTGGGATGAGGATTTGAACTTAAATCCCCCAACTAGCTTGTAAAACCTATACTTCATTTATTATGATTGTTTTCTCTCTCTTGTTCATTTAATGTTATAACTTGATCATTTATGGCATTTATGGTGATTCCCAACAACATATGATTTTGAGTTAGGTGTTGTGACCAAAGAGAGAGAGAAACCCTAGATTATGCTAGCTTGATTAGTTGGTGAAATTTGAGGCTATTAATGGGACTTGCAATTAATGTTATCTAGTGATTTGAACTCCAGTTGATTTGAGAGTTGGAAGTAGCTAGGTAAGAGTGAGCTCTTCCATGATTTGGAAGGTCATTACAATAGTCCAAATAGACAATTTGAGTGAGGTGGGTTTATAAGTGAAGTTGGGGTGAATTTAGGTGATAATAACCATCATAGGGTGCTTTCCATCCAAATCCTTTAACAACCGATTTTAGCTTCCATATTTAATTTACAATTTGACTTGAACCGAACTACAAAGCTTGCTTCCGGCTAAACCCCCATTTTGATTGTTGTTTTTTACCATTTACCGAAGCTAGGGAGATAGATGATCAATTTCCTAGTGGAACGACACTTTAATTACTACTTCAATTGGGTCCACTTGCCCATAAATTGTGATATTGACCATTGCATAATTTTCCTAACATCACTTCAAAGGTGTTAGTTAACAGGGTTAGACATGTAAAGCCTCTGGTTATTTCTGATAGCCAAGTGGCCTTTGTAGGAGGTAGGCAGATCATTGACCAGGTTGTTATCGACCATGAACTTATGCATATTATGAGGAATTCAAATGCTGTGAAACGTGGTTCTTTTTCTTATAAGATTAATATGGTCAAGGTTTTTGATAGAGTTGTATGGGAGTTTGTCTTAGTTGTTCTTTCACGCATGGGGTTTCATCCACGTTGGGTCTATTTGGTAAGGAAGTGTATTATTACGGTAACGATGGCTGTGTTGATCAATTGCTTTCCAGGTGAATCTTTTTGTCCACAACGTGGGCTAAGGCAGGGTGACCCTCTCTCCCCTTACCTTTTTATATGTTGCATGGAGGTTCTTGCATCTAGCTTGCGGCTTGCTACAAATGTGGGAATTTATAAGGGGTTAAGGGTCAAGGGTTTGGATGTTGATATTACCGATATCTTTTTTGCTTATGATTGTGTCCTATATGGGGTAGCTACTTCTGAGAATGCTAGAGTCCTGAATGATGTTTTACTTGATTTTAGTGAAGCTTCTAGCCAGTGCATCAATTTACAGAAGTTGGGAATTGTTTTTTCAAGGGGGGTGCAGGAGCAAGTTAGGACAGACATTGTTGGTTTGTTGGGGCTAGGGAAGTCACTGATTTTGGGCTGTATTTAGGGTTTCCTAGTAAGACTGAGGGGAGCAGGGCGAAGCTGTTTGAGTATCTAAGGGACAGGGTGGCTAAAAAGATTCAGGGATGGTCTCATAAGGTGTCACAAGCTGGGAGGGGAGTGTTAATAAAATCTGTTTGGAGGCTATACCTTCATATGTTATGAATGTTATTAAGAATCCTGTTTCAGTTGTTAAAGTCATTAATCGAATGCTTGCAAGGTTTTGGTGGACAGGAAATGTTGTTAAGAGAGGAATGCATTGGCTGAAATGGCAAACTCTCCGCGGGAGCCCAAGGTAGGGAGGGTTGGGCTTTTGTAATTTAGCCAGTTTTAATGATGCTCTTTTGGTTAAGCAGGGGTGGCGTTTATTGTCTGATCTCATCTCTCTAATGGCTAGATTGCTTAAGGCAAGATACTATCCTATAGAGGATTATTTGTAACGACCTCATAACCACCCTAGGAGTTAGGGATGTTACACACTGCGTATCTATTACCTAATAAGGCAAGGCTCTAACACACCAAAACCAAAACCGAAACAAAGTACACTTTTATTAAATGAATGATGGATTACAAGAATATCTAGACACTTATATGCGGAAGCCAACCTATATTACATAACAAAATCTAAATATAGAACGGGCCTCAGGCCACAATCACGAACATAAAACGAAAATCAAAACCAGAAGCAAAGCGGAACCGTCGTCGAAAGCTTAAACCTGCAAATTAGACGAAAATAGGGGTGAGCCAAACTGTAGCTCAACTGGTGATAAACTTCATCAGCTGAGCATGCTCAAAATATATACTAAACATACATATACATATACGAATACATAGCTTAACCAAAACAGACCAGGAGTTAAAGCAAAAATCAGACAGAGGAAGAAGCTTTCCCAAATCAGACAAGGAGCAGCTCAGAACAGAAACAAAGAGCTTAACAAAACAGAGGTGGGACACTAGACACTACCTGACACATTAGAAGGGCAAACACAAAAGCCCTATGGATTCGCAGATTCCACATCAGAAGCCATAGAGACAGCTATGGACCCGTCGGTCACTAAACAACCAAGGGACCTTGAGAGACAGACAGAAGGGAACCCGAGGGAAAAACAAAAGGAATTCCTGCACAGCATGCTACGGGACAGCCCAGCCCGACTATCCAAGGCTTACAAGCTAAACATCTAGGTCCCAAAACAAAAGCTTTGCAAAACAGAGCAAAAGCCTTATCAGAACAGAACATAGCAGAAGCGGAATCTTATCAAAACAGATCAGAAGTCTTTACAAAGCAGAAGTCACAAACTGACCAACACATACAAAATCCAAACCGTAAAGCGAAGCTCATACGCTCATTCAGAGCATGACCGAGATCGGAAACATAATGAATATTTTCATATTGAAAAACTCATATTCACAAGCTAAAACACATACAAACAGATAGTATTCAATAAGAGGAATCCAACGCCGTAAACGATACTCAAAATGGAGTTAAGACGAAAAAGTTATGCAAAAATAGACCTGTGTCCGGACATGCGTCCGACCTTGCATGTCCGGACACACACCGAAGACAGAAATACAAATGTCCAGGCTTGTGTCTGGACTTACATGTCCGGACAAAGCCCGCAAGATAGGAATAGGTGCGTCCAAACTTGTGTTCGAGCTTACATGTTTGGACACAAGTCGAGCAGAAACCCGAAACTCGTCCTCGCCACGTCTGAACACCACTCAGAACACAGCAAATCGAAGGCGTCTGAAGCCGCGGCTGGACTTACATGTCCAGACGCAAGTCTGGACACTGTAAAACTGCAGAATTCAATGTCGAATGGAGAACAAATCAATGGCTAAAATCCTCCACAATTTATACATAATTAATCATAGCAAAGTAGCACAACGAAAACGCATTTCCATGGGGTTTTGTCTTATTGAAACACAGATCTCAATCAGTCAGACACATCACAATCAAGGATCAAACAATCATACATGGAAAACGAGCTAAACCGGAAACCCCCATGGTTGAATACACACACCCGAATCCATTCATCACCTACGTCACATCCGACGCTAAGCAATCTCTACGGACCCGATAATTATCCTCCACTTGAATCCAACCCGGAAACACAATCGCTTAAACAAATTGAAGAGAACCAACACCGGAAGGAGGAGCAGGGATCTAGAACGAGGAACAACAACCCTCACTCGAAATCCCGCAGCGATGAACAACGGACTCGAATTGCCAACATTAGAGCTAGAATCTAGCCTAATTGATTTAAAAAGAGGAGAAGATTGAGAAGAGTTGAGAGAGGAAAAGCAAAAGGAAGGGATAAGCGAATATGCACGCATAACGGGAGTTGAGAGAGGGATGTCAGTAACTGACGTGATTAATGAGCGAGACTTTAGAATGGAAAAGAATAAAAATAGAAGTGAAGTGGTAATAAAGAGGATTTAGTCTTTTAGCTCTTTAAATAATTAACAAAGTTAAAAGGACATATTTGACCCTCCTTCCTACTAGCTTAGGAAATATGACGCTAATCACATAATCCCACTAAAATAAGATAAGAAAGTTAACCAGCTTCCTTGCGAATTAGAAACTAAATAAGATAAATGAATAAAAAAACTGGGGCATAACATTATACCCCCTTTAAAAATAATTTCGTCCTCGAAATTTAACGAAACCCAAAATACGAACAAATGCACACCATGTGCAGGAAATTACAAACACCAAGACATACAGAAGTAACCTCACAGATCGAAAGGTCAACCTTCCCAGGAAGTAGACATCCAGAACAGAACCCTCAACTGACGGACTGTCGGAACGACAAGCAGAAGAGTACTACACATAGCTCTAGACACAGATGTAACACTCTCACTTCTCAGAAACTCACATCTCATAGAGCTAACACTCATAACTGAACTGGCTCATAGGCTAGCAACATAAAACAAAAGATAACTGAAAACTAAGCCTGACAGTACAGGAGCCACTCTCCCCAATGCTAAATCTTAAACTCACCAGTACAAGAACAAAACAGAAGGTTACTGAAGGCTACGCTTGAAGGAAATTGAACACACTAACCCCACTACTAGTTGACTGACAGAAGACACAAAGCAGAACTCTCTAACACTTTGCACGGGGCACGGGGAGAAGCACACACACACACATCTTAGAAGCTCGCTTACAAGGAACCAACACCCAGGACAGAACTTACTACTGACAACCTTACAGAAGGGCAAAACAGAGATCCCTTACACATCTTGGAAGCTCTCTCTTCAAGAGCTAGCACACAGAACTTACTAGCAGATTCACTAACAGAAAGAACGCATCAAAAGATTACACCTTCACTTAGCCTTAAGGCATCGAAAGAGACATACAAATCACAGGAGCTCTATCTTTATACGAGCCCACACCTTAAACGAACTAGATCACTCACTAACAAGAGGAAAAAAATAGAAGACTAACTGAGGAATACAGACATATGCACCTCAAGTGCAGGAGCACTACGAGCACTAAAACCTACTGAAGCGATCTCAACTCCCAAAAGCTCAGACTTACAAAGACCTAGCACACTGACCCCATAAGCTGATCCACTACAGAAAGGGGCCACGCAAAAGGGTCACAGAAAGCTAAGCTTAAAGGATTTGGGCAACACTCGAACTAGCTACTGACGGACAAATTGAAGGAACATAACAGATGATTACTAAAGCTCAATCTAGAGGCACAAAAAAGTGTTTACGCTCAGAAGATGTCCTTTTTCCAAAGGACTAAACACCTACAAGCTCACACCACAACCCACTCAAAACCAAAGCACAACATACACTCCGGATCACACATCAAACCCTTCAAACTCACACCACACCACACTGAACTCACATCCAAAACATGGAACTCACAACCTAAACTCACACCCGAACTCGCTTCACAACGCAACGCATAACCTTACTCAAACTCGAAGTCCACACTCACCGCACATCCTTCCAGAACTAGAGTACATCACACCCTGGAGCACCCCTTGGCTCACATCACAAAGCTCAAAACTCTCAAAACAATACTCTCACCCAACACAGAACTTATAGACTCAGCTCACACCTGAACTCACATCGCATCGCTCACAACTCACAATCCAATCCCACATCCAAAACGTATCACATCTCACATACCCGAACACATCTCGCCAACTCACATCCCAGACCACAACGCAAACTCACAACCCAAACACACAACCAAAGCTCACAATTCTAACAAACCTGAACTCACATCCGAGCGTCCTTTTTTAAAGGACCCGACTCCCTCGGACTCAGCCTCAAGGCACAGAAACATTCAGACAAACAGACACTACGCTTCCACTGCGCTAGTCTGACAGTGGACAACCACAAAGCAAATGCATACAACTGACTCCAGATATCAATTAAATCAGAGAGCAACTAGTAGACAAATCATGCAACAGACAACACATAGCACATAACAGACAATGACACGAAAGTGTAGACATGCAGACACCCACAAAACCCAAAGAAAGCCAAACCTGGCTCTGATACCACTAAATGTAACAACCCCATAACCATCCTAGGAGTTAGAGATGTAACACGCCGCGTACCTATTACCTAATAACGCAAGGCTCTAACACACAAAACCCAAAACCGAAACAAAGTACACTTTTATTAAATGAATGATGGATTACAAGAATATCTAGACATTTACATGAGGAAGCCAACCTATATTACATAACAGAATCTAAATACAGAACGGGCCTCAGGCCACATTCACGAACACAAAATGAAAATCAAAACCATAAGCAAAGCGGAACCATCGTCAAAAGCTTAAACCTGCAAATCAGACAAAAATAGGGGTGAGCCAAACTGTAGCTCAACTGGTGATAAACTTCATCAGCTGAGCATGCTCAAAACATATACTGAACATACATATACATATACGAATACATAGCGTAACCAAAACAGACCAGAAGTTGAAGCAAAAATCAGACAGAGGAAGAAGCTTTCCCAAATAAGACAAGGAACAGCTCAGAACAGAAACATAGAGCTTAACAAAACAGAGGTGGGACACTAGACACTACCTGACACATTAGAAGGGCAAACACAAAAGCCCTATGGATCCACAGATTCCACATCAGAAGTCGTAGAGACAGCTATGCTCCCGTCGGTCACTAAACATCCAAGGAACCCTGAGAGACAGACAAAAGGGAACCCGAGGGAAAGCAAAAGGAATTCTTGCGCAGCATGCTACAGTACACCCCAACCCGACTATCCAAGGCTCAGAAGCTAAACATCTAGGTCCTAAAACATAAGCTTTGCAAAATAGAACAAAATCCTTAACAGAACAGAATAGAGCAGAAGCAGAATCTTATCAAAACAGATCAGAAGTCTTCACAAAGTAGAAGTCGTAAACCGGATAACACATACGAAAGCCAGACCGTAAAATGAAGCTCATACGCTCATTCAGAGCAAGACTGAGATCGGAAACATAATGGATATTTTTAGATTGAAAAACTCATATTCACAAGATAAAACACATACAAACAGATAGTATTTAATAAGAGGAATTCAACGCCGTAAACAGCACTCGAAACGGAGTTAAGACGAAGAAGTTATGCAAAAACAGACCTGTGTCTAGACATGCGTCCGACCTTGCATGTCCGGACACACACCGAACACAGAAATACAAATGTCCAAGCTTGTGTCCGGGCTTACATGTCCAGACAAATCCTACAAGATAGGAATAGGTGCGTCTGAACTTGTGTCCGGGCTTACATGTTCGGACACAAGTCAAACAGAAACCCGAAACTCGTCATCGCCACATCCGAACATACATGTCCGGACGGAAGTCCGGACAACACACAGAACACAGGAAATCAAAGGCATCTGAAGCTGTGTCCGGACGCAAGTCTGGACACTGTAAAACTGCAGAATTCAATGTCGAATGAGAACAAATCAATGGCTAAAGTCCTCCATAATTTATACATAATTAATCATAGCAAAGTAGCACAATGAAAACGCATTTCCATGGGGTTTTGTTAGAGTAAAACGCAAATCACAATCAGTCAGACACATCACAATCAAGGATCAAACAATCATATACGGAAAACGAACTAAACCGGAAACCCCGGTGGTTGAACACACACACACACACACACACACACACCCGAATCCATTCACCACCTACCCCACATTTGACGCTAAGCAATCTCTGCGGACCCGACAATTATCTTCCATTCGAATGCCACCCGGAAATGTAATCACTCAAACAAATTGAAGAGAACCAACACCTAAAGGAGGAGCAAGGATCTAGAACGAGGAACAGCAACCCACACTCAAAATCCCACAACGAAGAACAACGGTGTAACGCCCCTACTTACAATAAATACAGCGGAATATAAAAGTCTCTACTGGCGTTTATAGATCATCGGGCACCAAACACCTGGTATAAAACCTCCCTTGATTACAAAAATTAAAATTATCTAAGTTACGGTCTGAACTCGAGAAAAACAACATAAACATAACTACAAATAAAATATAATAACTCTCTACAATTCCTAATTCCCATCCCAATCACTCATACTCTTCGTGACCACCTATATAAACAATTTCGTACCTGTAAGATGAAACCAAGCAGCCCACCCCGGGAGGGGTGAGTCAGTTCCCTGGAATGGAACTGGTACAATTCTCTAAAACAATAAATTAAAACATAATTCTTCAAAGAAAATAGTAACATGAAAACAAACTCTTAAAAGTAAAATAGAGAAAAAGCACTTCAAAACAATCAAGTTATAGAGAAAAGAAAAGAAGGCAAAGATAGAGATAAAGATAAAGAACCTTAAAACCAAGTCAATCACTTAAGAAGTCACACCATATAGTTAGTAAGCAACCATTGTTGATATTAGAACCAATTCTGGTTAAGAAGAGAAAGAATCAGGTAGTCACAAAGGACTAGGAATGATATGAATATCCATAACCCGTGGTAGACAGTTTATGTCTCCACCATTTCAGAAAGTGGATTCCCATAGACAAACATACTCAAGATTGGAATAAAACCAATTGGGAGAGATGGCCCCCACCGCCAGTCAAATGTCCACATGGACGAGGGATATACAACCCTCCGCTGTCATACACATCCTTTTGGACAAGGGATATACAGCCCTTCGTTGTTACCGACCCGTTCTCAGTCATCGGTGAAGACGCGCGCACGTCACAATAAAAAGACTCAGCTTATGGATGAAATGATATCCAGAGTCAAAGGAAGAATTTACCAAGATTTGACATTTTCCCATATTCCTAGCTATCCCACTAGATCATTAACTGCATAAGTGCAATACCAAAACACTCAGTCCTACAGAGTGCAGAGGCGTAAACCCTTTGCAGTCAATATCTAATGAAACAACTAGATAGGAAGAAACATTAACCATGTAAGTTGTACAATCAAGGCTCGGTTAGTTACATCAAGCTGAGTTAGTAACACAAGGAGTTTTCCTTTTGAAATTCCTTTTAAGCTCAGTTAGCGTTTTTCAAAAACGTTTCCTCAAGTCTGTTAGCAAAAGTATCTGAGTACGAGTAAACGTACCTGATTAATGTTGTAGCAGCTCTAGTAGACTCATGCAAACATTCAACACTCCAAGGAACATTAAAGATAGTCTATTATCAATAACTTATATCCTAAGTTAAACAAATTCCTCACTCTTAATTCTAAATCTCAATTATCTTGTAAGCCCTTGCTTAAATGTTATGTATAACCTTTGACTTATTTAGAATGTTGTATAGCCCAGGTTGTAAGCAGGGAATGTATTTTATTAACACTTGCTAATGGTTCCACTCTTATCCACTTTACTACTACCTCCGTCCCCTTTTGACCTTCTTCTTCACTATTTGGACATATCGTTTGAGTTCAATATTTAACATACAAGATAACATAATTTTACAAATCTAAGTTTTGCAATAGAATCCTTATATGAAAAACTATATGTTGTAGAAATTTATTTTATAAAATTATTTTATCTTATATGTTTAATATTGAAGTGGAAAAACATGTCAAAAAGTAAACTCAAAGGTCAATATGGGACGGAGGTAGTAATACTTAACCATAATTCTCACATTCAAAACTTTTGAGACCTTTATATCATAAGTGCATTTTATATTATTCAATTAATCTTAGAATCTCAATAATAATTCTTAAGCTCAATACCTTTATTCTTATGTTAGGATAAACTTTGTATTATGACCTATGATGGGTTTATCTTAGAATACTATATTATTATTTCACAATGTAATGATTATGTATTTTATCAATATCTACTAGATAATCCATTATGATTAGGTCTTCCCCTTAACTTAATTAAAATCTACATCCTGTATATTGGAATTATAGTATTGTATATGCATTTTACCATAACTCAATTATTTTACCTTTAGTTCAGAACATCCTTTCTATTACAACCATTTAATAATCTTTGTCATAAGATGTTCAATTACTTTTCATCTTGAAATAACTATATTTTAATTAACCTAGACTTTTTGAACTCTTACATTTAGTATTCACCAGGTATATTATTTGCTTAATTATTACCTATATAATAAGGTGTTTTAAGATAACATTTTTATGTATCCTTACTTACATTTAATTTCCTAACTGTTTTATTTTTACACACATTCTCTTTATAGACCATGTATAATCCTTTTATACAAAATTTTAATAAACTTATGTCTTAAATACATTTTAAGTGTTTACAAAACCTAAGGTTTCAAATGAATAACTTAATAAATTAATCCCCTCTATTACGTTTTAGGAAAAACATTATATCTTAATATAAGGTAAAATTAATCTAAGAATTAAATTCTCATTCATAAGTGAAATTGTCAATTCTTTAATAAGATCACCTACTCTGAAAAATCCTCATACCTTATATTCAAATGACATATTAATATTTCCAGTGCCATAAAGTAGATAAATATAATCTCTTATGTTACTTAGTTTCATCTAATTAAAGGTTCAAAGGTTTTAAGTATCTAATTTTTATTTACAAACCTTTTATAAGTTCTCACTACTAAATACATCACTTAATTATAAACTCACATCTTGAATATTGGTAATAAATGTCTTTATATAGCTTATCCAATTCTAAGAAACTTGAGGATTATTATTTAGATTAATTCCCTAATCATAGTTTAATATGGTTTTATATCATAATTCGTTTAATGATTTTGTCTTAAAACATTAAGTTATTATTCAATACTATAAATGTTATGAAATGATTAAATCTAGACTTATCAATCCATTTCACATTTAGATGTAAAAGTATTTCATTTATTTTATTATTAATTATATAATAAGATCTATTTGTGTAACATTTTATGAAATCTAATTACAAATATTCCTAATTCTTAACTTATTAATTACTCAACCGAATTATAGATTTACATTC
Source organism: Limonium bicolor (assembly GCA_023374045.1). NCBI lineage: Eukaryota > Viridiplantae > Streptophyta > Magnoliopsida > Caryophyllales > Plumbaginaceae > Limonium > Limonium bicolor. The sequence goes on along the minus strand of CM041776.1, from coordinate 305,334,716 downwards.
CGGTCGTTGACTAATAACATTATGCATGTATTTTAATATGGTCTATAAAAAAATCTTAGAAATTCAAAAGTAACTCTTTAAGCTTAATTTTATAACCATAATTTAATACCACCTCATATAATACTCTTTTAATAGTACTATGTATAGATTTAGTTTAACTTGTTAATTCCTTCATATGCTATTTTCCATAAGGTATTTTATTCCTTTTATTTATTCTTTCGTTATCTATATATTAAGATTTATTTAAGGCACTCTTTACATAACTTTATTGTATTTAATTACTCCTACTAACTTATATACATATCTTCATCCAATATGTGATTTATATAACATAAGGTATTTCCCTTAGTTTCAATTCAGTATGTTAGCTTCTATAGTATATATTTAACATAAAAGTAGGTAAACTTTAGTTCCTTGATTTAACCTATGATAATCTTTTATTTATTTTTTTTCTTTATTTCAACTAAAAAGTTCATACCTAAAATATTTATTAATATTTGTATTAAATGTTAGTTTAGCCTTCTTATATTATTTTCAACCTATAAAGTTTATTATCCAACTATACTTTAATTTCCATTAAAACCATATATCATAAGGTAACTTATGAAAATTTCAGAAATACAATTTTTAGACCTAATTCCTCTTGTCTAATAATTCTCAAATTTAATATAAAGTAATTACAATATTTTAGACATATTATAAAAAAATTTATTTGATAAAATTCTCTTTGTTAATTATCTAAATAAATCCATAATACTCAGAACTTACAAAAATTATAACTTACGTTTAAAAACTCAAAAATCCATATTAATTTACACGAAAATAAACTGCATTTTATAAGGAATCTATATGGTTAACATTTCGTGTCAAAATACATTACGTAAGGTCATTAACTAAATCAACAAATTAGAGTATTTTCCTGTAATTTATTCTGACTTAAAATACCATTAACACCCGCGTTTTAATCTCGGCCGTCCGTTCTCCTTAACTATGATTGGACGGCCTATAATGCTCAAGTTCTTCAGGGAATCCCTAAACACTGCGAACGGAGATCGATCGATTTCTCCCATTCCACAAAACGAAATTCAGTGATTCTTGTTTCATTGGATTTGAAATTAAAAGACAAATCCAATGGTACTAATTTTATAACCCATAATGTAGTGTGCGATGATTTTAATTATGGGTAACTCAACTAGGGTTTATACCTGATTTCAATTCGAATTTTGACAAATTCTCTCTATATAATGCATATTGTGTCAAATTAATAGTTGGGTAAGTTCTAGAATGCAAAAACACATAACATTATCGGTGTAATTTGGTTGGAAACGTACTGGAATAGCACCGGTGAGGAGAATCGGATTCGATTTCTTGGAAAAATTGATATTTTATCTGCAGACCAAGTAGGCTACTTCACGGATCAACTCGTGCTAACTGAGAAGGATTAGATCCACAAAACCTACCACATTTTAAACTAGGTATGTAACTCTAAACATGGGGGGAAGAATCATTGAAAACAAAGAACTAGGGAGAAAGTTACTGATCTCACAAGACCCGAGTTTACCTAGTCGGTTCTGGAAAAATTCTGGGCAAAAACCTGACGTGATCGAGTTGGGAACTTTAGACACCTAGATCTTCCACACGATTGAGAAACAGTAGGGCTGTCCATGGTAGGTTAACCGTCTTATTCGGTTAACCGCTTTCGGTTAACCGGATCTTCGGTTTTCTAAAATCCAATTCCGTTACCATTCCATTTAGATCGGTTAACCGGATTCGGTTAACCGTTTAATTCGGTTTTCTAAATTTGATTCCATTACCATTCCGTTTAGACCGGTTAACCTTTAGTGCGGTTCGGTTTTATCGGTTAACCTTGTAGCCGTGTATATTTTTTATTGATGAGAACCATACCATTAATATTATTGTACAACGTTGATAATTTACCTAAATCCTGAGTGACAAAAAATATAATATTGTGCATATTCCCTCAATAGCTAACATTAATTATTATATAAGATGAACATTAATATTTGAAGATTTTATTGTTTATATAATCGGTTAACCATGGTTAACCAAGCGGTTAACCGTTATGGAAAATTCAATACCGTTACCGAAACCGAAACCGGTCAATTTACACGGTTCGGTTAACCATACCGCATGAACCGGTACGGTTAACCTGAAAACAGGTACGGTTCACTTCGGTTTCGGTCGGATACCGCGGTTGTTTCGGAATTTTTTGGGCAGCCCTAAGAAACAGCCTTGATTGTTAAAAATAAAGTTGTAGAGGAGTTAAAGATCTAAAAAAATGAGCTATAGAATGCGAATTTTCATTCATGGATGAAGAAGATATGATAAGACGAAGTTTACCTTATCAAATGGATTTCTGGAAATTTTGGGCTGCAGATTCTCGAGGAGGCAACTTCAGATAAATTTTGTGATAATGTAGTAAGAGTTAGGTCAAGTGTGATTAATGGTTAAAAACTAGATTAAAAGGAGAAGAGAATGGTGAAGGTTTGACGGCAATTGGATGAATAAAACGAGAGTTATGGCTGTCTAAAGATTAACCGACGATCAGGTCATCCTGGTGTAAATACTTAGCCGATTTTGTAGGGGTTTGCTTATTGCACGAGTCCCGAGGCGCGGATGAGTCAACAGGACTTGGACACGTCTGCTTTCTTCAAAATTTTGACTCTAAACTTCATTATATCATAACTTTGGCTAGGATGATCCATTTTTAATGTTCTTATTATCAATCTTCTTGGTTTTCCATAAAATTTTTATTGGTATAGGTTTCATGGGCTGGTTTGGCCATTCTTAAAAAGTCAACCCTAGCAAGGCTTAAGGAGCTTTAATGTTTCCATGATTTTATATTGACTTTGCTGATTCAAGTCAATGCTCCAAATATTTCTAAAATCGTTATAATATAATTGAAGTGTCTCAAAAAGTTTCCAAGATTTATTGACTTATAAATCTTATTATTAAATTCATAAAACTATATAATAATTTAGTGTTTAATAGTATTATTTGGGGTTTAATAAAGATTAATTTAGGGGTATTTCAAACGGACTCGAATCGCTAACATCAGAGCCAGAATCGAGCCTAATTGATTTACAAAGAGGAGAAGATTGAGAAGAGTTGAGAGAGGAAGAGCAAAAGGAAGGGAGAAGGGACTATGCACACAGAACGGGAGTTGAGAGAGGGATGTTAGAAACTGACATGATTAATGAGCGAGACTTTAGAATGGAAAAGAATAAAAATAGAAGTGAAGAGGTAATAAAGAGGATTTAGTCTTCTAGCTCTTTAAATAATTAACAAAGTTAAAAGGACATATTTGACCCTCTTTCCTACTAGCTTAGAAATATGACACTGATGACATAATCCCACTAAAATAAGATAAGAAAGTTAACCAGCTTCCTTGCGAGTTAGAAAAGAAATAAGATAAATGAATAAAAAAAATTGGGGCATAACATTATTTGTCTTTGAACTTGGGGTATCGGCCAAGCTTGGTTTGGCGGGCTCTGTGGGAAGTTAAGGACATGGTTTCTCTATGAGCATGTAAGTCTATTGGTGATGGGTCATCAGTGAGGTTTACTGACAGATGGCTTAAAGGTAAACCTGGTGGGTAGCCTTTTCTGTGGTGCTTGCGTGAGAGAGTGAGGAACGAGGGCACTGTTTCCTCCTTGATTAATAATAGCACAAAGGAGTAAAGGAGATCCTGGTGCGAATGTGGTTTCCCCCTCTGATGCCTCTTTGAACCTATCCATGCGTTAAAATTCGAGTGCATTAGTTGATTCTTCGTATTGGGGGTTAAGTAGGTCTGATGTTTTTTCTGTCATATTTGCTTATTACTCTATTTATGATCATAAGACTGCTATGGATTCATCATTTTGTGTCCTAGTTATATAGGTAGAGCATTAAAAAAGTTTTGAAATGTAATATCCCACAAAGAGTTAAGATATTCACCTAGCGTTTGTTGCATGGTATCCTGCCGTGCAGGGCAATGCTCAATAAGAGATGTGGAGGGGCTATTAATCCTAGTTGCACTTGTGGTGATTATGATTTGCTATTACATGTGTTTGTTCAATGTCAGCAGGTTGGTCCGCTTTGGGATCTAGGATATCTCACTTGTTCAAATTCTCTTGTGGATGACTTGGCTCTTTGTGACTGGTTTATGGGACAATGTAATAGCAGGAACTTTAGCTCATTGGTTAACTTAATTTTATGTTTGTGGAAAATAAGGTTTGTTGTCTGTCACGTTCAAGCAGGCAATGTGGGGAAGTATCAGCTTGGATGGTATCAAGCAGAATCATTCCTTTATACGACCATGGAGGCCAAGAAGGTGGAACTGCTGCAGGTGCATTTTTTGGATTGGTGATAATCTACCAAGTATGGATTTATGTGCTTAATACAAGTTATCTTCCCTTAAAAAAAACTTAGTGTAAACCTGAATCACGTTTCATGACGAACAATATATTTTTGTCCCTTGATGAGCACAATCTGCCATTCATTTGTGTAAAGTTTTATGAATTTCAGACAATGTTTAATCATCTTTTAAATTAAACAAAAATTAGAAAAGTTCATGGATGTAAAACAAGAAAACTACAAGGGTGGGGAAAGTAATTTTTGAAACCTCGTGGGTGGAGTGTGTAATTTCACCAAACGACATGGGTGGGGCATGTAATTTTCTCTTCTTTTTTATAATCTTGATTTGAGTAGTTGATTATACTACCTTCATCCCACTTAGAATGTCATGTTTACTATTAATTTGAGTATGTTGTTTGACTTCAATATTTAACACATAAGATAAAGTAATTCTATAAATCTAAGTTATGTAATAGATTTCTGACATAATAAACTAAATCTTGATGATTTTCGTTTTATAAAATTATCTTATCTTATATGTTAAATATTGGTGTGGAAAAACGTGTCAAAAAAACAAACAAGATAATCCTGGTGGAACGAATGAGTTACTTTTATGTGGCATGCTCGTGTCGTTTCTATCAATCACATGGAGTTTTTCACTCAAGATTTTTTAAGTTATTTGATAAGCCTCAGACTTATCATATTTTATGCATTAAATTTAGTATTATATTTATCTAAATAGAGTTATATATGTGTTATTTATGCTTATTATGTGTTAAAGTATATTATTTGTACAGACTTATGTTTTTATGAGTTTTCTGTGCAAGGAATGATTTTCTTGGCAAAAGTTCAATTGAAGCCGGACTCAATGCCGGGTTGATCCTACACGGCATAAACACAGAACCGAACAGAGGCCTTGCCGGACATGATGTCGGGTAGATTCCATCCGGCATAAGTAAAGAGTCGCCACAGTTGACCAAGCGATAGCAGTTATTGACCGTTGGTGATTAGGATGGTGCCGGGTGTGATGCCGGGTATCCCCTACCCGGAATATGTACTGTTTCGTGCGGAATTGGCGGTTTCGACCGTTAACAGTTGGGTGCATTTATCATGTGTGCCGGCTACTGACGATCCGGCACGACGCCCGGCAACAGACACATTTGATGCCTATAAATAGGCCGAGAAAGGCTGCAATTTGACACACTTCAACACCATATTATACTCCATTCATTACTCCATTTCCGCCCACATTCCAAGTGTTGGTGTCCAAGGCATTTCTACGGATCCATCCACGAGAAGAAGAGAAGATCTTGTCAGGGTTGAGGCTGTAATCAATCTCCTTCTCCCTTATGTATTTCTTCTTTATTTGAGTGGATGGTGAAGTAGGAATCCTTGTTAGTTCTTGGTTAGGGATGAATTCCTTCTTGTAAACACTATGATTATCTCAATATAATTTCAAGCGTTCATTAAAATATTGGTTCTTATTGCAAGGGAATTAGTTGATCCCTCATTCCCTTTGTGCAAATTCTACTTGAGGAAGAAAAGCCCAAGAGTAGGATGGGTTAGACAAATCTTAGTGGTCTTTGATGTTTTCATCTATGATTTAGGGTTAGCATAAAAGATTTCGAATTAACCCAACTCCCCCATTACCTTGTTCATTTCGTGGCATGACATATGCTCGATTTGTTAATAGGCGATGAGTTACTTGTTATCAGATCCGAAGCAAGAGAGTGGTTTTTACAATTGATTGTGCCGGGTGCACTGTCGGGTCTCCTGTGTCCAGCACATTCAACGTCTTTGAATGTGTCGTGCATCTAGTGTCCGGCAGGATGTCCGGCGCCTTCAAGTTGTTTGGTTAAGTTCGAGTTTTGAAGTCCATTGCGTGATTATACTGTTACTTGGTTGATTTAATCCCGAATCTAGGACAAATTATTAGTAAGTTAGTTTATTTTCTTAGTTTAGAATCAACCTTTACTTTTCCCCCCTTGTCTTAGAATAGGTATTACCGGATTTGGACTGATTTTCTATAAGTCCCTTGGGTACGATACTCTCGGTCGTAATATATTTACACTATACTCCGACCGGGTTTTATTTTGCTACCCGTAGTAGAGTTGTAGGTTTAGTTATTTATTTTATTCTTTTGTATATAGTTTTTCCTACAATTTTTCTTGTTAGCAAATTGGCGCCGTTGCCGGGGACTTAGAATTAGTCCAAGTCCTAAATTCGGTAAAACGCCCTATTCTTTATTCTTTGATTTATTTCGCCATTAGTGTATGCAGAATCGAAGGTTCCGTGCACAATGCCGGACAACTGAAACCCGGCATAATCGGAGGAAGTCCGATACCGGATAGTTTCTACCCGGCATACTGTCCGACACTTTCAAGTTATTTTTATGATTCGTATAGTATTAAGTTTTTAACAATTCAAATTCATTCTTGCTACTACCTTTCGTTATTTCTCCCTCCTAATAGTCCCTGTACTATGATTCTTTAATTTAAATTTCGAGTTTGAACTTGTCGTGTGTCGTGCGAGGTTTCTTATACCCGGTGTTTCGGAGGAAGTCCTATGCCGGATAGGATGCATCCGGCATATCACCCGGCATGTTCAATTTCTCTCAATATTTTTTGTCGTAAATAGTAGGGAGAGTTAGGAATGGTCTCTTACAATCTCTTATGTACTCTTACATTTTGATTATCTTTTACATTTCATGTCTTTTAATTAAGTTATGATCGATTTTTGGTCACGCCGGGCAAAATGCCGGTTTGTATAAACCCGGCAGTAGTGGAGGAAGTCCACTGCCGGATAAGGGTCGCCTGGCACTCTATCCGGCATAACCAAGAAATTTTTTTTTTGTATTTTCGTAAGTTTAATTATGTCATTATATTATTCCTTTTATTATTACGAAGTATTATAATGTTTTCTCTTGCTCCTCCTGAAGTTACCAAGTGAATGCTTCTTCGGTCAACGAGTACTCCTGAAAATTTAGCCAACCTTGATCCGGAGATAGAGATAACCCTGTTTCAAACTTTAAGGCAACAACGAACCCTACAAGAAGCAGATCCTACACCAATGGCAGCACCTACCGTCCGTAACGTAGACCGGCCTTCTAACCAAGGCCAAAAACCAGCAATCGACCTTCCTCTCCTTCCACAAAACGAATACGATGAATGGCAAAAACTTAAGCCATATCATCAAATTAGATGCATAAAGGAGTTGGGTCTTTTCGATGGTACAAACCCGGACGATGCCTTGCTCCATGTCACCAAATTTTTACAACACACAAACAGCCTAACCTCCACAAACAATGTCCTCCAATACGCCAGACTTTCTCTCTTTCCCCATAGCCTTACGGGGAACGCCAGCAAGTGGTACCACAGTCTAACCCCCAGTATCATCACCACATGGGAGGACATGGCAACCAAGTTTTATGACAAATTCATGCCCCCTAGTCGCACCCTGGAGTTGATCGCCGACATTTACAACTTTAGACAACCTAGCTCGGAGAACATCTGTGAGACTTGGGAGAGATTCAAAGGGTTGCTGCGCACATGTCCACACCACGGCCTCACCAAGGAACAACTATCTCAGTTGTTCTACAAAGGATTGGTCAACCAGTGCAAGACAATGATCCTATCCTCTCTTGGTGCAGACATACTGAAGAAACCTGGAGATCAATTCCTTAGTGGAGTTGAATCTCTTTGCGAAAAGATAAGAGATTGGGCCACCGGTGGAACCAGGGGTAGTACCGCTGGTTTATATCAAGTGGGAGAGGGCGATGTTAAATTTGACAAACTTATGCAAAGTCATGAGCAGTTGTTGGAGAGCAACGCTCAAACGTCCACGAAGGTTAGCACTCTACAGAAAGTGGTGGAGCAAATAGCAATGAACAAACTTCCTCAACAGGCGAACGTGGTTAGTGCACGACCACACGCTCCGAGCCCTGATATGCTAGACTTTCAAAATGTTGAGGACGTCAATTATGTGAGTAACCAAGGGAATCGGCAGCCATGGCAACAGGGGAATCAACCCCCTCAACACTTTCAGAGTCCAGCCGGCTACCAGGGAGGTCCAAGGCAATACAGATCATCCCATCCTCATCATCAGAGGCTGAAATGGCTGAACTTCGTGACATGATGTCAGCCCTGATGAACAAAACCCAGGATACCCACAATGAGATCTCGACCATTTGCAAGGAGCACAAATTGCTGCAGTTGCAATTACAACAACTTCTGACGCAACCAAGACAACAAGGTCAACTCCCATCTCAAATGCAAACAAATCCACGGGAGCATGCGAATTCGGTCACTATCCTGCCCAGGATCTCAAATGATGCCAAATAGCCTAAAAGGCTAAGTGTATGGCGGTTCCTCCTCACGCCTTCACTATCAAACAGGGGAGCCCTTCGTATCATTTAATTTTTCTCTTTTCATTTTATGTTATTATTTTTTTGCTTTCATTATAGTTATTTCAAGTTTCTTAAAAAAATCTATTTTTTTTGTTTGTTTCTTTTGAACACTGGGGACAGTGTTCCTGCCAAGTGTAGGGCAGGGACCCCCCTTAAAAATAAGTTTTTAATATGCATAAGTTGTGAGTTTTATCGATGTTTTACTAAACTTTTTGCATGTTTTTGGTTGAGATAAGAGTAGGAATGACTAAAAGCTTGTTCTCTCAAGAGGTAGCTTTCTAATGGCTTGTAGATTCCTGTTTTTAACTTTTTGATTCTTTTTATTTAACATGAGTACATGATCTTTCTCCTAATTCTTTCTTTCATGTACTTTTGGGTATTATTTTCTTTTCTTTTCAAATTGTGAAAAATCTTTTGGGTGAAAATATTAAAAAGGGTTTTGTGCAAAAAAAGAAGAAGAAGAAGAAGAAATAGAAAAAAAATCTTCTTCCAAAGGAAAAGCATTATATTCCTTGAGGTTGCAAAAAAATGCCTCAGAATAAAAGCAAGAAACGAGAGTTTTTCCTTTTATTTTTCTCCTAAATTCCCCGTTCTTCAATGCAGAAAAAAATCATGGTTGAATCAGAAACCCTTGCAAAATAGGGTTGAACAATAGAAGCCATTGATGAGTGTCTTGGCCACATTCAGAAACTCTTGAAAAATAGAGCTGAATTGTGGAAACCGGAAAAAGGAGAGATTACAAATCCCTCATGTAAAATAGCCCAAAAGTTTTTGATCGGTTTTGAAAATTCCTTGCTTTTATACCCATTCGTATGTTTCTGATGGAATAAGGTGGTTTAAGTGATACTTATGAAATAGAATCAGAGAGTTGAGAATAATTATCTTATTGTCATTTTAAAGTTTATCTGTTTTGTGCATAAGTAATTACTCCTTTCTAATCTTGTTTTGCTCGAGGACTAGCAAAAGGTAAGTGTAGGGCCTTGATAAGCCTCAAACCTATCATATTTTATGCATTAGATTTAGCATTATATTTATCTAAATAGAGTTATATATGTGTTATTTATGCTTATTATGTGTTAAAGTATATTATTTGTACAGACTTATGTTTTTATGAGTTTTCTGTGCAAGGAATGATTTTCTAGGCAAAAGTTCAATTGAAGCCGGACTCAATGCCGGGTTGATCCTACACGGCATAAACACAGAACCGAACAGAGGCCTTGCCGGACATGATGTCGGGTAGATTCCATCCGGCATAAGTAAAGAGTCGCCACGGTTGACCAAGCGATAGCAGTTATTGACCGTTGGTGATTAGGATGGTGCCGGGTGTGATGCCGGGTATCCCCTACCCGGCATATGTACTGTTTCACGCGGAATTGGCGGTTTCGACCGTTAATAGTTGGGCGCATTTATCACGTGTGCCGGCTACTGACGATCCGGCACTACGCCCGGCAACAGACACATTTGATGCCTATAAATAGGCCGAGAAAGGCTGCAATTTGACACACTTCAACACCATATTTTACTCCATTCATTACTCCATTTCCGCCCACATTCCAAGTGTTGGTGTCCAAGGCATTTCTACGGATCCATCGACGAGAAGAAGAGAAGATCTTGTCAGGGTTGAGGCTATAATCAATCTCCTTCTCCCTTATGTATTTCTTCTTTATTTGAGTGGATGGTGAAGTAGGAATCCTTGTTAGTTCTTGGTTAGGGATGAATTCCTTCTTGTAAACACTATGATTATCTCAATATAATTTCAAACGTTCATTAAGATATTGGTTCTTATTGCAAGGGAATTAGTTGATCCCTCATTCCCTTTGTGCAAATTCTACTTGAGGAAGAAAAGCCCAAGAGTAGGATGGGTTAGACAAATCTTAGTGGTCTTTGATGTTTTCATCTATGATTTAGGGTTAGCATAAAAGATTTCGAATTAACCCATCTCCCCCATTACCTTGTTCATTTCGAAGCAAGAGAGTGGTTTTTACAATTGATTGTGTCGGGTGCACTGTCGGGTCTCCTGTGTCCGGCACATTCAACGTCTTTGAATGTGTCGTGCATCTGGTGTCCGGCAGGATGTCCGGCGCCTTCAAGTTGTTTGGTTAAGTTCGAGTTTTGAAGTCCATTGCGTAATCATACTGTTACTTAGTTGATTTAATCCCGAATCTAGGACAAATTATTAGTAAGTTAGTTTATTTTCTTAGTTTAGAATCAACCTTTACTTTTCCCCCTTGTCTTAGAATAGGTATTACCGGATTTGGACTGATTTTCTATAAGTCCCTTGGGTACGATACTCTCGGTCGTAATATATTTACACTATACTCCGACCGGGTTTTATTTTGCTACCCGTAGTAGAGTTGTAGGTTTAGTTATTTATTTTATTCTTTTGTATATAGTTTTTCCTACAATTTTTCTTGTTAGCATTATTCACTTTATTATAAAATAATACTATGAAATGAAGGGATTAGTAATATTTTTTGTTTTTCTTTTTTAAAAAATAAATAAAACTTAATTAATTTTATTTCATTGCATGATATTTTTATTTTTGAGAAATTTCATATAAATTTTCGAGATTTGAATGAATTTCACAAACTATCTATAAGATTTTTAATTTACTATAAAATAATCTTTCATTTTCATCACGAGATATCTCTTTGTTCAACCACATTGGTATATAGTCAAACTTTTTTAAAAAATGTAAAAACCTTCAATAAAATACACAAAAAATTATTGATCATATAATTTTCAAAAATAATTTTAACAAATGACTAAAAATAATAAAGGTACACAAATCACTTACATTATTAAAATCATAAAACTTTAAGAAATAAAAATGATAAATAATAAGAAGTAAAAAAATAAACTATTTGTTAAAAAATACACATAAATTGTTAAAATGTCACACAATTTTAAAAAAGTTATAAGAAAAACATTATTAATGATTTAGTATTTTGCTCATGGATGTATATTTAGCTACTGATTGACGCACTCATAGATGTTTATGGATACATTTCTTAACCTGAGATGCAGACACTTATCAACTTTGGTGGATATATTTTAACCAAATGATAAAAGAAATTTTTACCAACCATATACATTTTAAACCACTAATAAAATAATCTATTAATGTATACATTTTCTAATAGCAATGTCGTCATTGATGCATTTTTAACTACCGATGAACACATTAGTAGGTGCTCATGGATACATTTGTTTCGTAAGATTGAAACATTTATCAACTTTAGTGGATATATTTTAACCAAATGATAAAAGAAAATTTTATCAACTATCATGTACACATTTTAAACTATTGATAGAAAAATCTATTAATGTATACATTTTATCATAGCAATGTGGTCATGGATGCATTTTTAACCACCGTTAAACACATTAGTAGATGCTCATGGATACATTTCTTAACCTGAGATGGAAATATTTATCAACTTTGGTGGATATATTTAAACCAAATGATAAAATAAAATTTTATCAACTATCATGTATACATTTTAATCTATTGATAGAAAATCTATTAATACACTTTCTAATAGCAATGTGGTCATGGATACATTTTTAACTATTGATAAACACATTAGCAGATGCTCATGGATACATTTGTCTCAGATTGAAACATTTATCAACTTTGGTAAATATATTTGAACCAAATGATACAAAAAAATTATCAACTATATATCATGTATAATTGAAAAATCTATTAACGTATACATTTTCAAATAACATTTTGCTCGTGGATGCATTTTTAAATAATTTTCTGAATATTTGTTAAAAAATATTTGTTTATTTATTCAATATAAATTATTTTATATTTTAAACTAATATTTAGAAAATTTACTTTTAAAATTTATATTCTATTTTGTAGACAACTTTACGCCATAATACTTTTTGTTATTACAAAATATTATGTCATAAAGTCATCTACAACATAATAATAATTTTTCTAAATATAAGTTAAAATCTATATTATAAATTTTTAATAAATAATTTATATTAATAAAAAAAGATAATTTAAAAATGTATGGTATAAATTATAGTACTTAATTGGTATTAATTATGGTATTTAATTGTCTGGTAGAAAATTGGTATAAATGATGTGGTAAAAATCTACATTCTTTTATGGTACTGAAAATTGTAAAAAAAATCTAAGAATTTTTTTCAATATTTTATGATTTTTTTTCAGTTTTTGTAATTTTTTATAATTTTATTGAATTTTGAATTTTTTGAGAAGTTTTTTGAATTTTTTAACACTTAGGTTAGGGGCACACTATCAACTTTAAAAGTACTTTGTTAACTAGTATGGATATTTTGTCTTTTTCTTTCTGATCAATGACTATAGTGACAGTTTATGTAATTTTACACAAATGTAGTGATATTTTGTGACTTTTTTTTTGGGCATTTCATAAATTAAATAAAAGTATGGTGACATTTTAAAAACCGGGCCGGACAAGCCTATAGCCCATACGTTGGAAATGTGTCATGGCCCGACTCAGTTTTTTTCGGGCTCGTTTTTTGTCTAGACTCATCAAAATAGTCCGTTGGACTTGGGCCTATTAGGCTTTTTTCTAGGCGAACTGCGGATCCGGACTAGTTTTATAATTTGTTTTTGAAAAATGATGTAGTAATCGATGTCTTATTTGATGCCCAAAATAATAATAAAAAAAATAGGTTAATGTTATAAATAGATATATCTATTATAAACTTTACATCTTATTTGATAACTTCCGAATTTTTTACTTAAAGAAATTAGGTTTTTTTTCATGTACTTACTCCCTAAAATAGATGTATTGCATTCTCATATGGGACATCATTACCTCTCTTTTAGTTGCATCTCGGCACAATAATCGAAGTCGCTAATCTTGAAATCCATTAAAATAATTAAACCACTGTTTACTTTCTATGTTTCAAATTTTATATCAAGTTGAAGATAAAATGAATATACTATATGTTTGTTAAATGGGTGGGAGAATGTGTAATCTGAAGTAATCGATTAACATAGGTGTGTATATAAGAAGACAGCATAATTTTGGAATTGCAGATAGACCGGCCAGAGCTAGCTAGCGATCCAAATTATTTAACCATGGAAAGACGAACGGAGGTGGAAGAGAAAATCCAATGCCTGATGGGTACCTTGCCTGAAGCAAGAGGCTGGCTGGCCGACACTTAGGCCTAGTAGGTGAAAAAAATCCAACCAATAATCTCTTTTTCAAATGACTTAAGCTATTATTTGTTTCAGTCCGTTCTCTTCGACAATCTGTATTCCATGTATTTTAGCCCATACCAATATTATTGCTTTTGTGATAGATGATTACCAAACTATTGTAAATTGCTTTGTAATACCAATATATTTATGTAGCAATTATATTAGTAAATATTATTTTAATTAAATAATTGGTAATGTGTATTATAGATATTTTATGTTACACATTATTTATTAGTTATATGAAAATGAATACATATGTTATATATGTAATTATGATATATAAATATTAGTAAATATTATTTTAATATTAAATAGTTGGTAATATTTATAGACATTTTATGTTATACATTATTTATTACTTATATGAATACATATGTTATATATGTAATTATAATATATAAATATTAGTAAATATTATTTTACTTGAATAATTAGCAATATATGTATTGTACAAATATTATGTTGCACATTATTTATTATTTATATGATTATGAATACATATGTGATATATGCAATTATGAATTGACAAAAAAAAATAGCAGTTTGGTACATCAGTAAATATGAAGTTATGATATATAAACATAAGTAAATATTATTTCAATTAAACAGTTGGTAGATATTTTATGTTACATATTATTTATTAGTAATATGAAAATGAATACATATGTTATAATTATGATCTATAAATATTAGTAAATATTGTTTTAATATTAAATAGTTGGTAATATTTATAGACATTTTATGTTACACATCATTTATTACTTATATGAATATGTATACATATGTTATATATGTAATTATGATATATAAATATTAGTAAATATTATTTTACTTGAATAATTAGCAATATATGTATTGTAGAAATATTATGTTGCACATTATTTATTATTTATATGATTATGAATACATATGTGATATATGCAATTATAAATTGACAAAAAAAAATAGCAGTTTGGTACATCAGTAAATATGAAGTTATGATATATAAACATAAGTAAATATTATTTTAATTAAACAGTTTGTAGACATTTTATGTTACACATTATTTATTAGTAATATGAAAATGGATACTTATGTTGTATATGTAATTATGATATATATAAATATTAGTAAATATTGTTTAATATTAAATAGTTGGTAATATTTATAGACATTTTATGTTACACATTATTTATTACTTATATGAATATTTATACATATGTTATATATGTAATTACGATATATAAATATTAGTAAATATTATTTTGCTTAAATATTTAGCAATATATGTATTGTAGAAATATTATGTTGCACATTTTATTATTTAATGATTATGAATACATATGTGATATATGCAAATATGATATACAACATTAAAAAAATTATTTTAATTAAATAATTAATAATATATATATATAGTAAATTTATGTAACACATTCTTTATTACTTATGTTAATATCAACATATATGTCATTATGATGAATAAATATTGGTGAATATTATTTTAGTTACATATTTGAAAATTGTACAATAGTATTTCCAACATATTTTTAAATTGTACTATAGTATTTATAACATATTAATATATATAAATTTACTTATTAATCTAATTATACATTAAGTTGTTAAAATAAGCTTAGCAATGGCAAACACATTATCAGATTATTTGCAATAAGCTAATGTCATTTTAAACTAATTATATAAGCTTTCAGCTTACTTAATCAGTCATCAGCTATTAGCTCTTTCACGAACTGGGCCTCAGTATCAATAGCTGAAGTAAGAGTTGATGTCAGTTGTCAGTTGAAGTTAGAAAGAGTAGAGAGAAAAAATAAACAAGAAAAAATGTAAAAAAAATTGATAAGATAATTGATGTATGTAACGTATAGGGAAAAAATGAGCTGATCAAATAAACTTATTTTGATAATGCCGCAAAATAATAGGGCCTATAAAGCGTTTTGGTATCCAGCATTAGTCATCCGAGGAATCCTAAACACAGAAATGGCGGAGCAGCAGCATCAATTGGAGACAGCAGCAACAACAGCAGTAGTAGGAGGTAGCCATTTTAAACCCAATGTCTGTGACATTATTGTTTGTCCACAGGACTAAATCAATCTACTCTTTACTTGAAGGTATTTACCTAACTATGTAAATAATCCATGCTATACATGTTTGTCTCCGGTCATATATTATAATTGTGTCTAATTGTGAATGACAGTGATTCGTACTCAGCTATTGGTGAGACATTCCGAGAGACAAGAAACCTCGGAGAACTGGAATACAAACAACATTTATCCTGGGATTATGAAGAGGTTGAAGGCACTTGAAAAACAAAAGAAAATTAGGCGATGCTTTACCAGGGCATCAAGGTGATAAGGGTATTTCGTGAACTACAAAACATAAACAAGGGTATCTTATGAACTTCAAAACGAAAACATGGGTATTTCATGAACAATAAACTTAAATAGGGGTATATTATAAAATTTTCAAAAAAAATTAGCCAAAAAAACTGCGATTTTTTTTTTAAAAAAAAGGGTCAGGGGCAAAATAGTCATTTTCCATGGGAGGTTAACGGAATATTTAACGTCGTTTTTAAAAAGGGGCATTTTGTGAATTAGCAAAGAAAACAGGGGTATCTTATGACAAAATTTCAAAAAAGGGGTATATTGTGAATTACGAAAGAGAACAGGGGTATATTGTGAATTTTCCCTATTTATTTTAATAAATCGTTGTCCGCCTCCGTAATATTTTGTAAAATATTACCTTGTTATCACATGATAGTATTTATTACTAATATCACTAGTAGAAAAATGACCTATTTCAGTGGTTCTAAAGGGCCTATTTTGGCGGTTGTAAACTGCCAAAATGAGCATCGCCGAAATAGGTACACCTAACAACAAACTGATTAGTGGTAAAACTATGTGAATTAGGTTCTTTATTCACCTTTAGTTTAGTGCATTCATGACCTATTTCACCACTTAATATAGTATTTTTGTGATTAATAGTGAACTTGAATATTTTGGTCTCTTGATAGGTAAAAGCTCATTTTCAGTATACTTTTGGACTCTTTTGGAGCTGTTAAAGTGAATCCTTGGATTCTTCACCTCTCAATCTTTCCAACACCATAAGCGAGGATAAATTTCTAGCCACAACGAAGATTCTAGGCCCCGCGCAAGTTAGAGCAAATCTCTGGAGCAGGACCGACCCATAGGACCGACCCAGTCTAGGTTGGTCGGATTATTTCCCCATGAGCATAACCTATTGGAATCGACCAACCCATAAAGTCTGGGTCGGTCATGGGTTGGTCGTACTTAAGTTTCTCACGTGCTCACTTCTTAGGGGGGCCGACCGACCCAGTCTGGGTCGGTCAGAACCAAATGTTGCCCAGATTTGTAGTTTTTAACGGGGAATTTGGGGGGAAAAGGGGCATTCTGACTTTGACATAAAAAGAGGGCTAGAGAGTTGAGCGGGGCGATTTTGAGAGAGAAGAGAAGAAGAGGAGGAGAAGAAGAGAAGAGAAGAGAAAAGAAGAAGCTCCTTACCTCCCCCAAGCTCCTCCTATGGCTATCTCTAATCCTTCATCTCTTATTTCCTTTGTGATGCTTGAGTAGTCCCATATAGTGCTCTAGGTTGGGATGAAACTTGGATACACTTAATTAGCTTGTAAATACTCTTCAATTAATGATTATTGTTTTATCTCTAATGGTACTTTATTAATGCTTCGAGCTGGCCACTAATTGCATTGTGTGAGATTTCTAGTAATTCTAGGGTTTGGTGTTAGAAATTGGATAAATTGGGGATAAACCCTAACTTTCAATTCTCTTAATTAGGGATTGTAATTTTAGGGCTTTGGTGAAGAACTTGTTTTAATGCTATCTAATTGCTCTTGCCCTTTGGATTTAAGTGGTTTGAATTAATTGGATAAGAATTAGTTTTTCCATGAATTGGAAGACTATGATATTAGTTCTAAAAGACAATAGGTGTTGAAGTGTATTTATGAGTGAAATTAAGTTGCCAAGTGGATTCCCACTATCCTAGAGTGCTTTTATCCCTATTCCATACTAATTTAGTTTTACTTGCAATTTTTACTGTTTTATTGCTCTGCTAATTAACCAAGCTTGCCTCTGGCTAAACCCCATTTACTGCTTTTACTTACTTCACTTAATACCGAGCTTAGGATTATTGGATCAATTTCCTTGTGGATTCGACACTTGTTGTATTACAACGAATAGGTACACTTGCCTGCTCATTGCACATATCTATCTGCTTTAATGCTTAGATTCTGCACAACACAAATCGCTGAAATAGGGGGTTGCCAAAATCAACATCTAACCACTTCTATCTCGGTGATTTTTAGCTTACAACCACCGAGATAGACATTGGGTCGGTCCCAGGGACGGTCCCTAGTCCGGTCAATACCAGAACATTTTCTATGACGGATCGACCTTAGACCATGGGTCGGTCCCTGGGTTGGTCTGTTCCAGAATACATTCTGGTATTAACTACCCTAGGGACCGCCCCTAGGACCGATCCAATGTCTATCTCAGTGGTTGTAAGCTAAAAACCGCCGAGATAGGCCCTACTTTTGTATCTATTTTGGCGGTTCTTAGCTTAGAACCGCCAAAAAAGCCCCCATTTTTCCATCCTAGCTTATATATTCACCACAACACACTAAATGATTCAATGAGACCTGTAACATAGCTGCATCCATACAAGGCGCTCCAGCACACATTCATAAAGTTCTAAAAGCGCCCAATATCAACGGCACGCCACAATTTGAGAGTAATCAAACCAATACAAACACTTACTCACTTTCATTACAAAGAAAAAATCAAATCACAATTCAAATCTACCATTACACCATCCACAAATGCACAAAATTACAATCATTACCAAAAAGTACACAAATCATCTTCATCATCCACAATTCATTAAACTTGTGCAGACAAACTCCGACCATTCCTCAAGCATCTCAACTATATGAGTATCTTCATATTGACCACCTTGGAGCAATTCCTCGTAGGCCTTGACAAAAATCAAACATTAATTTAAAACCTACAAGTCTAACAACATGTAAAGAGCCTAACTGAAACTTTCAAAGAATGTTACCTTGTCTAACGAGTGATCTGGTAAAAGGGTTGACACTGCTACTATGTCATGCATAAATCTTGTGACAGAGTATCCACATTCCAAACCCCCAGGCTGCACCAGACATTATACATACACACATTGAAAATTATAAACTAGTATTGATATTATCACACAAATTTAGCAATTAAGAGTACCTTGACTAGGTTCCAAGGGATGTTATTCTTCAATGGTTTTTGCATTGTCATGAATTCAGCTCTCGTGGAACTATAAACATCAGCAATACAGTTTTAAATATCAGTAGGAAGTTTTAAAATAGTTGTTAAGTAATAACAATTGTTGTTTAAGATAACAAATTTACCCCAATATTACGTTGGTGATCTTCGGTCTCTTGACACCCCTACCAAGTGAGTCAAATTGCAAGACTCGTGGGTGCTTTATCACCAGCATAAGCAATAACCAATGTCTACTATTCACAAATTACACAATGTGTTGAAATCATTAAACAACTAGCACAATTTATAAATAGATTATACTAAGATAAATAGTCAAATACCATACCCTTGATGATATGGCAGCATAATAAATAACTTTTCTACACATTAAAAGATGGCATTTGTCAGATATCGCATAAGGCCTTACATGTCACTTGTCATGTGGGTTTCACAGCATATAGAAGGACACAGGAATCCGAAACTGTGATCTTGGTAAACTTTGATTGTCTTATTATGCACATGCCTGCACCATGAAGACAATATCATTAGTTATTTACTTTTTATTCAAACATCTAATTCATCACCAATCAATGCATTCAAATTATAAAAGGTAGAAGTCACTCACATGACGGCTGACTTGATAATCGACACATTTAACCAATCCCTCGTGAAACATTCCTTGAAGTCGGACATATATATCTCAAATCAATGTGTATCTCCTGCTTCAACTTGATAGTGAAATATCCCCTCGTGATCTTCCACAGTGATAGAATCATTGTGAGGTGGGGTCAGTAGTAACGATGAGTGCATAATCTTCATATTAGTTGACAAGCCAGACAATATCATTTGCTCCACCACATCAAGTCTAATCACGAAATTGGTGGAAGCCTTCGATTGAACAGGTGCAGCAGTTCTTTTTCCTTTTCCTCTCATCAGTCTTTGGTCGACTCATTTCCTATGATATTAAATAATTAAGTATATTTTACTATTATATGTAATACTTAATATAAATTTATATTATAAATTTTTGTTTTAGTGTATATTGGACAAAAAAACTCTTAATATTTTTATTTTAGTAATTTAGTTTAAAGTAAAATTGATTATTATGTAAAAGTCTTAGTAAATTGATGCTATTATAAATACAAATGATAAGTTTTTTTATTACAAGCTTTCCAAATTAATATCAATTTACCCAAAACTATTTATATTAGAAGTTTTAGAAAATGCTCATAGTTTAGAAGTATTATTCTATATTAATTATTATAGGGATTGACATATAACTTGGGCTACACATTTAAAAATGTAATAAAAAGGCTAAAATAATTCACAGTTTAGATAAAAAGAACTATATTGACTATAATTTAGTTTTACGAATTAATAACTTCTTCATATTAATCTATATATTGTAATTCAATTTTTATATCAAATATAATATCTAATTTAACTTTTTAAATTATAGTTATAAATATTTTTCTTAGAATTTAATATAAAATTTTGATTTAATATATTGATTTTTGTTTTTATAAAATTAATTAATTTTTGAAATAAAACTTCAACCCCTTTATAAAAAGTTTCTGACCACCGATGAATTCACTGGAACTAAACCGTCTTTTTTTATACTCTCATTTCAAGTACAAATACAATTCAATTGCCCTTTCAGTACCCACCCCATTCTTTTGCACTGAGTTTATTTGATCAGCTAGTTTATTGTCTTTGTATGTCAAATACATCAATTGTCATATCAATTATTTTTTTCCTCTACTTTTTCTAACTTTCAAGTGACAACTGACATCAACTAGATTATCAGCCATGCAAAAGGATGGGCCATAACTTCCATTCACGAATTTAATCTCAATCGCCACCTGAATTTTCAGAAGATCGATCATGTGTCACACCAAAGGTAACATGCAATAGCACACTTTATTCCTTTTTCTTTTCTCTTATCTATCCAAAGTGTTCCGGGTTAAACTTACTCTTCGTGTTGTACAATGCACTAGTTTTTTGAGGTGAGTAATGTTCTCTACACAAATTGTAAAATTGTACATCATATCCTAAAGGATAATGAGACGCAGGTCTGATAGCGTAGAAACCTGCAGCTTTCAAATTCCCATATCACTAAACTTGAAAACTACTCTAGCGCATGTAGTGCGCCCCATAGCCATGACACCATCATATGCAACCGAGCCTGCTCCCTGCTCCCAAAACATACCCCACTTATCAAAAAAGAGTCTAACATGTTACTTCAACAGGGTTCCAAAATTGTAGGGGTCTCAAATTTAAAATATATATATTATTAAAAAATTATATAATTAAATAGATAAAAGTTGTTAGAATTTAAGTATTTAGAAGAAATAAATTATTTTTTTCATTTTATATTAAAATTTAATTTATATAAACACGCCATATCTCGCAGTCTATAAATAGGTTTCATTTTTGAAGCATACAATACACTAGCACTTAACAATGGCGCTGGGCAGAACAATGGAGGATGACGTCGAATACCAACGCGCAATCTCAACCTTGCCAAAAGAAAAAGGCTGGATGTTCGACACTCAGTACCAGTATCATGGGTTCTGGTTTAATGCCCCAACTCTCAAAGGAACCCTAATTGCTCAAAAACAACTCTACGAGCTTGATGACGTCGCATCATTATCCTCTACCGCTGTTCTCCTTGCTTCTCATCCAAAAACCGGTACCACTTGGCTTAAGTCTCTTCTTTTTGCCCTAACTACTCGAACCCTGCTCAATCTTTCCGCCAAATCCCACCCACTCCTCACCTCCAACCCACACGACCTCGTTCCATCAATTGAGTTCCACGCCCATAACCACCCATCAAATCCAGTCCCTAAAAACACTACACTCTTGGCAACCCACGTCCCCTTCCACTTGTTACCAGATTCAATCATATCCTCCACTTGTCACCGCCGCTGTATAGTCTATGTTTACCGCGACCCAAAGGACGTCTTAATCTCCTTCTGGCATTTTGCGAATCGATACCGACGTTCCTCAAAGTCATCAACACTTATATCCATTGAATCCGCTGTTGATCTCTTCTGTGACGGAAAATCCACTTTCGGTCCTTACTGGGATCACCTGCTGGGCTACTGGGAAGAGACCCAGAAGATGCCTAAGAAAAGAATACTGTTTGTCAGGTACGAGGAGTTGAAGAGCAACAATCTTGTTGATTGGTTGAAGAAACTGGCGAGCTTCATTGGGCTACCGTTTTCGGCTGAAGAAGAGAAAACTGGAGTAGTTGACAGTATCATTGAACTTTGCAGCTTTAAAAAGTTGAAGGACTTGGAGGTGAATAAACCTGAATCAGAGAGTGTGTCGATGCCCAACTTTATGAAGATGACGAACGATTTGTTTTTCAGGAAAGCGGAGGTGGGTGATCATCGGAATTATCTTTCGGAGGAGATGATCGCACGGATTGACAAGATTACCAAGATGAAGTGGGGAGAGGTCGGATTTGCGCAGCAGGGTATTATTAATTAACCAACACTTATCTGGTTTAAGGGTTCCCTATAACGAAAATCATACTTGCCCACATACATAAGCATACAGAGACCATTCTATTCGTATAGTATGATATACATGTAATACTCGTCCCATATCGGGCATCTGAGTAGTTACGTGACTGATTATAATAATAAGACCTTCAACCTTTAGGTCTAGGTGAAGAGCTTAAACCATCTAGTTTTCAAGATCAAATGATGTTATCTATATGATTATTATAAATGGTATGAGAGTCGACTAAGGAACTGTATCTGGATGGACTATCTGACACCTACCGAGAAGGCACTAAAGGAGTATGTAATGCCACATCCCTCATCGGGTTATGAATAGTAATGAGTGATTTATATGACTACAAATGAGTTGTCTACAATAACAAGATCCACTATTAGAAAAATAACAAGCTCATCCCAATATCGATGTTGAGTAATAACAAATGTTGTTTAAAATAACAAGCTCATCCCAATATCGATGTTGAGATCCTTGGTTTCATGGCACCTACCAAGTGAGTCAAATTGTAGGATTCTTGGGTGCTTCATCACCAACACAAGTAATGACCACTGTCGACTGTTCACAAATTACAATAATATTGAAATCATTATACAACTACCACAATTTATAAATAGATTATACTAAGAGATATAGTCAAAAAAATACCCTTGACGAAATGGCAGCATAATATATGACTTAATTGTTTGCACATTGATAGACGACATTTGTCATATGTTGCATAAGGTCTTGAACGTCACTTGTCATGGTGGTTTTGGAGCACATAGTAGGACACATGAATCTGAAACTATCATTTTGGTGGACTTCGAGTGCCTTATACTGCACATGCCTACACCATAAAGATAATAACATCAGCTATTTACTTTTTATTCAAACAACTAATTCAGCATCGATCCATTAAAATAATAAAAGATAGTAGTCACTCCCATGACGGCTGGCTTGATGATTGACAAGTTTAACCAATCCCTCTGGAATACCTCTGTGAAATTGGACATATATATCTTGAATCGATGAGCTTGTCCTACTGTAGCTTGATAGTGAAATATTGTCTAGTCAATGAAATACCCTAAGGTTTATAAACTTAATTAAGGATTAATCATTGGATCATAAATGCTAATGAGTTCTAATTGATTAAGGAATTATTAAACCTCCAATATATTCATATAAACAAATATATACATAGTCCAAAAAGGTTATTAAACCTTACATGAAATATTGGACTAAATAGGGAGTAATTATAAGGAAGAATCAACTAGTAAAGTTGGTGTAACATGTAATACGTCATTACATGAATTAGGAGCACAAATAACATGAGAGAATTATAGAACATAATTTAAATAGTCACAATAAAAAGTAAGTATACTAATCACTCAAAAACAAAAATAAATATTGTTATAACCCAAAGTTTCGTTACAATTTTATTTCGAGTAACGTTTCCTAAGTTGGATTATTTCACTCAGGACATGGAAGTCCTTATTAAGGAAGTTGGGGACGAGGATGTCTTTTCCCCATCCATTCTATTTTCTGGTGAGATTAATCTCACATTATTTCTCTTCCTATTGATTTAATCCTTTTTCTCTTAATTTCCCTATCTTCTAATCACGTTCTCACGATCTCAGTTACGCTCCTCTTCTCGCTCAGTTGGAAACCCTTAAGCCGTTTCTCTCCCTTATCTCTCAAAATCTCGTTCTGTTCAACCCCTTCAAGTTTGGCTGATTGTGGTGCATCCTCGAGTTCTGCTGTAGATTCTACTCTGCTACGAGGTTCGGTTTGGGTTAAGGTATTCTACGCTGTTCGTTCTCTTTTGATTCTGAAGTTGGAATGTATCTTCTTGCCTGAATCCTTCCTCTGCAATCTGATTAGGAATCCGATTGTGTTCCGTCCCCTCGTCGGTTCTTCTACTGTTGGATTTCTCTGCAAGTGCGTGGTCAGAATTCAGGTGAGGATTGTATTTCAGTTTCAGGTTGCAGTTTCGGTTTCAGGGTTTAGGTTTGCGTTTCTGATTTGGGGTTGCATTTGTGTTTAGTCAGAGGCTTGGAATTGTGTTTTCGGTCTGCGTTTGGGTGACTGCTTGGATTCGGGCTCTGCTGTTCTGTTGGGATTCGTCTGCTAATCTAATCGAGGTAGGTAGCTTATGGATTCGGCTAGTGTGTTCAGCCTTGGGGCGTTTCAGATTCTAGTTTCAATGTGTGAATTGTCTCTGCGTTATGTTTATGAATCAGTCTGTTTGCATTGTTTTGATAACTACAAACCCCCAAGGTTGTTTTCTGCAAACTCCTAATGTTTTGAAGTTGTTTTGGTGCTTCGATTTGTGCGAAATCGCCTCTGTTTTCTGAGTTTTTCGGCGCGTCCGAACTTCCGTCCGACCTTGGAAGTTCGAACATGCCCTTCTGCGCTTTTAATTTTTCTGAAGTTTTGACGTGTCCGAACTTCCGTCTGAGCTTCGATGTTCGGACGGGGTGCGAGGACGAGTCTGACTTACAAGTCTCGAATGGTGTCCGAACTTGTAAGTCCGGACAGAAGTTCGGACACACCCTTCTCTTCCTTCTGATTTTGCTTCGACTTGTGTCCGAACGTTGACGTTCGAACACTACACGTATTTGATTTCCGAAGAACGTCCGAACATCCGTCCGAGCTTTGATGTTCGACACCTCTGCTTCTGTTTTAAGGTTCGACTTGTGTCCGAACATTGATGTCCGGACACAAGTCCGGACGAGCTACGGTTTTGACCTTAACTTGCTCGTTTGAGCTCCATTTCGACTTCCGTTTACGGGGTTGGATTCCCCTTCTGATTTCCAAGCTATCTATATGCTTTCTGGTGCCTTTGGTGTACATATGCTTAGCTGTATTTTAAGCTTCTGTTTTGGGACCTAGTTATCTCTGTGTCTGAACCTTTGGATGGCTGGTCTCACTGTCTCGTAGCGCGCTATGTAGGATCCTTCTGTTCACGGGTGATGTTCCTCGTTCTGTTCACAGGTGTTCCACCTGTTCTGTTTACGAGTGAGGTTTCCTCGTTCTGTTCATATGCTGTGATCAACTAGTGTCCCGCTCTGTTTTCTGATTCTGTCTGTCTCTGACTCTATTTAGTCTTTTTCTATATGGACTTCTGCTTCTGTTTTCTGACATGGCTATGGATTCCTTTCGACTCCTTCTGTTTTGATAATGCTCTTAAAATGTTTTGAGCATGCTGGTTGATGAAGTTTGTCATCTACTGGGCATAGTTGTTTGCTCATTCCCCTACTTTATCTAACATTGCAGATCGATCAGCGAGGGTCACTTTGCTCAGCTCTGGAGTTTAGTTTGTTTTGTTGTTTCGATTCCTTTTGAGACATTGTATTTTGACATGTACCCTTCGGGCCTCTTCAGTTAGCTTCCGCTTTTGATATTCGTTTGGTGGGTTTTGTAATAACTTCTGGGATGTTACGACATCATTTGAATATGCTTTTATGCGAGTATCCGTTTTGGGCCTTATTTGATGTTTGTTTAAGTTCATTTATTAGATCCTTGCGTCATTATGTAATAATACGCGGCGTGTAATACCCCTAACTCCTAGGCCAGTGTTTGGGGGTGTTACAAATACACCTTAGGACAAGGTAACCAAGTAAGTTACAATCTAACACATGAAATAAGTCCTAATGTACAACATATAACTTTATAACATTATAAGACACATTATAATGTGATTAACCACAAAATGACCAAAATAACCCTCTAAAATATCTCTTCTTGGCCAAAAATTTAAGGGGATATCAAGTCATCAAAACTCATTTTGCTTCATAAGGAGGGAAAGTGCTTTAAGCCATAAAAGTCAAACTTGTTTTTCCTACCTTGGTAACTTAAACTACCAACTCCCTTACACTCTCTTTCTCCTCCCCATGCTTCCATAAGTACACTTCTCCTTCCTTTGATTTTCTTCCTTTCTTTGCTGCCATGGAAGAACATTAAGGTGCTAAGACAACACTTTTCCTAAACACTTGATTTTCTCTTTAATCTCTTTCCTTTCTTCATCTACAAAGCAAGAACAACTTCAACCGCTTATTTTATTGTGCTGGACTAAAAATATAGATTTTTTGAAGGCCAAAAGCCGTGGATAAATCATGGAGGAAGTTAGCTAAGTCTAACCAAAGCTAAAGGTAAGAAAATGTGCTTTAAACTCCAAGTCTTTTCCCTTGGTTGTGTATGGCCGAAAATCCCATCTCACCTAGCTCATTTTCTTCACTCTTTATCATACGAAACTTGAGCTTCATCAACTCCATGAGCTAGTCCAATGTTCATAGAATCGCGATCCGGATCATAGGATCATACGATCCTATGATCCCACCTCATAAGTACGATTCGGATCGGTGCTACTCGGAATTTGGTAGGATCGTGGTAGGATTGGGTAGGATCGGTAGGATCGGTGGGATCGTTCAGAATCGCGATCCAGCACCGATCCCACCATTTTACATTTTACAACATACAAATATATAAAAAAATCATAAAATGAGCTTTATCTTATTCACTGATATCACCTCACGTCCTCACCTAATGACTTAACTCGTATTTCCTAAATTATAACCCTAACTTATTCAATTTTCCTCTTCATTCGACCACAACAGCTTCATACCTCTTCATTCAACCACCAATGTGAACATCAACTTCAATCCTCTTCATTTTACCAGCAAAGCGTAGCAGCATAGTAGCTTCAATCCCCTTTGTTCAACTAGCAACTAGAACAGAAACACGACAACTCTAATCCAAAATCGAATAGCAGCACATCAACTTCAATCTTCCTCTTCATTCAACCAGAAAACAGTAACGAACAAAAACACAACAACGAACAATTGGTTTCTTTTTAACAGGTATTTTTTTTATCAAACTAAATGTTAATCAATATCTAGCATATTACAGTGGCATAATTGACCAGAATCAATTTGACTACTATCTCATTATAATTTAGTGTTACTGTTATAGTTTAATGGTTCAGTTTTTGCTTTTGACTATCATGGTGCAAAGGCACTAGCGTTACAACAGTGTATATCAATCGTAGTGGCAAAATACTGGATTGAAATGCTTATTTGAAATCTAATAAAGCTAGTGGTTTGATAATAATTACTTAATTTTTTCTTATTATCTTCTAGTATAGAGCATGTTGTGGGACTTTTAAGTTTTGAAGCTGGCAAGCAGCAATGTCAAATTCTGGTTGGAGCTGGACCTAGAGGTTGTGTTATAGGTAAAAGGAAAATTGCTCCTAGTAATAGATTAGATCCAAGATGGGAACAAGGTATTGAGGTTGATCGTGCTACTGAAAAAGTAAAGTGCATGTACATGTATTGAAACATTGTATAGGGGGTATTTTTAGGCGGAAAGCCGAAAACATCATCTCGTTGGCACTAACATAGATGTTGAAGCATGTTTGACAGTCCCATCTGATTGATATTTATCATATCTAACATTTTTTTTGTTTAAGAACTGAATTATGGGATTTGTGATTTCACATGCTAATATTTTGATGTTGTAAGAGTATTATCTTACTTATCAATTGCTTAAGATGATGAAACTATATGTTATCTTTGCTCATGGTTTATTTGCTGTAAAATTTTATACGATTTTTAGGTTGCCTCATGCTTTTTCTTATTGAAGTTTCATCATATGCAAGATTACATGAACTACGAACTTATATTTATCAAATTTTGTAGAATCATTCGATCCTACGATTCGATCCCACGATCCGATCCTAGGGGTCCATTACAATCCTATGGTAGGATCACGATCCTGAAAACATTGAGCTAGCCAAAAATTACCAAGAAAAACAAGCTCTAAACAAGGAAGGATTCAACCTAAAGGTAAGCCTTGAAACTAGGGTTTTTAAGTGCTTAAACTATTTTTCATCCTTAGATCTATACAAGATCTAACCTTCTACCTATTTTACTAGTGTTGGCCGAAATTTGGAGAAACTTATCACTTGGAGAGCTCCAAGGTAAATCTCACTTTTTAGTGCATATTTTGTGCTTTAAGCCTTAGTGGTTCCTTTTGATTATGTTAAGGAGTCTAAAGACCCCAGATTTGATCATTTTCCCTCTTCTTAATATGGCCGAAAATAGAGCCAAGCAAGGCTTTGAGTGTTGGCCAAAGATCAAGGAAGAACAAGTGGGAAAAATCTAGGAAATTAACATTAAGCAAAGGTAGGTTTGTACCTAATGTCCTAGAGCTTAAAACCTTCACTAATATATAGATTTGTACATAAATCTAACTATCCACTTCATTGTTAAAATAGGGCCAAAAATCTAGCTTTGGAACATTAAGGGTAATGTTCTAACTTAAAGCTTATTTTTGTGTTTTTAAGGTGTTTAAGTTGGGTAACTAAATATGGCCAAATTTGAGGGCTAAAAAATGGTTTATAATGTCCTAAGAATGAACATAAATATATACTAACACATTTGGTGTATTTCTCATGTTAGGAATAAAACTTCTAACCAAAAGATGAGTTCTGCCGGGCATGAAGCCAGATGCATCACTCACGGTAGAAATACGAAGCAGAAAAGAGTTATTGCAGGACACAGTGCTAGGTAGCACCTAGCCGGCACCAGTGAAAAGTTACCACGATTCATCAGAAGCAGTTAATTACTGTCACCCAACCAACTGATGTCGGGTATGGTGCCGGACGTCTCCTGTCTGGCACAAGTAATGGTGGTCACGGGTCCGGTTCCACCGGTTCCGGTTCCGGAAAATGTGTATTCGTATTCGGAACCGGTCTGGGGTTCCGGTTCCGATTCCAGTTCCGGTTCTGAAATCTGGATTCGCTTCAGATTCGGTCAAAAAACCGGTTCCGGTTCTGATTGGTTCCGACCGGTTTCGGAGCGGTTCCGAAAGATTCAATCTTCTCCAGTTGCTTCATTTTAGCTCCGATTTGAGATCCGTTTGAGCGCACACGTTGCTCTTTTCATCCACTTTACTCCTAGATAGGTTATTCTTCAAGTTTATAATCTTAAATGTGTAAGAAACAAAGACTTAGGAATTTTTATTCAATTTACAAAAATAAGGAACAAAGAGAATTTTATTATATGATCACTGCCTCATTAAAACCTTATTAGGTAAAAACCCATTGGGAAAACCCTAATAAGGAAAAAGAGTACAGCTACTAAGAGGTTACATGATTTCAATTTGCAAGTCTTAAAAAAAAGATTACATGAAAAGAAAGTAATACTAAATTACTAATACATTCTAAAATATTACAAGATAGAAGTCCTAAGTGGTGTTATCCCCATTCATCTCATACCAATCATCATGTTGGCCCGATTCCAATGGTAACTTCAACCGGTTCCGGGGCGGTTCCGGTTCCGGTTCCACCAGTTCCGGTTCTCGATTCCAAATCCGACAACGGTTCCAGGCGGTTCCGGCTCCGGTTCCGTGCCCGGTTCGGGCCCGAATCTCAAAATATGTATTTGTATTCGGAACCGGCTGAGGAGGTTCGGTTCCAGTTCCCACCGGTTCCCGGCCGGTTCCGGTTCCAATCGGTTCCGGGTAGAACCGGACCCAATGGCCACTATTAGGCACAAGCATCTGTTTGCGGGATTTGACGGTTAATTGATTGTTAGAAAACACGTGGTGCCGGGTACTACTTGTAACACCCCACTCGTAAATCACGTAATAGTCACTCTCGTAGCATAATTTAAAACGTCTCATAGCGGAAGTCAACAGTTGTAATCCTTACTTGGGTGTCACATGCCATTACTCGCCCATGCGAGTAAAGAAGCAGAAATGAAATAATAACAAAACAACGGTGATAATAAATAGCCACGGAAATAACGAGATACTAACCTATACATCATACTAAATCCAAATGTAATACCAATGACTAGTGAGCGTCTAATCATTCCCGATTATATACAATGTCATCATAATTTAAGTGTACATGGTAATTTAAGTATAACTCACTTAGTATTTGAAACAAAGATTAGTATTAATATTTATCCAGTAAATGAATTTAACACAGACTAGTATTCAAGTAAGGCTTTTTATAGTATACGTATAACAATAGAGTCAAGATTTCTTTATTTACCGCTGAGCATAAAACTAAACTGAGGAATGGGTAGATGAATAGTCAAAATGAAAATAAACATGATATATATATATATATATATATATTCTCACATAGAATACCATAATTATTTAATACTAGTTAGTTTCTTCTTCCTCATTCCACTTCACCACCATTTTTGCATGATATAGTATTTTTCACGATTTTTGGTATCATATCTATTGTATTTATGGATTCCTTCTCAGTCATGATCTTTAAACCTCCTATTGGCAATCCATAAACTATTTGGACATCATTCTTAGACAATGTTAATGTCCTTCCATCAGGCATTATCATGCTGGACTTGTCCTATTTGAAGTTCATGTAGAACCATTTCCGTGCACTTGGTGGTACAGTATGGTCATGGATCGTTAGTAATTGACCAGATCTAGCTTTTTCTAAAACTTGTTCTTTAAGCAACCTCATAGGATCACTCTTCAATCCCTAGATTAAATCAATGAGGCGAGCAGTTGAACACCGACAAGTTAACATAAATGGCTTCGGGTCATTTTCTTGTGCCAACTGTTGCAAAAAACAATAGTATATAAAAATAACTTTATAAATAATAACATACATGTAATATTCATATACAATTTGTAAATATTCGTATACTTAACACTACAACATTGGTATACTTGATTTGTAAATATTCTTATACTTAACACTATCACATTCGTATACTTAATTCGTAAACATTCATATACTTCGCACTAATACATTCGTATACTTAATTTGTAAAAATTCTTAATATTTAACACTATCACTTTGATATACTTGAGTTGTGAAAATTCGAATACTTAACACTATCACATCCGTATACTTAATCCATAAACATTCGTATACCTCGCACTATTACATTCGTACACTTAATCTGTAACCATCTGTATACTTAACACTATCACATTCGTACACTTCACACTATTACATTCGTATACTTAATTTGCTAGAATTCGAATACTTAACACTATCACATTCGTATACTTAATTTGTAAATATTCTTATACTTAACACTATCACATTGATATACTTGATTTGTAAAAATTTGAATACTTTACATTGTCACATCCGTATACTTAATCTGTAAACATTTGTATACCTTGCACTATTACATTTGTACACTTAATCTGTAACCATCTGTATACTTAACACTATCACATCCGTACACTTCACACTATTACATTCGTATACTTAATTGCTAGAATTCGAATACTTAACACTATCACATTCGTATACTTAATTTGTAAATATTCTTATACTTAACACTCACATTGATATATTTGATTTGTAAAAATTTGAATACTCATCCCTGTCACATTCGTATACTTAATCTGTAAACATTTGTATACCTCACACTATTACATTCGTACACTTAATCTGTAACCATCTGTATACTTAACACTATCACATCCGTATACTTCACACTTACATTCGTATACTTAATTTGCTAGAATTCGAATACTTAACACTATCACATTCGTATACTTAATTTGTAAATATTCTTATACTTAACATTATCACGTTGATATACTTGATTTGTAAAAATTTGAATACTTAACACTGTCACATCCGTATACTTAATCTGTAAACTTTCGTATACCTCGCACTATTACATTCGTACTTAATCTGTAACCATCTGTATACTTCACACTATTACATTCGAATACTTGATTTTGTAATCATTCGTATACTTACCACTATCACAAATTCGTCTGCTAATGCTCTGATCAGTTAAACACTATTTTTTTCAACAGATACCTATGCTTATTATACAATAATTATAAACCTTATTCCTGTTGGGGTGAAGCCTAACGTGCTGTCTTACCCACCGTATAGTACACAAAAATACTCATCGTTGTCTTCCTTTTGGATTTGACGTTTGTAATGTGTTGATCCAACTTCATTCTCACTTTCTGGGGAGTAGGGGATGTCAATTATATGTGGTTCCCGTTGTCGCTATGAAGAAGGTAGAAAGATTTGCCAGGACTACTAGCAGGTTCACCCTGCCGGATCCGATATCCAGGAATAGAAGAAGGTTTACCTTGGCGTCAGATGATGAAGATGTGGAGCCACAAAGGGTAAATGAGAAGGAGGTGAATGTGAGATCCTAACCCAAATCGTAGAAGTTGCAGGAAGGTGTATGCGAGACCCTATCGTAGAAGTTCCTGGGGTGAGAAGTTGCAGGAAGAAGGTGAACTCAAGATCTTCCCAAATATCGTAGAAGTTGAAGGGTGAGGAGTTAATGGATTTGAAGTAAATGAATTATGTGTTGGTTGGTGAATTAATTTGAGAGGACATGGTTGCTTTCAAAAAAAATTGAGAGAGAATGGAGGTTGAGGATGACCGGCAAGAGGATGAAGGTAGAAAAATTGATTTTGATAATTGGTATGAGAATTCAAAAAGTCTAGTAATTATTATAATCTATAGTATAAGTGTTATTATAGGCTATAAATAAGTCTACTGGACTTTAATTAATATAATTTTTCATTTTAAAAAATAGAGATTGACAAAAAAATAACTACTTAAACCCACACTCCAAAATATCGTCCGCGGAGCTAATTATATACTTGTCAAATAACAAAAATTGTATCGAAATATATAAAACAAACATAGAATTCAGTACAAAAAATAGTTGTCACTTTTTTTTTATTGTTTAAAAAGGAAGGTGAAAACGTGTGTTCCAAGTTCCAACCGAATCGAATGTCCAACAAATAGTAGTACCATTTACTTGGGACTTCAAGATTTCATTCTTCCATAACATTGACGTTATAGTTCGGGCCCTAAAATCCAGGCCCAAAATATAATAAGCTCGGACTATTTAACTCATTAAGATAGAAAAAAGGGTGGTAATCCTATCAGCCCAACCTCTACAGAATACCTGACCATAATTTTATTTCTTTCCCCTCAACCTCAATTCCACAGAATTACAAATCACCCAAAATAAAAACATCCTAATAAAATATCATAAATAAAATCCTCATCAAAACAGGAAAATGAATCAAGAGGAACTCCAGTGCTTAGACAACTCAAACCCATTAACACAATTCTCAAAATCCTCAATAGTCTGATCAATCTCCTCTTGTGTATTCATGACAAACGGACCCAACTGCACAACCGGCTCATTCAACGGTTGACCACCCACAAGTATAAACCGGAGGGACTTTGACCTGCTGTTGTTCCGAGCTTCAATACCGTCACCCTCTGTCCCAAGCAGCAGGAGATGGTGCGCGCTCGCTACCGACATTGATGACCTCCCAGCCCCACCGAATATGCCTTCGCCTTCAAGAACGTAGATGAAGGCGTTCCATGATGCGGGTATGGGTTGTCGGATTTGACTACCAGGGTTGAGTGTGAAGTCTAAGTACATGGTTGGTGTCCGTGTGTAGACCGGAGATTTGACTCCGAGTGATTCTCCTGCTATGACCCGGACTTTGACACCTGAACTTTCCGCTTCTGGTATGGATGAGGTTTTTATTTCTTGGTACCTTGGTTCAATCCTGTATTGGGGAAAGAAAGTGATCATATCATATAAGTAGATTTATGTTAGGGAATAGGTAGACACGGTGCATGGGATATTGATTATGCAAGAAAATTAATTTGGAAATTGATTAGATATTTGAATATATGGTAGTGTTGCTCATTAATTCCCACCACTACAATTAGTGGTTTAGAGATGCACACTTCAATTAGTGTTATGATTGCATGTAATTGAATTATAGTGATGACAGCAAAATAGCAATATATAAGGAGTGGATAATGGGTTGACGAGAAAAAGTGAAAAGGAATGAGAGAATGGTGGTGGTAGTTAGTGCTGTTTTCATATATGTTATTGTTGTTGTTGTTGCAAATAAAACTATGATTACAACAGATAGAAGGCGATAATGGATTTAGATATTGCATGGTCGTCATAGTAATAAAACGAGAGATATGCTATATTATTCAAGAAGAGAAACAAAAAAAAAGTAAGCCCATGCACATTGTTTTGAATTAAAATGGTCAAACCCCACTTAATTTAGATTGAAATGATGAAAACCCACTAATTTCTTTGTTCGAATTGGCTTATAAAAAACAGTATTCGTTACTCCTCCAACAATGAAAGTACATTAGGCCCCATTCTTTTGTATCTAGCTGACAGTTTATACTAGCTGATATTGACTGATAGGTGATTGTAAAAGAATGTGCTGAATTGGTCAACCTAGTCTAACATATTAAACTAGTTGAACATGAAAGACAATTTGAGTTTAAATAGCTACTAGCTGATAGCTGATATTGACTTACAGTTGATTGTAAAAGAATACATTGAGGTAATTAATCCAGCTGATAGTACATAAACTAGCTGAATAGGGTGCAAAAGAATGGGCTCATACATATACTCCTTTTGTATTAACATTGAATTAGCTAGGTAGGTAGGTAAGATAACTTACATTTTGTGTTTGGAAGAGAGGTTAATCCAAAGCTGAAGTCCCTTTTGAATTCCCCCAGATTGATCATCATCATCATCATCGTGATGATGAGCGGGCATCTCAGAGTGAACAATTCCTCTTCCTGCAGTCATCCACTGCAAATCCCCTGCTCTTATTGTTCCTTTGTATCCTGCAAAATCTTCATGCGTGATCGCTCCCTGTTTTTTTTTTAGAAAAAGTAAGAAATTGACACTACTAGCAATAATACAAAATTTAAACTTAAAACTGAAGAGATGTGTTACTATTGAGAAGTTTTGCTTACTTGAAGCATATAGGTCACCGTTTCGAACCCTGTGACCAGACACAAACCATATATTAGTAGGCGGCCGTCTGGTGACCTAACCTCTATTAATCCATTTCCACCCACCCACCACCATTAAATAGTATACACAATCCATCTTTCTCCATTCTAGCGCAATGAATTAAACAGAGGATATCATATCATTATGTAGTGGGTGCAACAACAGAAAGGGAGGGAAGCAAGCAACGAACCTCTGTGTGGATGATCAGGGAACCCAGCAGGAGCAGAGACTGCATTGAGAAATCAATTCACAGTACTTGGTGAACCACATGAGAAGAAACTGGTGTATAATACTAAGTTATTGCAAAGCGACATACATACCTGAGAATTCATCCAAAATGAGGAAAGGATCAAAGTACTTGAGCTCAAACCTGAAGAGAAAGTACTTTCTCATGATTTATACTAAGTACAGATTGCTTAAATCGATTACGATGATGTTAATTTGGATTACCTTCCAATGCTTCTTCTGACAACTGCACCAACTCCTTCATGTTGTGGTCTTGCTAAGAATTTCCTCACCACTGCACGTGGATTCCTCACATTATTGTTATTAGAACTGCTCGACGACATCGATCTCTAGCTACCTATCTACTGCTTTTACAATCTTAATTTCTTCTTCTTGATGAGAGGTTTTATTATAAGGAAAAGCGATCAGAAACAGAGCGAGAGGGAAAATAAAGGAAGAAACTAGAAAGAGGTAGTTAAGACTTACTATTAGATTACAATCAATTACAACTAATCGAAGAAGATGGGCAGGGCAGGGCAGGGTGAGGGCGGGGTTCAATTGAAAGACAAGTTAAGTAGTATATTATTATATTTATAGTAGTAGTAGTAGTAATCAAGGAGGCGGTATTGGGGTAGGGGTACCCAAATCAAGTCAAAGGAAGGAGGGAACTCAAACTCATAGCATACGCGGATAAATCATCGGGGGTCCCACTCGATACTTACTCAATTGCGTTGCTCTTTCAAAAGCGTCACTATGTCGTCTTCATGCTGTCACCCTTTCCTCTCTAAGCTTGGTTTACATCCCGTATTCTATAAGCTTAACACTATTATGATAAATCCACTATTATAATATATCACTATATTTTTATAAAAATTCATAAAATATTAATTATAATAAAAGAGGACAAAAATATTAATACTAATTAATAAAATAATTTTAAAATTCATGAATTCACTATCATTCATAAAAGAATTAAAATACTATAAAAATATTAAATTGATTATGATGGGAGTAATGCGTAGTACTATAAATTGCTACAAGCAGAAGCTTCCATGGATGAATATACGAAACCTAAAGAGAAGCAGCAGACGCCAATGGTAGATATTTATTTTATGATTATGTAATGCTGATATGGCATGACCCCCTTCCATACTATAAGTACAGTGTACAATGTCTTTCTCTTTCCAGCCTATCATGTCATATCGATTTTGAAGGTAAGCAATTCAATTAATACTAGATTTACGGCTTCGTGACACAGCAGCACACCATTCTTTCTATTTCTCAATTTAATTGCTTACCTTCAAAATCGATATGACTTACAACCAACGATATGATTAAATTGACAATGTTTCATTACCTCAGGTCACTGGGGTCTCACAATTCTGGCTTCTATATTTTATAGTTTAAGTTTTTTTTTTTTTTGATATTTGACTTATTTTTTAATTTATTTTTGTTTATCATATAAGATTTGATAATGATATCATTTAATAATATCTTTTTATTTTTTACTATTAACAAGTACTGTATCTGTTTTATTTTATATTTTAAGAAAAACTCTTTAGTGTATATAAGTGAATAAACAACTCTTAATTAATTACTCCCTCCGTCCCACTTTGATCTTCCTGTTTGCTTTTTGGCACGTTTTTTTTTCCACCTCAATATTAAACATATAAGATAAAATAAATTATTAAAATAAATTTCTCCAACATATAGTTTTTGACATAAGGATTCCATTACAAAATTTAGATTTGTTAAATTATGTCATCTTATATGTTAAATATGAAGTCAAACGACAAGTCCAAATAGTAAATCAAAGGTCAAATAGGACGGAGGGAGTAATTACTTTGTTTTAAGAAAAGAGAGGTATTGTTAAGAAAGAGAAATGATAACTACAGGCACTTCATAGTTTCCACTTCCCGTACGTACCTTTGTGTTGTCGTCTTTATTGACAATTTCTTCCTTTTCATGTTTATTGTTGGTTTGTTCTCCCTCCTCGATCGATCCTGTGCAAGCGCGGTTTGGATATTGTTTTTTCATTTTGGAACCATATCTTCTGATTTTTGTTCATATCATACTGGGACGTGTCTTTCTTGTATTCAGTCTTTTTAATTAGCTTGATGCCTTTGATGATTTTTTCTTTAAAAAATAAATTAATTGCTGAATGTAGTGGTAACTGAGATTCAAGGGTATATATATTTTTTAGAACAATGAGTCTTAGCTACATGATGGCTACATTTTTCATGGTACAATTTGTGTAGAGAAAATGTACATGTTTTATAAGTTTGTTGTCCAATTTATAAAGTTAGTATGTACATTTAGTACAAATTCAGAAATATCACAATTCACTGTATACATGTACATATACATCAGTACAGTTTTGAATGATCAAATGTACAATTTTCAATGACTGAATGTACATGTATGTAGCTATCTATAGCTACATGTAGTTATAGCCAAGAAATTGGATTTTTAGAAATGTTAAAATGTGCAAAACTGCCAATGCGCGCGCATCAGGTTGTCTTTACTGGAGTTGTAACACCTAAATATGCCAAATTAGTACAGTATTGAGCAAAGGAAGTGCAATAATTAACCATTGAAGATCTATTTCTACGGTTCCTCTATAACTAAACCATAGCAAGATTGATTATAGACAAATTACCAAAATCAATGACCTATATATTTTAAAATGCCAGAAAATATGGTCTCCATTGCATTTCTTTATTAAAACTCGACCCTTGCCTAGCAACACTTGAAGACTCCAAGTTGTTTGGCACAACTATTCAACGTTTATTTATCTCAAAGGTTTTACTTTCTTAGTCATTACCATTTTGTTCATAACAATTATTAGCGTGGTGAATTCTCGTGGTTGAAGTTAATATACTTGTATGAATGAGCATATGTATTTTGTTGTTTACCAATTAATTTTCTTTTATTAATGTGGTAATTTATAGCGGTCGTTCTGATAGAGCTGCTCCATCAAGATTATTGCAAAATGCTAGAACTATTAGCATTGTGGAAAGATGCATGCATGGTTCAATTGTAAAAGAAAAAAATAGTCTACCTTGAATTTTATTGAAAATTCTAATTGATTATCATTATAGCCCCATACTACAATAACTCTTTTTTTTTTGAAATCAAACAGAATTATATATTAAGCACAAGAGTTTAGTACAAAGTCAGGATAGTCAGACACTTTCCAACAACAACGTTTAAGTTGCGATTTTCTAGCTACTGAAGCTAGGTTGTGAGCCACTAAATTAGACATTCGAGGAATGTAAAACCATGTGACGTCTTGGAATTGGTATAGCTTAGCTAGAACAGAATCTAGGATAGCTGTTGATTCGGGGGTGTAACGAACTTGGAGTTGAACCAGTGAGATATCGAATCATTTGCTGACTATCTGCCAAGAAGCGGAGGTGGGAATGACCTTCAGAGTGGGCATGTCGAATGGCAAACAGCAAAGCTAGACACTCAACAGTTGAAGGGAGGAGGCCAGCCACAAAAACATGGACACCAGCAGAAAGATGAATATTAATTATGACGAGCAACCACAAAGCCCAGCCCTAGGTGCCTATGGGTGTCCAAACTGCCATCAACCTAAATTTCAACATAGTCCGGGTGTGTGGCCCGATGCGCTGCCAGATGATGAGATTACAAGATTCGAGGAAACTATCCCCTTGACACCGAGTACAATCACTCTTACTTAAAATGAGTATCGCCTCCAGTAATTTTAGAAAAATATTTCAGTGCAACATCAAGAACTGTTATTTTAAATCTAGTCATTAAATGGTGCGCTACAATATTATTGAAGATTTTTAAGCACGACTAATATCATGCACAATTTTTCCAATGTCAGCGTTTTGTTTGTCAACGCATGAAACGTGGATATGATACCTCCTTACCTTCCAATGTCAGCGTCGTGTTTGTCAGCGTTCAACTAGAGCTAAAAGAGGACAAATTTAACGATTTAAACAACCTCGTCTTTTTTTTTAGTAGTGACGTCGTGATTACGATGAGGGTTACGAGGGTGCGTACGGAGAAAAAACGGTATGATATAGTACATTATTTTTGAAAGATAATATGGTTACGGATATAGAATATTTAGACTCATATAAATATTGTAGTAAGATTCTGGGTTTGTGTTTGTAAGTGTTCGATTTATACTGGTGGTCATAATTTGCACCACTTAACTATAAAGAAAATAAATAATAGTAGTAGTGTTCTTAGAAAAAAGCTAGAAACTACTATTCCCTCGGTCCCAAGTTGACTGTTCATTTTACTATTTAGATGAGTCGTTTGATTTCAATATTTAACATGTAAGATAATATATTTTTATAATTTTTTTTTTAATAATGGAATCCTTATGTGAAAAACTTATATTATAAAAATTTTTTTTTAAAATTTTTTTTATCTTATATATTTAATAATGAAGTGGAAAAACGTGCCAAAAAACAAATGGGACACTTATGACGGGACAGAGGTAGTATAAATAGTGTTCACGTACGATCATACTAGTGGTTTTTGGGCCACTAAACAGGTCACTGAAGCAACTCATCACCATAATTCTATAATTTAAGTCAATATTAAAAGATATCTAAGGCGGGTGTTTGTTTAAAGTAGAGGGGAAGGGAAAAAATTTAAAAGAATTTCTTTTAATATTTTTAATTGTTAGTTTAAGTTAAAAAATTAAAATAAAATCGATCAGTCAATGATAACAGCTTGTGACTAATATTTTCAAAAAAAGAAATAACAGCTTGTGACTAAGTTATTAATTACTGATCAACAGCTAGTTTGTCTTTTGAATCGCGAACAACATTGAAAATTTGTATCTATACAGGGCACGGCACGGCACGTGTGAGGGAATCAATACCACCGCACAACCTGCAAGCCGACCTACATCGATCCACGTCTACATATAAGACATATTGAAACCAAATCAATCCATCCAATGCAGTACACATGAGGGACGGGTCATACTAAGAAGTAAGAACGATGTTAATTATGTAAACATTTTTGTCGCTGCCAGATGATTATAT
This sequence comes from Limonium bicolor, assembly GCA_023374045.1. Taxonomy (NCBI): domain Eukaryota; kingdom Viridiplantae; phylum Streptophyta; class Magnoliopsida; order Caryophyllales; family Plumbaginaceae; genus Limonium; species Limonium bicolor. Next base: position 305,293,860 of record CM041776.1, on the reverse strand, counting down.
CAATGCATATGCAAACGCCACAGAGATGCGACTAGCTTAATTTTGAGAGGTACCACAACCACGAATCTGCTGTGGTGGACAAGGGAAAATATATAATTGAGCATGAAACTGTATGTTGTATCTCAAATATAACCCGATCTGATTTACTATCCTACGTTACTTGGTTTCGGTTACAGAATCTCGTAAGAAAGGGAGAGAGAGTCTTTTGTTAGAGTCAAGTGCGAGTTTGACTGTCAAATGTTACGTGTCTCATTTCACGGGGGTACACCCCTATTTATAGAGTTTTGGGGGTCTGGCCTCATATTGCCAGCCTGTGACCTGTATTTTACATGTATAAGTACGGTTTTGCTCTCCCTAACATCTTTGACCGACCACAGACGGCCGGCCACACTATACTTTCGCCCTGCCTAAGTCCTACTTTCGTCCGGCCGGAGACGGCCGGATGCCTTATGTACTCTTACTTCCATCCGGCTAGAAGCGGCCTATGCTCCATGTCCTTTTTGGCTTGGTACCATTTCTTCCCTTCTCATCTGTCCCACAAGTTCTATCTTTCTGAATTTTGGTGAAGAAAATAGAACTTCTGTGTCTTGTGTTTTGGTAAAAAAAAATTGCGACTACGACCAATTCTGAGGTTCTTTAGTCTGCTTGTGCTTCGTCTTTTCCTTATCCCAGTCCCACAAGTTCTTTTTCTTCATACTTGGAGAGAAAGAACTTTTTGTCGGCCATGTGCGAAGCTCGAGACCCGAACCCGTTCTGTACTGTTTTTGAATTTTCCGCCTGTTTTCAGTGTGGAATACGTAGGGTCCTTCTTCTGACTAAACATCGGAATCGTCTTTAGGAAGCGTGTGGCCCTTTCTTTTTCCCTGCAAAAAGGTGCTTTTTGTTTGCACATGCATACATATATTATTTATTTGAGCGGGAGAAAACTTTCCTTTAAAGCCAGAGTTTTTGAGCTTCTTTCTCTTTCTTCCTCTGTCCTCTCGCTTCGATTGTCTTCTTTTCTCGCCACTCTGTTATCGTGCTCTGTCTTGCCTTTCGTTGCCGCTGTACTTCGATTTCATGCTAGGATCAACAATGTCTACCTCCGCCGCAAAAAAGAGTAAGCTTGCTGTGAATTTTCCGCCTTCTATTGAGGCGATTCAGGGCTCTCGCTCCCCTAATGGCTTTCGCCCCATATACCTGAAATCAACGAAGCCCTTTTTGTCCGGGCGCCAGCCTTTTCCTTCCTCTCTCGATTATCCTCCCCTTTGTGATTGTCTCAGGGGTGTAGAAGCCCCACTTGGTACCCAAATTTACCTACCATCCTCCGAATCTCACCCCTATGATGACTTTGGCCTTGGGTATGTAGTTTATGCTGATTTTTTCCGCTCCAGCCTGACCATACCTCCACACCCCTTTGTCCTGGGCTTTTTGCTTCGTCGCTGCTGCTCCCTTGCCCATTTACACCCGAAGGCCATTTCGCATCTCCACGCCTTCGTCTCTCTTTGTGAAGAAAACAAGATTCGGCCGGAGAGTAAATTTTTCCCGATTCTTCACAGTTAGGGTTGATCCTGACAGCCTAACCCTTATTGCAAAGACCGAATACTCCCTTTTTGATTACAAGAAGGTCCATGAGTGGAGTTCGCGGTGGTTTGTCATCATTCCTCCGTCTGGCCGCTGCCTGGGTGTCCCATATAGTGCCGAAGTTGCCAAAGGTCAGCTGATTTGCCCCCTACTCCTCCGGCCGAGCTGCCTATTTCGAAGATTCTAAGGGCACAAATAAGAAACCACCGACTGTTGAGTGTTTTTCTCGAATGCACGTTTGTCTTCTCTGAAGACCTATCACAGTGAGTATTTAATTTTTAGCACAAGTTTTGCTGTCTTTGTTGGTTTTCTTATCACTTTGGTGTGTTGAATGTAGATTTCTTCTAGAAGGGGGATAAGATTGGTCCTTTTCATAGCTGGAACTTCGTCACCTTCAAGAATGGGGACGAGAAAATCAACTACTATGATACTCTGGATGCAGATACCGATGTGGCTGAGCAGCTCCTGGAAAATGCTCCCCCTTCTACAAAGCGCTCCAGGCAAGAAGCCAGAGATGACCAAGCTGGTCATTCGAAGAAAAAGAAAAGGCTGGAATCCCCTGAACGTGCCACCGCCGGATTGTCAGATACTTGGCACGTGATCCCCGAGTCCGGGCATCGTGTCTTTCTTCCCCTCACTCCTGGTTCGGGTCTAGACCTCGGTTCTCGCCTGGGGCGGGAGTCTGGTCATCCGACCCCGATTTGTGAGCAGTTTCCTGATTTGTCGGGTTACTTTTCTTCAGATCCTGTTCAAGAAAATACTTTGGAGGCCACAGGACTCCGCACCGGTCTTCCGGCCGAACAAGGTTTTGATTGATCCCTCGTTTTTCCTCGCTCTTTCCCTTTTTATAGTAACCTTCTGTTTTCGGCTTTGTATGCACTTGAGCCTTCTGGTATTGACATGATGTCTGCTTTTTTACTGCGGCAGTCCCTGTTCCTGCCAAGCAAAGACTAAAAAAGAAAACCACATCAAAGCCGAAGGCTGCACAGCCAGGGACATTAGGAGAGGGACAAACCTTTGACGACCCTGAGGCCTTAACCTCATTCTCCATTGACGTTGTTGCGGCCAAGGATGCAGCGTGGGAAAGAGTGACGGAGTATCGGCAGGTGCCTGAAAATCCCGAGCTCTGGAGTAAGCAAAGAGAGGACATTATGGCCTCTTCTTCCTCCTCGCCTCCTCCTCCTGCTCAGGAGTCCTTCACCGGCCCCTCTCAAAAGGAATGATGGTTTTATCACTGCGGGCACCCCCTTCCTTTAATATCTTGCGACTCTGCCAAGTATTCCTCCGTCTGGAAGGAGGCAATAAGGATATCCGGTCATCCAGACAGGATCTTTGCTCCTCCGGCAACCGTTACTGCCACTAAACAAAGGTTACGGATAGGAGATGGGGGGCAGATGCTATCATGCGGCATTCCCTCCCAATAAGTGATGTGTTTGACTTGATGTGGGGGGGCATCTTTCAGGTTGGCGTACACTCTTCTTCAATATCTTTCTTTGTGTTTCTTTCCTGATTTGTTTTGCTTTTTCCTTAATTTCATAAACTGTGTTGTTTTTAGGTGATGTCCATGGCCCAAAGTGCTGAGGTTCACTTTGGCAACCTCCAGTCCAGGTTCCGTTATGAGGAGAGCCGAGCCAATAACGCTCAAGAGGAGCTGAAGCAGAGCCGCTCTTCTCATGATGCTTATATTGACCAGATTGAGTATGAGAACGATCTCAAGGTAAAGGAGAGGACTGTGGCAATAAACAAGGATCTGCAACTGTCTCGGCAGGAATGCGTCCGCCAGCGTGACGAATATGAGTCACAACTGAAGAAACTCCGAGAAGAAAATTTTTCTTTAAAAAGCTGGATCCTGGAAGCTGACAATACTTTGATAGAGGTACAAAACCATCTTGTTTCTGAGAAAGATAAGTTGGCTCGGGTATTTTCTGACCTAGACGTTTTGCTGGATCAGGTGCGCTCTGCTCACCGGAATGAGGTAAATTCCCTTCAGGCCGACAAGGCTTTTTTCTATCAGGAGAGGAACTCTTTTAAGCAGAAACTGAAACGCTTGAACTGGAGAAGCAAGCTCTTCAACGGAGAATGAGGCCCTTGTAGAGGAAAGGGGAAACTCATGCAGGAGCTTAACGGTTTGTCGGAGGAAAAAGCCGCACTGGAAGAGCAGTCAAGGTCTTCCTTCGAACAAGAGAAGCAGTCTTTGCTCCGGGATTGCTCTTCTTTAGAAGAGGAGAAGAAAGCCCTTGCTGCGGACAAAATTGCCTTGCCAAATGAGAAAATCAGGCTGGAAGAGAGGGTGAATATACGAAACCTAAACAAAGAAAAGCAGCAGACGCCAATGGTAGATATTTATTTTATGATTATGTAATGCTGATTATGGCATGACCCCATTCCATACTATAAGTACAGTTGTACAATGTCTTTCTCTTTCCAGCCTATCATGTCATATCGATTTTGAAGGTAAGCAATTCAATTAATACTAGATTTACGGCTTCGTGACACAAGCAGCACAACCATTCTTTCTATTTCTCAATTTAATTGCTTACCTTCAAAATCGATATGACTTACAACCAACGATATGTATTAATTGACAATGTTTCCTTACTCAGGTCACTGGGGTCTCACAATTCTGGCTTCTATATTTTATAGTTTAAGTTTTTTTTTTGATATTTGACTTATTTTTTAATTTATTTTTGTTTATTCAATAATATTATTGATAATGATATCATTTAAATACTATCTTTTTATTTGTTACTATTAACAAGTACTGTATCTGTTTTTATTTTATATTTTAAGAAAAACTCTTTTAGTGTATACACTGGTGGAACGCGAGCCATTAATTACGGTCCAAAACCGTGTATAATTACGGTTCTGGACCGTAATCTACGCGGGCGTCATTAAAGATGGCGACGTCTTTAACTACGGTTTTAAACCGTAATCAAAGGCCCTTTTCCGTCCCGCGTGTCATTGACTTTAGATTACGGTTTTACTAGTAACCGTAATGTAAAGTTGACACTTTAGATGACGGTTTTAAAAATAACCGTAATGTAAAGTCTTTTGGCGCGCGCGCCCAAAGGACTTTAGATTACGGTTATTGTTATAACCGTCATCTAAAGTGTAATTTTTTTTTTATTATTTTTTTTTTTACAAATCTACACAATTGCAACAGAGACAGAATTGTAACAGATAAGCAACAGAGGGCATCAGACCAACAAATGTGCAGAAACTGCGCAATTGAACCACCTGAATCAAATACCAACAACACAAATTCATTCTCTGCGCACAATTGCAACAGAGATAACATCTAATATACACCAGATCGAAAATCTGTTACAAAAATTCAATTCAAATTCATTCTCTGCGCACAATTGCATATTCAATATGTTACAAAAATATTCAACAGAGATAACAATTGCATATTCAATCTGTTACACAATTGCAACAGAAATATTCAATACAGCAGCTAGAATCTGTTACAGCAGCAGCAGCTAGCAATTCATTACAAAAAATATCTGTTACAGCAGCAGCAACTAGCAGAATCAGAGGGCTACAAAGGTAGCAGTGTAACCTATACATTGAGATACAGCTAGGATGACTCCAGCAAGAAATAGCATAAAACAGAAGCGTAAAACAGTACAAAAACGGTGCAGAAAACTGTGAAAAACAAAATCCATCATAGCAACATCAGAGCTAGCTAGTCTACCACTCCATTCTCATAAACATGGCTGACATGCTCTCTCTGACATGCAACAAGTCGTTTGGATGATAAGTCGAGAATTTGGCAAATGCTCTTTAATCTGCAACAAGAAAAGGAATGGAAACATAATGAGATTAAGATAAAGACACAAAAAATCTGCCGAAAGAATTAAATACAAGACAGCGTTCGTATTACCTTGTCTTTATCATTCTTAAAACTTGGGAAGTACCCGCAGAACTCGTACATATACCGCATCACGTAGTACCCGCAACTCTAGAGTCCTTTTGGGTAGGGCACTAAATCACCAAAATTCACAAATGTAAAACAATTGTACAAAGATAACAGCACGAATGAAATACATGAATTACCAAACCTTGATGTAATCGACGGTCAAATCACCAAACTCTCCCTGTGGGGTTTTTTTGTAACAACTGTTACATATATTAACAAAAGCGTTTAGCAAAATGAACAAGTACATTAATTTTGGTTCAAAAAACTTACACAATTAAATAGTAATAAAACTTACTCTTTGATTAAGTCTTCAGTGTTGAATTCTGTCCACTGCCCTAGTGGATCTAGAACGAGCAGAGTAGCGGTGGCAGCGCAGAATATAAACAAAGCCCAGTGGTGGCTACAATGTCAAATACAAAATGAAATGAGAAATGAAGGTAAAAAAGTTAGCTAATTAGTATGTAATTTTATATCAGAACTCACGTTTGGTGATACGGCATTAGAATGAATAATTTATTCTGTTGATCAACAACATTGAAGCAATGAATCATGTATCACAAAACCTCCCCGGGTCCCTAGTGACAGAGTCGTACGATAAACGCTCCGGGCACACCGCAGTAATGGAGGTCATGTCCTTCTCAGCACATCTCTCAAGCAGACATCTATTATATCACATGTACTATAAAAAGTTAGCCAATGCAACTTCATAGATACTTATTCTATATGTTTTTACAGTATGAGGAAAGAACACTTACAATAGATAAGCTTGAATAATGTTAATGTTCAGATAATCTCCACACATCATCTCTCTGATGTCCTCAAAGTTGATTGCCGTGATCATATCTTCTTCGTAGTGAAACATCGACTTTGGAAGCGTCATCATGAAGTTGTTAGTTTGAGATGACTTCAACATGATCTTGTCGTAGAGATTCATCTGCTTGGCCCCCAAAACATTAACAAGTTTTTGTGGCAGTGCGAGCTTATTTTTAGGCGCCTCAGAAGTCCTGGTGCGACCCCGGACGGGCGCTGGATTCTTACCTTTCGCACCCCGACTCACTGGATTCTTACCCTTCACACACAAACAGTAAAGCATAATGTAAAGATAATTACTAATTGATTATTATAGTAACATTAAACATTATCTAGAACATACCCTTGTACTTCTGACAGGATTCGCCGGCGCGCTGATCTCTTCTTCTCTGGGCCGGGATACGCGGCGAGGAAGCTCAGGGATCTCAGGATTCGCCGGCGCGCTGGTCTCTTCTAGTCTGGGCCGGGTTACGCGGCGAGGAAGCTCAGGGATCTATAATAGATTAGATTAGACACTTAATGCTAAATAATGCATTTTATTAGATACTAAATGGTTGTCAAACAGTCTTACCTCATCGGTGACAACAATATAACATGCTGGCCAGGGCATATGTCTCCCTTCGCTTCGATCAGCGTGCATTTGTTGTCAAACGCCATCGGAAGGTATGCATGCTCAAATCCATCAATATCAGGTCCAAGGTCACACGCGCGTAGAATGGGGGTAGACGTACGAAACTGATGAGCGTGAGTGGACCTGATGGCAACACCGTCCCGTAGGCCGCATCTACAGGGTGCCCTCTAATGGTATTTGGAGACGACATTTTTGCTCCTTTAATAAACAGAGATAATACGTGAAATAAATAAGTGAGTCCAATCTAATACTATTTAAATACTTTATTTTAGGAGAAAAATAGTTAAACAAAGTAACCTGGATGTTGGCAAATGGGTACGGGTCAGCGGCCGGAGCACAACTAGACGAGGAAGACAGTCGAGGAGGATCAGCTGCTGCTGCTGTGTAGTCGCATGTGCATCGATTCAACGCTTCCTGCAGCCTCTCCTCGAAGCCCGGCGCTCAGCAGCCAGTTTCTCCTCATTAGCTTGGCGCTCAGCAGCGACTTACGCTCTACCATCGCCTCGACTTCAGCAGCACTCATCTGACCCTTCCTAGCAGATGGCGGGAATACGTTCTTCTGACGTACTTCTCCCCCAAATCCTCTAACACGCCCCGGGTGATCCTTCTTCCCAAGTATTTGATTGAGAGCGTCGTCTTGAGAAGGAGGAGCGTGTAAGTCTACTTCTCCTCTCTGTGCCGCTTCACTGTCCAATTAACACTAAATTTAAGATCAACAAACACTTGAGTATATAAGTAAATTATTTAACAGCTACTTTCAAATACTTACAATTTGGTTAGCCAGTTGTTCCATCGCAGCATTAGGAAATATCCTCTGACCTTCGCTGGTCGTTTTCTGGCGTCCCAGTATGTACATCTGCACCCTCCTCGCCTCAGAGACATCCTCGATCGGGCATTCACTTCCATCCTCGTTCCTCCGTGTCAGCAAACCAGCTTCTTTCCATCCCTCGAGGCTGCCCACATATCCCCTTCGTCCCATGGTGTGGGGGTAGAGATTAGCTTCACGGTTTTGCCGTGCTTGTTCTTGTACTTGCTGTTAAGAAAGTACAACAGGAAATTAATTAGAAAATCAGGGATAAAGCATTATGAGCATTAATTAAGAAAAGAGTACACACAAACATACCCTGAACTCGGGGGTGGCGTGCCGCTCAACGAACTCCTTCCACTCCTCTTCAGTGATCATGCCATTGTACACAACATACGGCGGAGGCTCACGTGGGGGCACCCTGTTGATCCAATGCTCAACCAAGTAGTGGCGGAATGATTTAGCTTTGCCGGACACCAAAGAAAGAACGGTCTTCTTCACTTCTTCTGGGATCTTGTACGTTCTTGCACCTTCTTCCAGATGGTCTCCTTACTTCTTCGGGACTTGTTTCCATGTGTGGTTGATGCAGCAATGTGATCTGGCCAGAGTCCCTAGCATACTACGAACTCTGACCTGCTGCCCCCACCATACCTCCCATACTTCCCACAGAAGACTAATCTGATCCTCTTTCTGCAGTTTCAACCCACGGGTCGGACCTCTACCTCTGGGTCTCTGAGTAGCACTCGTAGAAGGTGCACTCATGGAAGGGCCAACAGCAGCAGCGGCAGATGTGGATGGGCAACAGCAGCAGCGGCAGATGTAGATGGGACCGGTACCATTTGCTGCTCATTTTCCTCCTCCTACGACAAAATAAATCGAACTCTTCATCAGCCATGTCCTGATCAGCCATGCCTGCAAGGATTGAAATACAATTTGAATTAAATTAAGCATTTCATAATGGTCATAACAAGCAATAAATAAAAGAGTGTAATTTCATATAAATTTTTATAGTAATAACTTACATACACCATTATCTCTCAACCCACATTCCCTCGTTATGGTCTGATCGTATATACTCACGATGACCTGTGACCTCAGCCTCTTCCAATGAAATAGGAACAGTTGGAGGTTCATCTTCTGCATCATACTCATCCTCATCAACCACACCATCCACACCAACTATTCCTCTTCTCCCTTTAAGCACAACAGACCATCTAGGATTACAGGGATCAGTTACATAAAATATCTGCTTAACCTTCGTCCCAACAACGAATGGCTCAACCGTGGGAGTAGCTCTAGACAGATCAACCAGTTTCATACCATGCTCCTCCTCACGGTAGCCATGATTGTTGTTAACCCAGTTACAGCGGAAAACACACATTTCGTAGCTGTTGTAGTCCAATACCCAGATGTCTTGTATAACACCGAAATATGATTGTTGTACTGAGACAGGACTATGACCCACGACACCGACGTCATATAAGTTTTGATAAGCTTCAAGCTCTACACCACTGTTTTGATTCGTTGACTTCTGATCCTGACGTTCTGTGAAAAAGGTGAATCCGTTGACATCGTACCCCTCATAAGAAATTACATCCAGATTTGGTCCAAATGCAACTACTTTAATCAGTTCAGGCACATTCGTGGACTGATCGGACAACACTCTGTCTTTGAACCATCGGACAAATGTCCTATTCTGCTCATTTTGTAGTCTACGTCACTCATGTTTGGATATTGTGCTCTTAAAACACACAAGTGTTCATCAAAGTATGGTTCAACATCTTCAAGATGACTTAGCACAACTAAATGAGCTTTGTTAAGAGTGTCTATGTCAATTCTTTTCAGTTTCCTTCCAACCGTGCCAACACCCTTCAATCTGCCCTCGTGTCTAGAACGTGGAAGTCCAATGGTATCGACACCTTCTAGGTAATTGGTGCAGAAGTCTACAACTTCCTCTGTGATAGTGCCCTCTATAATACTACCCTCTGGGTGACGACGGTTCTTCATTTTCTTCTTCAGGACACCCATGTACCTTTCGAACGGATACATGTAGCGAAGGTACAAAGGACCACACATCAGAATCTCTCTTACAAGATGCACGAGGAGATGTATCATTATGTCGAAGAACGATGGAGGAAAATACATCTCCAGCTGGCACATTGTCACAATAAGATCCTTTTGTAATTTAGACAGAGTGTCCACATCAAGAACCTTAGACGAAATGGATTTGAGGAAGACACTGACGTTTGTGATTGTGTGTCTGACAGCATCCGGCAAGATCCCACGTAGTGCAATTGGCAAAAATTCTTGAAGTAGGACATGATAATCGTGAGATTTCATTCCTACTAATTTGAAATCTGTCATGGACACTAGGTTTCTTATGTTTGAGGAGTAACCTGATGGCACCTTGATGTTGTAAAGGGTACTGCATAGACTATGTTTCTCTTCTTTAGACAGAGTGTGACAGGCAGGAGGCAAGAATGTGCGTTTTCCACGTTCTTGCGGGCCAAGCTCTGTGCGTATGCCCAACTCAATTAAATCTTTTCTTCCTTTCAAATGATCCTTTGTCTTTCCTTTTATGTTCAAAAGGGTGCTAGTGATACTTTCACCCACGTTCTTTTTGACATGCATCCCATCGATACAATGTCTAACCTCCAGATGCTGCCAGTACTGTAGTTCCCAAAATATTGATTTCTTATTCCAGACACTTTTTTCACAACTTTTGGTTGGTAGCCCGAAGTTGTTCACAATATTATCCAACTTTTTGTAAATCTCTGTACCTGTCAAAGGCTGGCGCACCACGTTATGATCAGTTTTCCCATCGAACTCTTTCGCCATCTTTCGATACTTATGTCCTTTTGGAAGCATTTTTCGATGGCCCATATACACGGTTTTGCCACTATGTTTCAAGTGAATGCTACAAGTGTTTTCACCACAAATCAAACACGCCAACGCCCCCTTGATTGAATAGCCTGAAAGATTACCATAGCGGGGAAATCATTGATTGTGCAGTACAACATAGCACGCAAATTGAAGTCCTCTTTACTGAATGAGTCGTAAACCGTAGCCCTTTCATTCCACAAGAGTTGTAGATCCTCTATCAAAGGTTGTAGGAATACATCAATTTTGTTGCCCGGTTGCTTTGGACCTGATATTAACAAAGACAACAAGATGTGTCTTGGTTTCATGCATAACCACGGCGGTAGATTGTAAATAACCAAAAGCACAGGCCAGGTACTGTGTATGCTACTCAAAGTACCAGTAAGGGTTCATCCCATCCGTGCACAAGCCTAGCCTTAGGTTTCTCGGTTCGTTACCAAACTCAGGAAATTTTACGTCTATGTTTCTCCACTGTGGTGCATCAGCGGGATGTCTCAATCTGCCATCCTTTTTCCTGTGAACTGAATGCCACCGAAGATTCTCTGCGTCTTTCTCAATGGAGAACAAACGTCTGAACCTTGGAATGATGGGCAGGTACACAGTACCTTAGCTGGTGAACCTTTCTTACTACCGCTGATGTGAGTTTGTTGTTTCTTATACCGTGACGCTCCACATGCTGAACAGCTTTCAGCAAATTCATCCGATTTCCAAAACAGCATGCAACCATTTGGACAAGCATGAATTTTCTGGTACCCCATACCCATTGGGCACATCATTTTTTTGGCTGAGTACGTAGTCGTTGGTAAAACGTTGTCCACCGGAAGAACGTATTTCAATAGTTCCAGGAGGTCAGTGAAACTTACGTCGCTCCAGCCATGTTTCGCTTTCAAGTTGAATAGCTTGAGGACGACACTCAACTTGCTTAACTTTGTAGGGTCACACCGGGGTACAACGGTGTTTTGGATGAATCAAACAAATTTTCATACTTGTCTGGCGTGTTAGAGTAATGTCGTTCCACATCTTCGAGCATAGTCTCAATGTCATCATCCCAGAAATCTGGCTCAACGTTCGCTGTAACGTCTTCTGGATCACCAGCAACTGTATCATCTCCAAGTTCTGTTTCTGTGTTTGCCTGACCATTATCCCCTTCGTCAGGCTTAATAACATCGAACGCACTCTGACCATGCCATCGGATTATGTCTTGGAAATCTTTTGTAAAACCGCGGCGGATCAGATGTTCCTTAATTGTTTCAACGCCGCGATATCTCAGATTGTTTTGGCAGTCGATACACGGACAAAATATGTATCCCTTGTCTGTAGGTTTCAGATTGTTCGCCAACACCGTGCATAACTTATCAACTCCTTCTAAAAACTTGTCGTCCAAATTTCCGCTGTAAATCCACGAACGTTCCATCTCCTTCTAGCTATTTATATGAAGGCAGCCATTTCATACCGTCACCCGTGGCAGAGTCTTTACACTTTTGTATCTTATCAACCTAAATCCATCCATGAGTATTAAATCCCACCGGTGAACGTGTTTTAATATGTAATTTATTGAAAATTTCGGCAGCATTCCCTACAGTTCTTCAAATGCACGATATTATGATATTAATCAATAATATATGCATTCGAAGAACAATAAAGAGATACTGCTGAAATAATCAATAAAGTACATATTAAAAGCACATTCACACCCTAGGTGTGTGATTTAACAATCGTGGACAGTCCCGACAGGGACTGCCGAAGATATACCTCTATTAGGTATATCTTGGGCGGATAACTATGTTTGGTAGTTTGTCAAATATTATATGTATATATATAAATCTTACCTCTGGTAGACGATTAGCCGATGCTAAGACGGTTGAGGTCGGAAGCCTAAATAAAGTCGTAGTCCTGATGCATAAATGAAAAACGACAACATTAGAATTCATCAAAAAATCAAGGTTAAATGCTAGCTAAACCGCGGAAAAAAATCGACAGCATCTCCCCTATATTTCTAACGTCTCCAAATCAGTTTTATCAAAGTCAAATTCGCACGCACCATCTAGAACTGGTAACATACATAAACTTATCTTCACTGATGTATTTAGTTACAGAAACAGAAGTCTAAGTTTTAAAACTAAACATCCCCAACATCTTTCTGTTGCCTCTACTGAACAGATTCACACAACACTCAAACAGAAATAGAAACTGAAAGAAAAGAAACAGACAGACAGAGACTGGTGTATGACTCCTCTCTGTTTGTTCACGTGTTTGAATTCTCAAACCTTTCTAAACTGTCGATCCTGTCAATTTGGTGTGTTATAAAGTTTCTAACTCAACTAAACCCAAGGCAACTTTGTTACAGATGCAGAATTAGTCAGAACCTGATATGATAGGAAACTGAAGCTGAAATCCAAACTGAAATCAAAACAGAAACTGAGTTGTGTTCTTGCTTTCTTCCCTATCTTTTTTTTCTTTCAACTGATTATACTTCTCCTAACTCCTTACCCAGTTACTTAAATATTCCATTAAGCTTTTAAATCCAGACCAAAACTCAAACAACTTGTTACAGACACGGGATTAGCAGACCTTGAACCTGAAGCTAATGCCCAACATTTATGAAACTGAGATATGCTACAGTTCTGTTCCATTCCTTTTTCAGGAATCGGTAATACACTTGAACTTACTTTCTTTCCTGTGGCAGTTTTAAGTAGTAGCATTTTTAAAACTACACTATTATGTATTAATTGTAATACTAAATGCTAAGAATAAATAAATACAGCAGTTTACAGATTGGTTTGCAAAGTTACCGTAACTAAGCACCGAAGTGGGCAAGTAGTGTAGAAATCAGCCCACGAACTAGGTCGCAATTAACTGTGAATCTGGGCACAAATATATGAACAAGGTTAGAACATTTGCCATTACACTCTCAGGATTCGATACAAACGAGGTTAGAACTTGCAATCGAAATGCATGTATATGAACAAAGTTAGAAAAAAACGACAATCAATCGATCGCATACCCAATACGCGATAGAGACGTCGATGGTGAGACCAGTGGTAGATGGGTGGTGACCGGCGGCGATGGGAGTGACAAAGGTGGTGGGAGCGATGGCGGTGATGGCCGTTAGCAAGGTGACGGGAGAGAGGAGGCGATTTCAGTGAGGAAGATAGCGCGAAAGAGAAGAAGAGTTTCTGTGAGTTGAGTGTGTAGCGTGTAGGCAAATGTTTAAATGGACTTTAGATTACGGTTTACATGTAAACCATAAACTAAAGTCACACTTTACATGACGGTTCCCACAAAAACCGTAATCTAAAGTGTAACGAAATTAAAAAAAAATAGCGCGATAATTATTTGGCATATGTTGGGTTTCAAACATAGGTAACACATTAATATAAAGTTTTTATTAATCTAAAATACACTGGTAAAACGACGTCGTTAAATGCAATCTAAAGTGTAACCAAATTTAAAAAAATTGCGCGATAATTATTTAGCATATGTTGGGTTTCAAACATAGGTAACACATTAATATAAAGTTTTTATTAATCTAAAATACACTGGCAAAATGACGTCGTTGACTATCAGTCGGAGGTTGGCGCGCCTTTTTTAGGAGGGACTTTAGATGACGGTTATTAGTGAAACCGTAATCTAAAGTCCGTTGACCGTAAAGCGCGCGTCAACACGGGACTTTAGATTACGGTTTCACTAATAACCGTCATCTAAAGTCCCTCCTAAAAAAGGGCGCCAACCTCCGATCGATTATTGATTACGGGTTAATTCAATCATCGTCGCTAATTAATTCCGACCTTCCTATTAATCACGGTGTCTGTTTAAGCCGTGATTAAACCACCGTCATTAAAGGCTCGCGTTCCACTAGTGATATAAGTGAATAAACAACTCTTAATTAATAATACTCTTGTTTTAAGAAAAGAGAGGTATCCGTATTGTAAAGAAAGAGAAATGATAACTACAGGCACTTCATAGTTACCACTTCCCGTACGTACCTTTGTGTTGTCGTCTTTATTGACAATTTCTTCCTTTTCATGTTTATTGTTGGTTTGCTCTCCCTCCTCGATCCTGTGCAAGCTGAAAGCCCGGTTTTCATTTTCGAACCATTATCTTCTGATTTTTGTTCATATCATACTGGGACGTGTCTCTGTTGTATTCACTGTCTTTTTAGCTTGGATGCCTTTTTTTTATGATTATATCTTCTTTCTTTTTTAATGTTAATGTATTGGTAACCGAGATTAAATGTTAGGGTTTAATGTTTGTCAACGCATGAAACGTGGATATGATACCTCCTTACCTTCCAATGTCAGCGTCGTGTTTTTCAGCGTTCAACTAGAGCTAAAAGAGGACAAATTTAACGATTTAAACAACCTTGTCTTTTTTTTTTTAAGTAGTGACGTCGTGATTACGATGAGGGTTACGAGGGTACTGAGAAAGAAAAAGAAAGAGGTATATATGATATACATTTTCGAAAGATAATATGGTTACGGATATAGAATATTGTTGTAAGATTCTGGGTTTGTGTTTGTAAGTGTTCGATTTATACTAGTGGTCTTGATTTGCGCCACTATAAGTTAGTATAAAAAACAGGTCACTTAAGCAAGTAAGTAACCCATTACCATAATTCTACTATTTCCGTCCCATTTTGACCTTCTTGTTTGTTTTTTGACATATTTTTTTATTTCAATATTAAACATATAAGATAAAATAACTTTATAAAACAAAATTTTACAACCTATAGTTTTTTATATAAGGATTTTAATTCAAAACTTAGATTTGTAAAATAATATCATCTTATATGTTAAATACTGAAGTCAAACGACAATCCAAATAATAAACAAGAAGATCAAACAGGGACGGAGGAAATATAATTTAAGCCAAATATTAAAAAAAATATCTCCGGATACTAAGGGGCTGTTTGTTTAAACAGGAACCGAATTGTAGAAAAATGAATGAAGATATGGATAAAAAATATTCTCTATAATTTTTTTAGTTGTTTATTCAGTCAACACCTAGTTTATCTATTGAATTGCAATGACTCTTAGCTACAACTATGTGTAGCTATCTTTGACTACATTTTTTATGGTACAATTTATATAGTGTAAAAGTACATATTTTATAAGTTTGTTGTACAGTTTATAAAGTTAGTATGTATATTTAGTACAAATTCAGAATTATCACAATTCTATGTATACATGTATATATACACCAGTACAGTTTTAAAAAATCAACTGTATAATTTTAAATGATCGAATATACATGTATGTAGCTATCTATAGCTACATGTGGTTGTAGCCAAAAAATTGGGATTGAATCGCGAACAACACCGCCTAATCACGTACCACATTGAATCACTACCACGGCACGGCACGTGTGAGGGAATCAATACCACCGCACAACCTGCAATCCGACCTACATCCACGTCTACATATGAGACATTGAAACCAAATCACTTTCCATCCAATGGTCAGGAGGGATCCAGATTTTATAGTTGAGGGGCATGGATATTATGTAAATTAACATTTTTGTCGCTGCCAGATGATGATGATATGCAAACGGCGCCACAGAGATGCGACTAGCTTAATTATTGGGAGGTACGTACCACAGCCACGAATCTGCTGTCGTGGACAAGGGAAATTAATTGAGAGAATTTTTTTTGATAATTTGCTGGTAGAAACCAGTTAGGCAATACTAAGGATGAAGCCCTTCTCGCCTAGATGGTAACATCAGCATAACATCAGCATCACTGATGCTAGGGACAATTAACAGACGGTAAAGCAACTAGAATCCCATCGGTGCGTTGATGATGTGAATTGACAATGCGTTAAAGGAGATTGAGAAGTTGTCTGCTGATAGTTTTGTAGAAATTGTCAGCTGCTAGTTTTGGTGTTTGGTGGAACGTCTGCTGATGGTTTTAAAAAGCAGAGATAATTGTTAGGTCCTGCTGCTGAAAATTGAGAAGCTGTTAGCTGATGATTTTGCAGAAGCTGTCAGCTACTGGTTTTGGGTGTTTGGTGGAACCCTGCTGATTTTAGAAATTGAGAAGTTGTCTGCTGAAAGCTGTTCCCCAAACGAGCTCATTAACAGGGGCGGAGAGCTTTTCGAAAAATTCATAGATTTAGTAACTAGAGTTTATATATATATAAATGAACCTATATATCATAAAATTTGTAAGCGGTGGAAATGGATTGAGATGGAATTAAATGAGATATCCCCAGTTCAAATCTGATTAATGAGATTGGGTTCATCCGCTAGGTATCGGTAACCATCCATCTTACCTAACAAACATGCCATTCTGGGATATGAGTTATACAAAATTAACTTTTAATGTAAGAAAGAAAGTCACATATGAACTACTGCTATATATATTTTTCTACAAATTAGAATAATATTAACTCTTTCTACTGTACATATTCATAGAAAACTGGTGAAGGATCTGGAAATAATTATATATATGGTCAAACGACATGACCCACATACACATACATATATATATCCTCATCATGTCCGGCGTCTACACAATAAATCCTCCTTTATACACGATCCAAGCACTATCTTATAACTTCGAAGTTGAAGTCATTTTCATGTTATAAACATATGGCCACTATAAGAATTTAGCGTTTTGCATGCCATAAGGAAAATTCTAAGCTGTAATTAACAATAATGCTAGCTGCATGTGTATAATTCTTTCATGTTGCCAACTTATAATTAGGTCGAATCTGGTCATAATATAGTCAAACAACAACCATGCTTCTATTCTATAGATATTCATATATCTTTATCATGCCATCCAAACAAAAAGTGAAAAGAATCACCTTTTTATGCCGTATGTATATCCAGTTGAACCTTTTGTCATGGTCCTGGCTCACTTTCCCCTTTAGAAGTTTCCATGACCAGTATTATTATTTAAAAAACAAAGCAATATGGACTGTAAGATTGTAACCTCGAAAAAATTTAAATACTATTTAATTAATACTATAGATCGGCAACCATGCGCATCCGCTGATACGCATATGACGCACACATGACGCTGTCAATTTCGGAAACCTCTTCTCCACTTTTCTCGTGTCGTATCTACGCGCGCTTAGATCCACACTAGAGGTGATCATTCGGGCGGGCGGGCCGGGTTCGGGCCGGGCCAGAGGAAATTTTTAGGCCCGTCGGGCCTATTTTCAAAAACCAAGCCCGGTTTTTTACATGCTGGGTCGGGCCGGGCTCGGCCCGGTTTTTTCCAGACTTTGCCGAAGCCGGCCCGCCCGGCCCGGTTTTTTAATTTTTTTAATATAAATTAATAATAAAAAATTCAAATTAATATATTTTAATATAGATTTATATATTATATATAACTTATTAAAAATTAATATATATTATATATAACTATTTAAAATTTATATATATATATTTTTTATATATTATATAAAAATTAAATATGTATAATTACATTTTAAACATATAATAATAAATATAAAATCGGGCCGGGGGCTTGCCCACGGGCTCAAAAATGTGCCGCGGCCCGGCCCGGTTTTTCATTCGGGCCTAATTTTATGTCCAGGCCCGCCCGGAAGCCCTATCGGGTTCGGGCTCGTCGGGCTTTTTTACGGGCCGGGTCGGACCGGGCTGCCGGGCCGGACACATTATGATCAGCTCTAATGCACACACTTCATTAATGAGCTGGACTTCACGAGTCATAGTTATTGTGGGGTGGGCCAGTGGGAGGGAAGGAAATAGTCCTTATAAGCTCTTATTATGTACTATGATAAAAATTACTAGGTTTAGCAATATTATAAGTTAGCATCTTCAGTTATCAATATATCTGATAATCCCTTTGAGCTATGAGAATTCCTGACAATGGACCCTAAAACTGTAAGAGGGCGTTTGTTTCAAGCGTGAACGAAATGGAATCAGGAAAAAGAATGGAGAGGAATGGAAAATAATTTCTTTTTATTTTCTTGGTTGTTTATTTGACCTGAGGGGAAAGGAAATAAATAAATAGTCAATGGTCAACGGTTGTTGGCTGCCGGTCAACGGTCATTAATTGCCGGTCAACATTCACCGGTCAATGGTCATATGTTGCAGGTCAAAGTGTACTGGGGAAAGGGAATCCCATTCCCTAGTAGGGGCGGGGAATCAGGAAAAAGGGTTTTGGGGTAATCACATTCTCTTTCCCTTTCCTGAAAATAGGAAAAACTGGCAAAACAAACAGTAGAAAAGAGAATCATTCCGATTCCCTTTCCTGATTACCCCAAAACAAACGCCCCCTAAATTTGTTTGTTCAAGTATTCATTTCTTTGGACCTAGCACCCTATTCACATCACATTGTCACATCGGACGATATTTAGTACAAAATCGCACCCACAATTTCTTTCTTCTTATCTGTCTTTATTTATAAATCACATTTTTGTCCTTCGTGTCATCAAAACAAAGAACCGTAACTCCAACTAAGCAACAAAAATGTACATAAGAGACACACCCTCATTGTTTTTATCAAATAATAGGCTTTTAGGGGGAGAGAGATTGTGGTTAACATTATGCTTTAAGTACTGTCTAATGTGATAATATGACACGGTGAGTGAAAATCAAACATATTAGGACTCTGATTCTATTCT
Organism: Limonium bicolor; assembly: GCA_023374045.1. Lineage (NCBI taxonomy): Eukaryota > Viridiplantae > Streptophyta > Magnoliopsida > Caryophyllales > Plumbaginaceae > Limonium > Limonium bicolor. Next base: position 305,274,652 of record CM041776.1, on the reverse strand, counting down.
TGGAACCATCCTCTAGAGAGACCCAACTCCCGATCGAGGGTGTTAGGGAAAGACAAAGAATGGCCAGTTTATAGTCAAATCAACTTGTTACCTAGCGAAAGAGATCAACTCCATTAATGAGAACTCCACTTCATATAGAAGTCTGATCGGTCTGACTATGAAGACAATAAGGAATGCACCCTAACTTCGAGAATTTGCCTTTTCGCTTGGAAAGCCTTCAAAGGAATGCTCTCTGTGGAGCCCTTGTCGACCATATGTGGCAACAACCACCTTGAGTGATGCGCACTTTGGGGAGGATATGAAAACCTAACATATACTGTAACACCCCTCTCGATAAACACGTAATAATCCCTCATGTAACATAATTAAAGACGTCTTACAACGGAAGCATAAACAACATTAACTCTCACACGGGTGTTACCTGCCATTACTCGCCCATGCGAGTAACGAAGCAGAAACTAAATCCAACAACCAAAAAAAAACAGCACTACCATACCGCTGTGACAACGAGATAAATCCTATACATCATACTAAGTCCAAAAACCATAACCGTCGACAAGTGAACATCTACCCTGATCCCGTACTTCGGCTTCAACGATGAATAGCAACCTGTAACAAGCCATAAAGGCTCAGCGATAAACACTGAGTATGCGGGCCTGGACCCTATTGGTCACTTGTCATTTTAACCATCTTGATATTAGATTGATTTCATGCTTTACCATTTTACAGATATAATTAATACTGTAATAATCATGCATAACACACAGTCATCCATCCATTCCAAATAGACATTTATGTTTCACAAACAACAGTCACATAAACGAACGTATCGAATAGTTACAGTACTGTGTATGATCGCGTTAACGAACGGTTTCCATATTCAATATTATTTGGCCTTCAAGGCCCCATCCATCCAACCCATGTTTAATTAATTACCAGTTGAGTGTCATGTTGGGACAACCCGGTTAACCTTACCAATGGACAATAGTCCTCCCGTACACACAAAGGTGCTCATGTTGCCAGAGGTCCGGAGGCCACTGGTCGTTCACTTTGCCTCGTAAGGCGTCCATATAAAGGCCATAGCCGTGCACCAACAGCAGGTACCATCTGACCCACGATCCAATTAGGGCTCGTTGGGAAATTTCCTGGAGCGGAACCCGATCGGGTACCCCTCAGTGATCACAAATGCGCAACCAGGTAGTTCGTAAACTACCGGATTCCTCCCCTCATCTCATACCAATTCTCTCATAGGATTAAGATAAACTCTTAGTTTTATGGAGAATACAATTTATTAATTTGCTGCCCAATGGGTCTCACGCATACCTAGAAGTAATCTAGGTTATATTCATGTTCGAGATCCATGCTCTAGAGACCGACATTGTCGTATCTCGTACCTAAACGCATATGTATGTTTATATTAATGGTGGCCATCGGGTCCGGTTCTACCCGGAACCGATTGGAATCCGAACCGGCCGGGAACCGTGGGAACCGGAACCGAACCGCCTCAGCCGGTTCTGAATACGAATACATGTTTTGAGATTCAGACCCGAACCGGGCCCGGAACCGCCTAGAACCGTCATCGGATTCGGAACCGGGAACCGGAACTGGAACCAGAACCGGTGGAACGGAACCGAACCGCCCCGGAATCGGTTGAAGTTACCGTTGGAATCGGGCCAAAACGACGTCGTTTTAGGTCTCGGGCGCGCGCTCCTCTGAAGAAAATAGTTGTTAGATCCCAAGCACGCGCATTGCAATATGAAGGCCAACATGATGATTGGTATGAGATGAATGGGGATAACACTACTTAGGACTTCTATCTTGTAATATTTTAGAATGTATTAGTAATTAGTATTACTTTCTTTCCATGTAATCTTTTTTTTAGACTTGCAAATTGAAATCATGTAACCTCTTAGTAGCTGTACTCTTTTTCCTTATTAGGGTTTTCCCAATGGGTTTTTACCTAATAAGGTTTTAATGAGGCAGTGAATCATATAATAAAATTCTCTTTGTTCCTTATTTTTTGTAAATTCAATAAAAATTCCTAAGCCTTTATTTCTTACACATTTAAGATTATAAACTTGAAGAATAACCTATCTAGGAGTAAAGTGGATGAAAAGAGCAACGTGTGCGCTCAAACGGATCTCAAATCGGAGCTAAAACGAAGCAACTGGAGCCGATCGAATCTTTCCGGAACCGCTCCGGAACCGGTCGGAACCGATCAGAACCGGAACCGGCTGGAACCGGTTTTTTGACCGAATCCGAAGCGAATCCAGAATTCAGAACCGGAACCGGAACCGCCCAGACCGGTTCCGAATACGAATACACATTTTCCGGAACCGGAACCGGTGGAACCGGAGCCGGACCCGAGGTCACCATTAGTTTTATAAGTCGATCTATAGTCGACGTAGTGTTAGTCCCGTAGGACGCTCGCGCATAATTAAATAACGCAATAACACATATCATCACATACACATAACCACACAAATATCATACAAGTTATCAAACAATTCCGAGCCTTTCCTCAGGACAACCCGGATCAAACCCTTCTTCACATACCGTACACCTTAGACCAAGGATGTGCAGTGTAGTCCACTAAGCTTGTCGAGCGCGCACGTCTGAAATGTGATCTAAAAATCCGAGGAACGCTAGGTGTCAATCCACATGACAAATTGACTCGGTATTTCCGAATACTGTTAGTAACCCCAGTATTACATCCCCGGATTTCAACTGTTATTAATTAAGGTGTTGTTATCCTTAAAACTCCTTACTCGTAGTACGTATTAATACTCGGTTTAACAATGGAGTCGGTTTCATAAGAACGTCGTAGTTAACGTTTTCGAACGTATGAATTTATATTTTTCCAACTCGTAGTAGTTTATAAGCGTTACGCTTTTACATAAGTTCATTCGTTCTCGTACATTTAATTCAATTGTTTCATCGCATGCATAGGCACGTATTGTAACCTACAGTTGCATGCATAATAAATTTTATAACCTATGGTTGCATGTATAATATATTTTATAACCTATGGTTGCATGTATACATGCATCGTTTATCGTATAGTATTATTATCCCACCATCCATTATAATACATTGTATTATATAATCCATTAATCCTGTAATAACCACGTTTGAATTCAAAACTCATAACTTATAGTTTATAAACTATTTCCATGTAATAACCTTCACTGTTATATTATATGGTTTCCAACCATAATATATATATATATATCCATCCTTATATGCATAATTCTCGCATATGTATATATTTACCAATATAGGTAAGTTTCATGAGTTATAAAACTCTTATATTATATGTCACATTTTATCATCTTATATTAGATGATTATTCTCATTAATTGTGTTATATGGTTACAACCTTTATTAAGATCATTATCTTAATATTATGTAACATTTTATGTTGTATAATTCCAACCCCTTAGGTTTATTCAATGTATACCTTAGTTTATAAATCTCATTTATTTATATCTTGTCACATTATTTAATGTGAATATCTTTACTTATATTAATTCCATTTAAACCACATTAATACCATATAATTGTTATAACATTAATAACATTGTAGACCATAGTCTAAAATTCATTTTCCAACTTTTATAAATTCGGTACAGCACTATACTTTATTTTAATTTCATTTTGACCACATAACATTATGTAATGTTATACCATATACTAATATCATATAATATGATATCTTTATCTTATATAAATTATAACATATAGTTTTTATACAAAACTATTGTTAATTACCGAAAAGGTATATCCATTTAAACCAATCTTATTATTTACCATATCTTTATGTTTATTACAAAATCACCCATAATTTATACCATGTTATATATACCATATAATATAACATTTTAAACCTTAATTTAAATATAACCTATAGTTATATATATTCCAAATTTCCGAACAGAACCTAAATTTTGTTCTAATTCATTTCTTAACCCATCAACTTTTATAATTACAATTTGACCCAATTTATAACATATAGTTTTATAATATTATCAAGACTATATATATATACACTTATCTTTTTAAAACACCTTATATTATTCTAAAAATCACCAAACTATACCAAAAGGTTATAAATATCATTCCTAACCCCTAAACTCTCAGTATTTACACTTCCACCCCATTTTATTTTCCAAAGTATAACAATGACATAATAACTATATATTATACATATATAGCTTATTTTAATTCCAAATTCAACCCAATAAAATCCTAAAAATCCTAATAGCCATGGGTGTTTAAAATACCATTTTACACCCTTAAGTTTTGGTATTCTCCATACATACCTCATATGTTATAAAAATGTTACAATTAAATACTTATCTTATTATATAACCTTAAATAAGTTATTTAACTTATTTAATTTGGTCAAAACCTACCCTGTGGTCAAGGTTGACCACCTTAATACAGCCTTGACCATTACTTTCTTAATTTACGGTTTTTAACCCCTATTTTCCAGAATTTACCAATTAACCCCAAAACTTAATAAAACCTTATAATTTTTATTTTAAATCCTCTTAACACCTAATTTTTGCCTTTATTAATATCTAGCCCCCAAATTTGATTTAATTATAGTTAAACCCCTTATAATTTGCGGTAATACTTATTTATTACCTAAAACCTAATTTAAACTAAATATACATAATTAAAATGGCCTAAAGTACATGGCCTTATTACAAACATTAGCTCATAAAATAAATTACACATAAATGCTCCAAGATACATATAATTCTCGGCCTCACCATATATTTTCCATTAATTACCAATAATGGTGGCCATCGGGTCCGGTTCTACCCGGAACCGATTGGAACCGGAACCGGCCGGGAACCGGTGGGAACCGGAACCGGAACCGAACCGCCTCAGCCGGTTCCGAATACGAATACATGTTTTGAGATTCGGGCCCGAACCGGGCCCGGAACCGAACCGCCTGGAACCGTAGTCGGATTCGGAACCGGGAACCGGAACCGGTGGAACCGGAACAGGAACCGCCTCGGAACCGGTTGAAGTTACCGTTGGAATCGGGCCAAAACGACGTCGTTTTGGGTCTCAGGCGCGCGCTCCTCTGAAGAAAATAGCTGTACTCTTTTTCCTTATTAGGGTTTTCCCAATGGGTTTTTACCTAATAAGGTTTTAATGAGGCAGTGAATCATATAATAAAATTCTCTTTGTTTCTTATTTTTTTGTAAATTCAATAAAAATTCCTAAGTCTTTGTTTCTTACATATTTAAGATTATAAACTTGAAGAATAACCTATCTAGGAGTAAAGTGGATGAAAAGAGCAACGTGTGCGCTCAAACGGATCTCAAATCGGAGCTAAAGCGAGGCAACTAGAGCCTATCAAATCTTTCCGGAACCGCTCTGGAACCGGTCGGAACCGATCAGAACCGGAACCGGAACCGGCCGGAACCGGTTTTTGACCGAATCCGAAGCGAATCCAGATTTCAGAACCGGAACCGGAACCGGGACCGGAACCGCCCAGACCGGTTCCGAATACGAATACACATTTTCCGGAACCGGAACCGGTGGAACCGGACCCGTGGCCACCATTAATTACCAAATCTTCCACATAAAGTCTTAATGTGACATTTATGTTACTTAATTACTTAGATAAATTTACTAAGTCATTTCCTTAGCCACCTAAGGTCAAAATCAGACCATATGAGCTAGGTTCACTCATGGCAATACATATACATAAGTTTAAGCATGTATTAATATATCAAAGTTAAGGTTTAAGTGATTTATACCTTGATTTAGCAAGGTTAAGGCCTTGTTTGGCCACGACACCTTAGGGAATATTTCTCCACAGCTTGATTTACTTGTCTTCATACAGAAAACAAGACATGATTAAACTCCAAGCATGAACTAACCATGGGAAGTGTTTTAGCACTTAAATTCAAGGTAAATTTACCTTAGAAATGCAAGGGTACCAAGGCTGTTTACGCCTCCAAACTGGAGCAAAAGAAAGGTGTTATAACACCATCCAAAGTAAGGAAGAAAACCGGTAATAACAAGATAAGGAGCTAGCTCTAGCTTCTCCTTCAAGATGTGGGGTTATCCACTGATTTTATATGAAGAGAACAAGATAAGGAGCTAGGAAAACTAAGGAATACCACCGGAAATGAAGAGTAAGAAGAGATATGTGGTTAAAGCACATTTTTACCTTAAATGGTCAAGCTTAGAACTTCCCTCCTTCTTCCCTTGCTACAGTCGAAATTTCCCCTTATTTTAACCTCCAAATTAAACACAATACATACATGGATGGAAATGGCTGGAGCTTAGCTCAATGGAAGGAGGAAAGAAAGATGAAGAAAATGGACATATTCATGCCTTAGAAGCTTACCTAGAGCGAGAGCTCACACTAGCTGGGTTTGGTGTTTACTTACCGTCAAGTAAGAGCCAAAGAGAGAATTTGGCTGATGGACTCACGGCTGGAAGGAGGTGAGTGAGACAAGAGTTCTCATTTTTTGCCTTTATGTCTTTTAATGCTTATTTTAATGTCTCCCATGCTTGCTGACTCATTAGTGAATAATTGAGGTTGTTTAATGGATGAGAATGAGGCTCTTAGGCAGGCGGCAATGGGTGGCTAGGTGGGTGAGTTAGTCACTCTTAATTAATGACATAAAGGAAGATTATCTCTACTTTAATAAGGTAAAGGGTGGTGAGTCACATTTCCATGCTTGGAATCGGCCACAATACAAGGGAGAGCAGCCTCTTAATCGGCAATGTCACATGGGGTGAGTATACAAGATTGCTTAATTTAAAATGGTTGATTAAAATACTAAAAGTGTACTTAACTTTACTTTAATAAAGTAAAGGTAATGAGCCATATTTAATAGCACATGGGAACAGCTGGTGGCTTGGTTAATAGCCTTAATAAATCGGCTATGGAGGGTCCATTTCATGGTCAATGGTCAACATTGACCAATTTAGTCAAGGAAGACTTAATTTTACATTATTTTATTATTATATTAATATTTTAATGTAAAATTGTGAAAATTGTAAATCTCTAGATTTAGAGTTACTAATGTGATATTAATGAGTATATATATTCATTAGATTATTTAGGTGTTTTCATTGGGTTATATAGACCCAAAACACATTCCTGAGACATTCCTGGGACTTTCGGGACCTTTTTGTGCTTTAAGCGTTTCTCTCCCGGCATTTTGTGTATTCTTGTAAATATAACTTGAGCATTCTCTTTAGAATGTTAATTAATAGTGGTAGGAACTCTAAGAATGATTTATTTAGGGTTTCGTGCCACTTCGGCATTCCTGGGCCTTTTCTAGGGTTTGTGGGGCCCACAAGGGTTCCTCCAGGCACTTTTCGTTTAATTGAAAATTTACTCCAAGCCTTTTGTTTGAAATGATATTTAATGATCATTAGTTGATTTTGTATGAGTTTTATAGCTTGTATAGCTTGGTTAACTCAAGGTCCGGCTTAACGCACGTTTTTGACCTTAAGGAGTTTAGGTGCGTTTTTAACGCCTAAGTGTTCCTGTGCTTTCTTATGGTTTCATAATCCCACCAATAAACCTTTAATTCCCATTATTTAATTATTTAATGGTTAGGGCTATTTCATATACTTTCATCCAGTGTTGGGATGTGAAAGAGTGGTGATCTATGGACAACCTGGTGCGTCCAAGAAATACTGGTTGATAACCACATGTGCAAAAGGCAGCACCAATCTGGCATAGAGAATTATTGTGTTGTGCTGGAAATTCTGGTTTGCCCGATGTCAACTCTGCATGAAAGGGCATAATATTTCAACCAGGGGATGGACCAGGTCATGTCTTTCCTCGAGACAGCTTATCCGGTGTCACTAACCAACACTTAACCCTTCGAGATAGAAATATCTCTCGTCTCAGCTCCAGTCAGAGTTTTTATTGATGGTAGCATCTCAAAAGATGGCTCAAGTATGGGAGTTGTCTGCTAGAACTCAGACGGTACTATCTCGGCGGTTGGTTCAATCAATGATTCCATCTCCTGGTCACCACAAATTGTATAGGCAAAAGCTATAGAGTTTGGTCTAGATATAGCTATGAGGCTAGGAATCCCATCTCCCCTTCTCTTCTCAAATTGTCTAGCAAATATACATTTCCTTAGGGGTAAAGGTGAAGTCCACGATGATGTTGGCTTTCTTTTAAAAGATGCCAAGTCCTTAGCATTCTACTTAAGAAATATATATTGGTTCTATGTTCTTAAAACAAAAAAGTTAGAGGCACATGTTCTAGCTAACCTTGGGAGGAACAAAACTCTTGAAAGAGTGTGATATGAAAACTTAATATCATATATCTCACATCATTTTCATTAATACAATATGGATTGTTTTTTGAAAAAAAAAACATTTGCTAGCTGTATTTGCTTGTCTTCACTACCCCCATGGCCTAGACTGCTCCCAACCAACCATAAACTTCTTCGCTTTGCTGTGAACTAGCAACATCTAGCAAAACCATAACCTCATATATACATTTACCATCACATCGCTCCTCCGGTAGGGGAATAACACAAATAAGAAAGAAAGAACCGCTTAGAGTACATTATAAAATAAAAAACAAAACAGAAAGAGAGAGACACTTCTGAACAAAATATCTATTACACTATTTACAGACTACCTACGTTTTAAAACGAAACTACATAAAATCTCTCCTAAGTATGTCATTTTTAAACTTCTTTGTTTAGTCTTAACCGTTTTACTAACCCTCTCAAATTCTCAAACATGACCATACTTTATAATTGCATAAAAAATCTTTAAAAGATAAATAAAATATAAGTGATCATTTAACTGTTATCTCAAAATTAATAATTTGGGTGGTTAAACAAACCCAGTTGAACTGGTATTGAAGATGCACCATCCGACTCCTTCTCCACACCAAGATGTATAGTGGTTCGACCAATAATGCGGCCTACGTCCACTTCTAGATAGAACTATTATTCATTCTTTGGTTTACAACACTAGAGAGCTTTGGGATGAGTTCTCCCTTTTCTAACTTGAGTCCCCTCACAAATGAGCCCCCAACTTCTATTTATAGATTTTCTATGGCCAAGTTTACCTTTAAGCCCCTATACATGTGATACCATTATATAAATACAACTATTAGTCCTTTTGTGGATAACCCCTGATGTTACAGTCTTGGGTCTGAGCCTTCTCTTTCAGTGTAATACTTCCAGACCGAGTCATTGCTTCCGGGCTAGACATTCACTTCCGGACTGGACTATGTCCTCTCATAACAACCCTACCGGTAGAGATCCTTCCGGTAGTAAACTACCGGTAGCAATCCTTTCAGTAGACCCTTTAGGCAGACCCTTCCGGTAGATCCTTCCGGTAGACCCTTTTGGACTAGGACACTGCTCCTGCACTTGACTAACTCTTCCGGGCCATCTTTTCAGGTAACAACCCTACAGGTAGCGATCCTACCGGTAGCGATCCTTTAGATAGCAAACCTTCCGGTAGCGGGTCTTCCGGTAGCAGGCCTTTCAGTCATGGTATATTCCATACCATTACACCAGTTATCTTCTCACGTTGTACCTAATAAAAGATCTAACTAACACAATGGTGTGGATTCCACCCTAAAAAAATAAAAATGTTTCTGTAGTGGTGTGGAATCCACCCTTATTCTATCTCATCGTTGTTTAATTAAGCAACGCTCTATAAATCATTGCTATTGGCTATAACACTGTAACATTAATAAAAAATAAAAAAATCCTAAAAGAATGCTAAAGTAAAAATTACGGAGAGGCGGAGAGAAAATGTTAAGGAACTCTACCATTGTTGTGAAGAAAGTTTCTTATATAATTAAATAATATTTTGTTGACATGACACCTAAAAATGAGATAAGAGACTATTTACCATTGTGGATGCCCTTAGTTTAGTTTACAATATATTTATTATTTTTTTTTCAATTCACAAAATACACATCAGTAAACAATATAATTAAAATAAATAAATAATAAAACAACAACAAAATTAATTTAAATATATAAGTTAAAATTCACAAAATAAATACAAAAATACATATATACGTATATATAGTTTTAAAAAGATAAATAATTTATCAAGCTTTAAAATATATATATTATTTCAAATTTCAAATTTTCATTAAAAGTGTATACACAAAAATAGCAAGAATATTGAGTTATCTTTAACTAAGATAATTGTATTTTGATAACTTTACAATTGATAGTCGTAAATAAGAAAATGAAGAAAATTAAAATGGAAGATTTTAAAAAATATTACTACTTTTATATATGTGGCACTTAATATATATATTATAATTTTTTGTAATTCTATTGTGTGATCCAAAATATTTATTTTAAGTATATAATGTATTATTTAGATGTAATACATTTTACTTAAATATATAAAAATAATAATATTATTGAAATACTACATTTTCTTTATCTTTGTTTTTTTGTGTAGCATTTTTTAAAATAACTAGTACTTTCATTAATGGCATAAACACAAGATACAAACTGGAATATTAACTAGTCAAACTATTTCATCAACCCCTCCCCGCTCCATATTAGCTAAAACATACGGCCAACTACATCACTTATAGGTGCATAAGCATAATCAATAAAATGAAACTCTGTTTCCCATGTCAAAAGCCCTATCTAATAACTTACAAACATCATCCAGTATCCGCCCCTTCTCATTCATGTAATTAATATTTGCCAAATTGTCAGAGTAAAGGCGTATTTTAAACACCCTAGCTGCCTAGCACAACAAATACCAAAATTCAAAGCTATTGCTTCAACTTTTGATTGCGACGTCGTCCCTCCTCCCTTGACACCTACTGCAAGCACGTGACCATTATGATCCTTGCACACCACCCCAAGCCCATACGCTGCACCCGCAAAACTGCCCTCCACCCAAACCTACAATTCTACCTCAATTCATCCTGATAACTATTCATATCCTCCTTTCCACCAGCAACATGTGAATAATTTTCCGCTTGCTGCCATCCCCACTTCATGAACTTAACCTTCCATACAAAACCTAATAACATGCGAACCATAGTTTCCACAATAATAGAAGTAGATCAATTAAACATTTTAAAGACAATGATACGTAGGAACGGTAAAACCAATCTCGAAATACAGCCAAGCGCGCCAGCCCCCATAACTCATAAGCACCCTGACAGTGTAAAAAAGCATGCAACATAGTATCTAAAGCACCACGGTAGCAATAAGCGTCAACGTGATTCCCACAATGGGATTGTACTACTGCTTTACAAGGCACAGCACCATGCAGAAATCGCCAACCAAATAGCTTAACTCGCAAAAGGTAACATGCACTTCCAAATACGTTTAACAGCTTGCCCCATACCATGCCCACCAGACTCCTCACCAACCATACACTGCTGCTTTTGCTGCAATGCAAAATAATAGGCCGACTTAACCTTCAAAATGTCTGACTTGCCAAACGCCCATACCCAACTATCACCTCGAGCATCATTCTGATCTAGCCTATTATTCAAATTTTAGCAACATATGTCGGATCAAACCATTGACGGATCAAACTCTCCCTCCAAGTCCTCACACCAGGATCAATCAACCAAGAAACCATTCCCTCGTTACGGACAAGAACAGGCAATGCCAAAGGATATGGACTTCCACTAGGTTTCATAGGCAGCCACCGATGTGTTCCATCACCTATTCCCCTCATTGCTCCTTGCTCCACCAACGACCTAACACTACAAAAAGCTCACTAGACCGGACTTGGTTGATACCCAACTTGAGCCCCAGCAGTGATCCTGTAGCATAATATCTAGCCTTTAACACTTCTAAGACTTGTAAGTATGGGTTAGTTAACACCCTCCAATATTGATTAGCTAATAGATCCTAATTCATACACATCAAGTCTCGAAATCCTAGACCTCCCTGACCTAACCCCCGACACATATATGACCATTTGGTCCAATGCAAGCTCTGTTTCTCCCCAGCTCCACCCCACCAATACCGTGCTATTAACTTGTGCATGTCCCGAATAACATGAAATAGCAACTTAATCATACTCATAAGATAAGATGGCACCGCTTGTAATACTTACTTAAATAGCACTCCCTATTCCTAAGATGAAACCATTCAACTCCAGCTTTGAATATTTTTTGCTACTCTATCCCTAAGATATCCAAATACCTGCCTCCTGGACCGCCCCACATAACCTGGAAAACCCAAAGTCTCCCACCTCCGCAGCCCCTAGAATTGCTCTTAAACGCTGACGATGCCCTGATTGTACTCTTACAAAAAACATAATTCCTGATTTTTTGGGCATTAATACATTGACCTGAAGCCACTGTGAAGTCATCAACTAGATCACTCAAAACATAAACATTCTTCCCAGTCGCTTCTAAAAACAAGACATAGTCATCACCGAAAAATAGATTAGTGATTTGCTCATTAAGACACCGAATTGAACATTCCCTATAGACACCCACGTCAGAGGCAAGCCGCAAACTAGATGCCAACACCTTCATACAACAAATGAAGAGATATGGTGATAACGCATCACCATGTCTCAACCCACGCTGTGGAGCAAAAACCTGACCTAGGAATCCGTTAATTAAAACTCACATTGTTGAAGTGGTGAAACATTTATGGATTAAAGCTACCCACCTAGGATGAAACCCCATACTATACAAAAGTAACAAAACGCCGAGGAAAAAACTACACCTCATAGGCAAACGTATCACATATAGTAGCTTTAGAATGACACATCATGGCATGAGCTCATGGGCCACAATTACTTAGTCAATAATAAGTCCTCCACTTATAAAAGCCGCTTGACAATTCAAGAATCACATGAGGATTGTAGACTTAACCCGATTAACCAACGCTTCTGAAATTACACGGCAAGTAGTATTACACTATGAAATTGGCTGGAAGTCACTCACAACACATGCATTCTTCTTCTTCTTCGGAACCAGAACAAGATGCGTATGATTAAGATTAGGCAAACTCGCATCAGAATTTTAAAAAACTAAGTGTTGCATTAATAAAAGCATCACCAATAATAGACCAGTACATGTGTAAAAACGTGTCGTTCACCCCATCTGGGTCAGGTGCCTTACACGGGTGCATTCCTTTAAATGCACGAACGACCTCTTCCCTCGTATATGGCCTCCCCATGTCCTCAAATAACTCAGGTGGCACACGTCCCTCGACACATGCAAATAGATATGGGATTGGATCGAGATTAGTAGAAGTGAAAAGGGTTTGAAAGTAATTGCGAGCAACACTCTCCAACTCCTCCCAACAAAATTCCATTGATCCATCAGGTCGAGAAAAAGCATGGATCATATTAAGCCTAGCCCGCGCCCAAAATCAACTGAAGAAGAAACTGGTATTCCGGTCTCTCGCATACAACCATAACTGCGTTGAACGTTGTTGCGACCTCAGTTCGTCCTAATACAACAACCAGCAAAGCTCCCAAACCAGCTTCTCCCATGCAGTTAAACTAGCATCAGATGGCGGCCACGCCGCAATAGCATGCAACTCTCCCTTGACCCTTTCCACATCGGCCCTTTTTGCTTTCAACTTAGGTATACCCCAACGCTGAAGTTCAAGCCCACATCTAGCAACTTTTTCTTGATAACCCATCCCCTCTAGAGATTGGTCCCCAAAACTTGTTGGACAACCGATCGGCACCCATCCTCCCGCGTTTGACAGATTTTAAAACAGAAAGGTTTAGGCCCAACTCATACAGGGGGTCGCAACACTAACTTAATGGGCCGATGGTTTGACCAACCCCACCGAAGGTAATAATTGCACGCATGCGGGAAAATAGCCAACCACCAATCAGATGCAACAAACCGATCTAAATAACTTTTTGAATTATAAACTCCCCGCTGCCCATTGGTATAAGTAAATCTACCTCCAACAAACCCAATCTCGCAAATGAAAATCCAACAAACATCTACGGAATGCGACAATTCCTCTTTGTAACCTACTCCCCAATCCCATATGCTCGGAGTGATACAAGACTTCATTGAAATCACCACCTACCAACCAACGCCCATCCATCCCATCCGCCAGCATTCCAAAACATCTGCGCAACCATAGTGACCGGTAAAACGCCAACACCTTACCCCTTGCATCAAAGATTAAGCAATCCACATGCCTACATGAATAGCTTAGCAACAAAACATCCATCTGTGTTCGCCAAAACAACACCACCCCACCCCAACGCCCCATACTATCTCCCGCAATCCAACTATACCCTGGTAACTGCCGAACAAAAGAACAAACCTCCACACCCGTCAATTTTGTTTCAAACAAAAAACCATCATATGTGATTCACCCCGGATCAAGTCCAGGACCCAACGAACTGCACAAGGAGCACCCTAACCCCGACAGTTCACAATGAGAAAACTCATGGTCGTAGGCGGCCTTGGGCGTCCCCCAAGGTTGCCTCCGAAGTAGATTGCACATCATGTTCATTCTTTCTTTTCTTAGCTGCCCCATGTAAGTCGCAGTTCTCACGAGACTCCGATAATGACACATCAAACTCAACAAGCCCTATCTTACGCTTTTGCCCGAAATGAACAGACTCCTCCCCTTCCTTCTGCATCAACACCACATCCCTCCACCCGTATCTCACCTTCCTCTAAAGCACCAGCTAGCTTAGTGTGTTCGGGTCAGAAAGAGCCTGAACTGGCAACGAAACATCTTGACCCCCCCCCCCCCCCCCATCCTGTGCTTGCCTAGCTGCAACTTGGCCTTCACGACACCCGTCTCTTCCTTCCAACTTACCCTACCCACCACCACCCAACCTACCCGCCCTCAACCAAATACCATACGAAAGTTCAGTCGTTAGAACAAGTGACCGTGAAGGACAATCCCGAGTCATGTAAGTAAAATGCCCACATTGAAACATTAGCAAGGGAGACGCTCATAAGTTAAAGCACAATACAATGGGGTGGTTTGCTATGGTAATGGTGGCAAACCTTAAGATCGGCTTCAAAACATTTACACATACTTTAATTCGCATGAAACTCCCTCCAGAACGACGGTTGTTCTTCTGAAAGTGAATGTAGGCCCAATACCATCCCTGACTCGCTTCGCAAACTCTCACCCAATAAACCAAAAGGGCACATCATGCACCCGAACCCAAAACGGAGACCATTGAAAAACATGATGGCCTTTAAACGGTCCACCTCCATCAACATTAGCAAACAGTCGTCAAAAGTTCACAACCCCCGTCCAAGTACCCCATGCATGCGCTCTTCATTGCTAAATTCAAGAAGAAACAAACTCAAACCCAAATTACGAACATGCAGTTCATTTTTAGAAAGTCAAACCTTCCCTAGCCTCTGTTCCATAGCCTTAAGGTTGACGATGCGTGCCACGAACAACATACCCACCAAACACCAATTCATATGGAATAGAGGATGAGGAACACATGATATTACCCACCTCCATACACACCTCTTCATCCGCCGTGAGATCCATGCCAGCATATTGATGGCCCAAATCATCAAGATTTTCAACAGCCATCAAAACGATCCAAGAATGGAATCAAGGGAGAAGAGGTCAAAGTGGAGGAGAGAAGAGGTCAAAGAGGAGGAGAGGAGAGGTCAAAGTGGTGAAAAGAGAGGGCACAAGAGTCACAAACGGGAGAGAGGAGATAGGATTTGAAACCCACAAGAAAGAAGAAGATATATCGGCTTGAGAGAGAAGGAGATGGTTACTTGTGTAGCAATATACCTATTTGCATACAAAAACCCTAGCCTATCCCCCAGTAATGATTTGCAAGTGTGGGTGGCGGTGCTGGAAAGGGGAAAAGACGGTTGCAAGTAATCAAAGTGGGAAAGCGCAAAGTCTTGCATGTGCCAGGAAACAATCCCTAAAGAGTTGGTACCACCAATTCACAAGACAGTGGGAGGAACAAAGAAGCACCCGTGGAAGACATCTGCTTACGGAAGAGAAAGAACCGACCAAAGACAAACGTGGCTATTAGCTGAATCGTAAATTAAGGAAAGGAAGAACGGAAAATTAAAGAGATAAAGGAAAAGTGGGATCCGCCAAAAAGGTTTGAAGGTAATAATAGATAAGACAAGGTAAAGAGTCCTTATGTAGCGTTTTATTGTAACTTGGTCATTTTAGATAATGAAAAAAGAATTAATATTCAAAATAAAAATACTATTTTGTAAAATTTGTAGCACATACCAAATTCTGAAGAGGTTGAAGAAGCTCGAACAAAAAATGGGGAGATGAGCAAGAGACGGTGAAGAGACCTCGAACAGAAATTGGAGAAGGGGCAACCGGAGACAAACCAAGACGACAATAACCGCCGGTAGATGCAGGTGAGCAAAGGAGGAAGGAGAGATCAAAGAAGAAGGCACAAACCTTCACTTACCTTGATGAATCGAGGTGATGGGTGGAGACGAAAATCACCTGAGCAGATACGAGTCTCCTCAACAGTGAGGATCGACAATGAAGATCAACAAAGCCAAATTGAGAATGAATATAAACAGAGCCAAATCAACAATGAAGATCAACAGAGAAAGGGAGAACGAAGAAGAAAGGAGATTTAAGTACAGCGCAAAGAGAATGACATATAATTGGACATAAAGCAAACATGCTCCCACCGAACAGCCAAGGGAGATAAATGTCAACTTTCAAGGGCAAAAATGCCACACTTATGCTAATACCGAAAACAAAGCTACTACGTCCAGCCATATAATGGGATAGGAAAGAAACTACACAAACAATTTTTCAATTTGAAAGGTGCAGTTCCCAGCCAATTAATGATGATCTGCTGCTAGCTATAACTCCAAAGCAAAAGTAACTACTTTTACAGATAACTAACTACATGCTGACCATGGAAATTAAAAAAAAAAAAAGCATATGTATTCCTAGCATCATGGGTCGGTCGGTCTGCTGATAAACAAAAGGATAACTGATAACCACCATACCATAAACAACACTAGCTAATGGGTCACACACTTCAGGATTAATGAATGAACTTTCTCAACAGATAGAAATCTGTTTGTTCATTCTTTTTAGTGGAAGGATTGAACTTCACTTGCAATTCCAAAAACTAAGCCGGCCCAGGGAAATTTAGCCACAAACACACACTATAATAATGTCACACAAATCCCTTGTCATAATATCCTGTTTCTACAAAAATCCACAACCTTTCTCACTTTTGATAGTCTACTCTGGCCGCAGGTTGGAACTTGGAACACTAGAGCAAAATCAACACCCAACTCAACACTTTACAAAAAAAAAGCTTAATTAGATTACACTTGTACACTATGACAAGGATATGAAGTACTAAAACATTACTATAATTGAGTGAGTTAGTGAGTAAAGGAGTGGTCAGTAAGATGGCATACCCAACAAAAACTCTTTTTCAATCCAATAAGCTAATACGCAGGCGACAATCAGCGGTCTTTTCTTTCTTTCTAGCCCCAGTCCACGAAGGGAAGCAGAGGAGGATATCCCCCCTCTGGTGGGGGTCTTAGGGATGGAGGCAGATTTTCAAATGACATGCCAAAACTCTTCCCACCTGCAGAAACCAGCATACACAAATTTTGTCAACCCCCAAAACGGAACAACAAGAAAGGTGTATCAGTAGTATGCATTAATCAACTCAGAGATGTACTCTGAAATTCTCAAATCCCCTAAAACGGAAATGCACTCAAACTCACAACAAAGAGGGATTACCTTGCAAATAACCACCCACAATTTGAGGTTGTGAGTTATTTGTACTCAAAGAACCTGCAATTGCTGCAAATGAGTCATTAATAATAGGTATTACACAGGATGCTGCCTTGTTCTATATATAGGGTGCAGCAAGTGCTAAAACAAGTGAAGATAAGTTACCGCCGCCACCGGTAGTTCTTTGCAAACTCTGCTGCTGGGGGTGAGCGTATTTGCAAGAATCCCCACGGGGACAACCGCCCTGTTCAAATTTAATTTAAAACAACAGTTGATCAGTGAAAAATAATATATCACACCAGTGCTGAGCCTATGTGTTACTTTACAAGAAGCATTCGTAGAGTTTCTAATTTTTTCTTAGGCTTCATCACAGTTCACCAAATTGTCTGACTACAGTAGTATATTTACAGATCTTCAGAGTTTTATATATAAAAAAAAAAAAGGCAACGAAAAACATGCTTCAACTCTCCGCCATCTTTCTGAACTGGTGATGAACAATACTACAAACCTAAATAATCCGACAATAACCAACAGTGGAAAAAGCGGCGGTTCGTTCGAGCTCACCGTCTTCAGGAAGCGGTGGCAAACTCCTTTAGGGAATCCATCACCGGAAGAGGTAACAAACAGGCTCTGGTCTGCACATTTAATTCCAAGTGTGAATCGCGCAATAAAATTAAAATGTATATGGAGGAGATGGAGAGATTAGTGTTAGGGTTCAATCGAGCGAGAAAGACCGTTGATGTTGAAGGACTGATACCAAAGAGCCCGATTACGCTGGTGCTGACCGCCCTGGAGATGTCTTTTTCTCGCCCCAGCGGAATCTCGAAACTCCTTCTCGCAGTAGTCGCAGTAGTACTTCCCTACCGGCATTTTCCTACTCGTTCTTCCCGCTTCTCCTCCTTCCTTTCTGGCTTCTTTCACGGTTCCACCGTTTGTCTTCTTTAGTCATTATTGTTTTTGTGGTTGTTTTGGTCTGCTGTTTTGTGATTGTTTTATATATGTGACAGTATATTATTGGGATAGAACGCAGGATCCATGTGGGACCCACACGGGGACCGTCACATTTATACCAACAAAAAGACATCAGCGAACACAGCTTTAGAGAAAATTAATCAATCATTCTTGGCTACAGTATATGCAGCTATTTATTTTCTATGTAATAGAATTTTAATAACATCATAATTCAATATATAACATTACATATATATTTCATACAATTTTTATTTATAGGCAATAAATTACTAGATTAATTCCCCATTGGTTTTCACATAATTACAACCTCCCCGATCTTTTTGTATGTGTATTTTTTATTCTTATTTCTCACTATACAAAATAAAATAAATGTGGAGTTCCATCCTATTTTTTCAGTGTTTCCAATAATTGAAAAAAATATCTACTACTAATTAAGAATATATATATTAATTAGTTCTGTTTGAGGTTTCAAGTATTGACAATCTTTTTATATTATTTTTATTTACAATAATAAATAGATTTACAGAGGTGTCTGTCTAGACAGTTATCTCGAAACTATTTTGTGATATGAACTTAATGTTGCTAGTTAAAAGAACT
This sequence comes from Limonium bicolor, assembly GCA_023374045.1. NCBI lineage: Eukaryota > Viridiplantae > Streptophyta > Magnoliopsida > Caryophyllales > Plumbaginaceae > Limonium > Limonium bicolor. The sequence goes on along the minus strand of CM041776.1, from coordinate 305,255,384 downwards.
AATATGGTATTATAGGAGTGTGATTGTCACCATATAGCTAAACTTGATACTTGTTGCTGATGAAGAATAGGATCCATTTTTGGACCAGCATCTTTGACAACTTCTTTGATAATTTCTCTAGCAGTTAACATTTGAAGGCTCCAAAATATCTGATCAAAAATGAACCTATGTAATTTATAGTACAATTTGGTTCTTTTATGATAAATTAAGGTCACCTACTCAGAAAAAGTCATTTGTTTAACGATAAAATAATATAAAAGTACATTATTATACACAAATCACTCTAAACATCCTACCTTAATATAAAACTCTTTGAAAAAAAATGCTTCCCATGAATTAAAATTGATTTTTAAAGATTTTGTCAAAATAGTCACATTTTATGTGAAAAAATGTATAAAGTGTCTTTATGTAATTAACATGTCTCCCTTATAATTTTATCTTGTATTTTCTCAGTGTATTAACTAAAGATTCATAGTGTATATGATATCCAGACATAATGGCTTACAATTAGTCACGCTGGCTGAAAACTGTACTCCAATATATTTACACATGACTCTAGGTAGTTACCCTTGATCTCCTACCCTACGACAAAACCACCTAACTTTTTTCCTAATAATAGCATGCATTCTTAATATCAACATTTTTGAAACAAATATAAAAAAATATCTTCATTTAAGATACTTTATAATTAGTTATGAATCTCTCTACATTATCATTTGGATGATCCGAAGGGTGTAACTTTATGTTGAGTTGTGTAAGTGACACGTGTTATACTTGCAGAAGATTTCCTTATTTCATTCCGGATTTCTCCTCAGGATATGAATTATATTTTGATGGGTTTTTTAAGTCTTATAGCCAAGCAATTAGTTTGAACAAATTTATTCATCATGACTGGCTTTTGGTGGAGTGACTAGTGAGAGTTGGTTTTAAAATGCATGATACGTTCTAATATGATGAGGTTTAAGAAGTGATGTGTGATGCGTTGATGTGAGCGCATCCCGTTTGTGATGCAAGGTTTGTTAAAAAAGATCACTTGTAAGTTTTTGTAGACAACATTTTTTAGACATAAAATAATATTTTGACAAAAATCACTTATGATCTTCTTATCTCATAATGGATGTACAAAAATGTTTGATAAATAACTTACGTCCTGTTCAAAAGAATTTGAACCCGTTCTTTCTAAAGGCTCTATGAAAATCAACAGAATTCTCTACGGTTTTTCTTATCTCATACAAGTTACAACAAGATGAAATAATTAGATTTAGGGTTCTAGAAAAGGGGAAGAGAAGGGGAAGGGAAATCGGGGAAGGGGAAAATAAATTTTGTTTCTTCTTTTTAAACTTGCACCAAACACGCCTTAGCCTTGGTCACGCATCGAGCTCGCATCAAACTACATCCTCGCATCGGGACGCATCACAACCGCATCTAAAATCTCACCGCCTCACTGCCACCGATGTGTTCATCCCCTCGCATCGCATCCAAAACGCGCGTCTGATGCGCGCATTTTAATACCAACAGTGAGACCAGTCTAAGCATGTGCTATATTAAGTTGTTGGAAGAGTGTGTAAGAATATAAAATATGGTGATTTAGGGTTGAAGCACTTCAATATGACAAAAGCTTCAAAATTGCGGCTAGAGTTTAATGGCATAGAGAAGGCTTTTGGTGGTAGCTCATTGGCAAACCGCTAGATCCAGCCAGCTAGAAATAAAATGTGGATGCTATTATAGTGTATGGAGAAGGATTATAATGGGGCATTTTTCTCGATGATAAGGTCAAGGTAGAGATTCTAGCAGTAGTATTTGGAAAAGGAAAATCTAAGAAAGATTAACATTGCAATAATTGGTGAGTGAGACAAGAACAGACAATTGTTTTTTTTTAAGAAAAGTAGTCATTATATTAAGTAGCACTTAGCTTCAATACAAATTCTGGAATCGCATTTGGACCCCATGAACATTGTTGTTGTGAACAGCGTGCATGGTTAGCAAGAGAGTGTGCTGACATATTATCTATCCTAGGAACAAAGAACCATCGAACATCATTAAAACGAGTAATGTCACTAGATAATCTATTAAGAATAGTCAAAGTGGAGTGAAGAAGTGATGAAACACTGCCAGTACTTAAGTAATCAGCTATAGCCTTGCAATCCATCAGCACCCATAGGTTGTGAAAGTTTGTTGAAATAGCAGCTTGAACACCCGCTTCAACTGCTAGTGCTTCAGCGCCCGTGGGTGTAAAATCACTTGTATCTCCATGTAGGCCAACCTTGAGGATGCTATTATTGTTGCGTACTATATAACCATAACCATAACCTGCGGGATTGCTGATCCACACTGGCATCTACCGAGATCTCCAATCAGTATGGGTGAACCTGATGGTGCCTTAGTAAAGCAGTGGAAGATGAAGGAGCAAATGAAGTTGAACGTTGAAGAAAACTATCGACTTGGCACCCTGAAATACCCCTAAATTAATCTAAATTAATTTAGGGGATTTCTTTTATCAAAACCTTAATAATATTATTAAACATCAAATTATTATATGGTATTATTTAAAAATTAATTTAGGGGATTTCTTTTATTAAACCATAAATAATACTATTAATTATTAAATTATTGTATGGAATTAGGAATAATAAATTATTATATTACTATATGGAATTATGGAAATTAAATTAGGGGATTTCTTCTATTTAACCCTAAAGAATACTATTAAATATTAGATTACTATATATTATTATATAGTATTATGAATTTAATAATAAGATTTATAAGTCAATAAATCTTGGTAAAATTTCTAAACACTCCAAGTATATTATAAAAGATTTTAGAAATAGTTGGAACATTAAATTGAATCATAAAAGTCAATATAAAATCATGAAGACCATAAAGCTTCTTAATCCTTGCTAGGGTTGACTTTTTGAGAATGGTCAAAATAGCCCATGAAACTATACCAATAAAAAGGTTATGGAAAACCAAGAAGATTGATAAAAAAACGTCAAAAACGGATCATTCTAGCCAAAGTTATGATAAAATGAAGTTTAGAGCCAAAATTTTGAAAAAATGCTGATGTGGCATGGTGCTGACTTGCTGACTCACCTGCGCGCCTCAGAAGCGTGCCACGTCAACCTCGCCGGATTCTTCTAAAAATTCGGCTAACTCTACTCAGCCTCCACCTGATCATTGCCCTAACTTGTGACACCGATATCTCTCTCGTCTTTGAGAATGTTTGAGTGTCGTTTTCTCCATTCTCTTCTCCTACAATTCCTCTTTCCAACCATAGCTCATACACAACCTAACTCTTTCTACATCGACGGCAAATTAGATCTGAAGTTTCCTCCCCGAACACTTTCAACCCAGTTTTCCAGAAAAACGTAATCGGTAAGGTAACTTCGTCTCGTCATAACTTCTTCGTCTCTCTTCCAAAATTCGTGTTCTTTAGCTCGTTTTGTAGATCTCTAATCCCTCTATAACTTTTATGTTTACATCCAAGTCTGATTCTCAACCGTGTGGAATATATAAGCGTCTAAAGTTACCTACTCGATCACGTCGGGTTTTTTGCCCAGAATTTTTTCCAGAAACGACATGGTAAACTCAGATCTTTCAAGATCCATAACTTTCTCCCTAGTCCTTCATTTTTAATGATTCTTTCACCAATGTTTAGAGTTACATGTCTACTTTAAAATGTGCAAGGTTTCGTGGATTTAATCCTTCTCAATTAGCGTGAGTTGGTCCGTGAAGTAGGCTACTCGAACTGTACATGAATAACAGTTTTCCGGAAACCGATTTGAATTTCCCTCACCGGCGCTTCTCTGGTAGGTTTCCAATCAATTCCTCCTACAATCTTGTTCGATTTTTCATTCTCGAACTAATCCGCCAACCAATTTAACCTATAATGCATCATATAGAGAGAATTTGTCAAATTCAAATCGGAACCGATAGAACCCTAAGTCAACGAACCCAGATTCGAAATCCCTTATCCTTGCATTATTATTAACAAAATTGCTACCATTAGAACTGCGAGGAAATATTTCGAATCCAATGAAACAAAAATCAGTCGATTTGGTTATGTGGGTTGAGAGAAATCATCGATTTAGTGCGCGGGATTCGTTTTGAGTTTGCTGAAGAACTCGCGCAATGTAGGCCGTCCGATCGTAGGATATAGGAACGGACGACCAAGATTAAAACGTGGGAGGTTTTAGCTGTATTTAGTTATAATAATTCCAGAATTAAACCCTAACTTGTTGAATTTATTTAATGACCTTTCCGAATGTATTTTGACATGAAATTTTAACCATAGGTTCCTTATAAAATCTAGTTTATTTGGATGTAAATTAATATGGATTTTGAGTTTTTAAACGCAAATTATAATTTTTGTAATTTTTGAGTATTATGGAATTATTTAGATAATTTTAAAAGATATTTTATGAAATAAAATTTTATAATATGTATAAAATAACATAATGACTATATATTAAATTTGAGAATTTTTAGACAAGTGTAAATGGGTTTAAAAATTGTATTTATGAATTTTTCATAAGTTATCTTACAATATATGGTTTTTAATGTAACCAAAAATTAAAGTATATTTGAATAATAAACTTTATAGGTTGAAATAATATAATAAGACTAAACTAACATTTATTATAGAATGTTAATAAATATTTTAGGTATCAACTTTTAAGTGAAGTAAAATTTAAATACATATATATAAAAAATAAATAAGATAGTAACTTGGGTAAATCAAGGGATTAAATTAATCTACATTTATATTAATTATATAAAATTGAAGTTAAAATACTTAATTGAAACTAAGGAAAATGCTTTATTTTATAAACCATATATTGGATGTAGATATGTAAAAGTTAATAGAAATAATTAAATACAATAAAACTACATAAAGAATGTCTTGAATAAATCCTAATATATATAAAAAAATAAAAGAAATAAAATACCTTATAGAAAATAGAATATGAAGGAATAATAAGTTAAACTAAACCAATACATGACACTATTAAAAGAGTATTATATGAGGTGGTATTAAATTAAGATTATGAAATTAAGCTTAAAGAGTTATCTTTGAATTTCTAAGATTTATATATACCATATTTGTAACACCCCAACCGTTAATCTCGTCATTACCTCTTAAACCGTTACTAATTACTCCTACTCACGCAGCGGAACTCCAATTACAACGAGGGGTGTGAAACAACGTCGTTAGCCACCCATGTGGCTAACCAGGCCTTCCTTACATACCGTAATGGTCTGATGAACTGGAACAACCAATTACACAATACAAATACTTTACTCAAATCAATTCTTTACTATACCGAGTCTACAATATATGGATGCCGACAACATATTCGGTCTTACACCTCTTTCAATACATAAGTAATTAAATCTAACTACCCATGCAACCCACCGACCCCGTCCTACTCTCGAACAGTAACATCTTCGGTGTACCTGAAAAATAAAAACGTTGCCCTAGGGGCTCAGCTTAACGCTGCATATGAAATTCGCATACCCCGAGCGCTAACCGGGTACGCTGACTACTTTTGTCAGATATACATGGAGTTCATTTTAGTCAAACAACATGCATCATAGCAATACATATGTATGTGTATTACTCAAGGAATCTACATCCGATCACGGAACACAATTCCTAACTAACATAATAAAGGTTGTTAGTTGTATCTGTTTACTCTTAGGCCTTGAGGGTTATACCTCACTATGCCTTGTTTACTTATTCAATATCTCACCCGCTCTCTCGGGTTACTTATTCATATACACACCCATTCTCTTGGCTACTCGTACTATACTCACCCATTCTCTCGGGTTACTATACTCGTTATCTCACCCACACTTTGGGTTATTTGTACTCATTATCTCACCCACACTCTTGGTTTATTTATACTCAGGCTCTTATAGATTCTCGAGACACTACAGGTCTCCTACGTCACGTTTGTTACTCTTAATACATACTTAGGCCAAAACTCATGGCTCTCAAGCATAGTCTTACTTCCCCGGTTTCGACCCTACTCTGGGTCTAGCATGGTGGGAAGATTCAACTAGCTCATGGAACTCTCTCTTAGTTCCTATCTCTTTCCACTTAGGTCCGACTACTCTCGGACTACTTACATTCCCATACACTCCTCTCTCGGAGTTATAATAATATTATGTATATTAGTCTAGAAGCATCACTCTCGATGTTTCTAATGACTTTGGGAACATTACTTAAGTTCGGTTAATCTTAGGTTTTAAGAGTTACCCATACATTTCACTTACTCATACTTTCGGTTATTTTCTTAAATCGGTAAAATCCTCATATAGGAGGTTGACCATGTCTCAAGGGAGCTACTAATCCCTTAGGTCTCTTTTACCTTCTTTACTAGTTCACATCTTCAAACTATCGTTAATCCTCTGAGGGAGGTTCACTTATCTTTCCACTCTCATTTGTTTCGTGGATTGTGTCATTATGGTTTACTAACTGTTATCGGGTAATTACTCAACCCGCACATCTCCTCACATTCTAGGGAGTTCATATGTTTACGTTTTCGTTATACTTTAACGGATAGTTTGTGTGTTTGCATGTTTTCTTTATCATAAGCTTCGACCGATCTATGGGTCTCTAGCCAAACGTTACTCACTATGAGTCGGTCTTTACTCTATGTTAGACCACACCGGCATACAAGTATGTTAGCTCATTCAACATACAACAAGACATACATAATCAAACAAGGGATTATTCTCATGCTTTAGTCTTGATTAAGCCGGCACACAAACACACAAATCAACGTAACTCGGTTAGCACGCGGAGTATGAGAAAATCATACCTCTCACCGGGGTTTTTACTTTTACCGTGTCATCTCACCATGCTCGGGTCACGCACGATTCTCTGGTAATGTTTCAAACACTATTATTAATACTAGGCTCATACGGTACATAATAAAATGCTACTCCCGTACTTACCCCGTTATCCCGTTACCTCGGTTTTACTCTTGTTAATTTGAGTTCTCACTTCTCAATCACTTCTAACACTTTCTTACACTTCCTAGGGCCTTTACATGTCACCAAACAAGGCCTTAACATCTTATAACATCATTAACATTCAAACCCCCATCATTAGAAACCTTTAAAACACTCTCTGTAGGATTATGGGGGTGGTCCGGGACTTAGTCCCTACCTTAAGTCCCGGACCAATGCTGGTCTTAACTCTCGGCCATATTTTGAAGTGGTCCGGGACCTTATACATCTCTTAAGTCCCGGACCAAACCTGCACTCGAACTCTCGGCATGAATTTCAATATGGTCTGTGACCTTGTCCATATCTCTAGTCCCGGACCAGGTACAGACTTCTATCCTCGGCCATTATTTAAGGGGTGGTCCGGGACATGGGCAGGGACTTAAGTCCCGGACCTATCAAACTGGAAAACTCTCGGGGGTATTTTAGGGGGTGGTCCGGAACATGGTCCTAGACCTAGTCCCGGACCCTGCTGCAGTTTTGACAGATTTGGCATTTTCCAAATCTGTTACACCCTCATTATTTCACCATTGATTCTCCAATCTCTCCCACTTATAATCTACATGTTTTAGCAGTTAATTACCCTTCTAAACCACCTTAATCCAACCACAAAGTCCTCTCACTAACTCTTGGTTATTCTCTCAAATTCACTTATATTTTCTAACTAGTTTCCTAGTTCTTATTACCTCTTGTAACAGATTTTGGTATTGTCTCTTACCATGCAATACTCCACACAATGATGCCATTCCTAGCACTCCAATGACAATGACATTATTTCCATTACTAACACACTCTTCTTCTTAGTTAGGTTTTCAAACCATTAACCAACCACTTAAATCCCTTAACTCACCAAGTTTCCTCCTTTAAATGAAACACCCAAGTCCATACTCTCCTAGGCAATTTTTTGACAGCACTTGCCTACTTCCCAAACATTTTCACCACAATTAAATCAGCTCATGACCACTTCTTCACCCCTGTTTTGTTTAGGCATCAACAACACATCAAATTCCCATTGTTCACACAATAAACTAGCTTAGACTCAAGCTTATTTCCCACACTTAAGCAACATTAAAACAGCTTCATTCATCATCAAATTATAGTATCTCAACTACACTAATACAAGATTCTTAATTCTACATTAAAATCTGTTTTGCAAGCCAAACAAAACTAACTCAAGGTGAGCTTATTACCTTGTTAGTTTTCGGTTTTCTTTCTTTTCTCCCTCTTTCTCTTGTTCCTTCTTTCTCTTCTTGTTTCCACACCAAACAGAGGGGCATAAATTGCTAACTACAATCATATCCCCACACCACACAATACAAATCAATTTAATTCAACTTCCCTCACAAAAACTAGTATTTAAGAGCTAGTTTTTAAGGCTTAACCTTGACATTACCTTAGAGTGTCCAAATGAATAGCTAGGCAATCAATTGATGGAATTTCCAACACTCCACAAAAGCATGGAGGAGCCGACTGAAATGGAAGAAAATTTTCAACGTGGGGAAAATTTTCCAAATTGCAAGAAACAAGCTAAAAATGAGTAAAAACTCTTGCTTATAATTACCTTAAGGCATCAAGGAGGTGAAGGAGAGTCAAAATCAACTCCTCAGGCTTCAAAAGGTCCACACCCATGGAAGTGAAGGTGGAGGAATCAAGATTTTATTGGGTGGAAAACGAAGCCCTTGCCGATACGAATCTAACGGTAGCATTTTTGTGCGATTCGGTGAAGAAATGAGCAAAATGAGCAAGTAGAGGAGGAAGGAGATGGAGGTTGTGAGCTTCCTTCTCAAATCGGTAATATTTACAGAGGAGGAAGAAGAAGATCGATAGAGGGCTGGGCAAAACGTGAAATAAGGAAAGAAAGAAAAGGTGAGAGAGTACTTAAAGCACTTTACTATTTCACTTTTGCTTTATTTATTTATCTTGTCATCTTATTACTAAATAACTAGCAAGCTTATTAATGTGTGTGTACACACTAATTAAAACCGGCCCCTATTAATTAATAGCCCGGGTCGTTTTTTTTCAACTTTTCGAATTAAACGCGTTTTGTCTCCCGGTTTCGACACTATTCACTTACCGGGTCCGTTTTCCAGAATTTTCTCGTTTCTTTATTTTTTAATGGTTATAAGTTCCCATTAATACTTAATTATAGTTATATAATCAACCATAATTTTACGGGTCCGTTTGACCGCTTAAAGTCACGTTTTCGGGTTTTCTCGAGAAACGTGCTTTAAAATTCCGTTAGCGCTTTAATCCATTATTTGGATCCGTTTTCTTTGGGAATCACTCCCGTATACTAATTAGGCCTAACTAAGCCTTAGGAATCTATCTCGGACCCTAACGAGATCATATATCTCTTATACTTATTTAATGCGTTTTTAGCGTTTTTCGCGTTTTACGCATTTTCTCTTTCTTTTGGTTTTATTCTTTTTACCAATACTCTCTAGGCATCATTAGGCCCTTAATAATCATATTAGAGTAATTTAATCACGATTTTTAGATCCGGGGTATAAAATCTACCCCCTTAGGAACTTTGTCCTCAAAGTTGGTGAATCTTATATCGTTACTCTCATGGGCACGCTATGCCAAGGTTATAATACATGTATAACCTTACAGACTCACAAGTCAGTCTCATTTCACACTACACATACCACACACATATCACAGCATGTATAGCAATCAAAAATACTCTTTTTACTCTCTCCATGGAATCGGTCCGAAGACAAGAAGACACTACAGTCCTCGAATCCATATTGAGTAATATACTACTGATCCCTTAGGTACGGTCACGTTGAACACTTACTCTTTCTGGTTTACGGCCGTTTCATGACAAATGGGCACTTACCCTCTCTGGCCCACAGTCCCTTCGGTTCTGATCAAAACGTTACACGTATACATATCCTTAGGCACTCTGGTTGACTCACTCAACACAGGATCGTCTCAGGGTACTCTCCTCGTCCCGCTGCCTTTGGAAAAATCACACACTGTCACCGCCCCAACCGGTCACTTAGGACCGCCGCACGTACGGTGCAATGGTTTCAAAACTAATACACGCCCACCGTTCTACCGGTCATCAAGACTTAAGGCCGTAGCCATCGGCGAGTGATAGCGGTTTCAAAACCAGTTTCGTCTCCATCTTCATACTTGAAGGAAATCCTTTTTCAAAACCTGTTTGAAAATTCTTTCAAAACATCACACAACTCCAAATCAATTTTATGGTAGTTGTATCTTCCTTAGCGTGATTACTTGTGACCACTTATAGGGAGCTTCAAGAATCATCCAACCCTGATGTGATCAGCATCAGTGTTGAACTATCCTTCCACCCCAATTTGTGTTTGGTTTCCCTTGATCGCTAGCAGATCAAGTTCCACCTCCCACGTCAATTTCAAACAATCAGATAGTCAAACATTTTCGTTTTCTATCTTTTACTCTTTATAGTCATATTCACAAAACATTCCATTTTAAATTTATCTCTAATTCTTAGAACTTAGGTCATCCATCATTCCCAATTTTATTCACTTACTTTGCCTAGGCATTCCATACTTATGGCCTCATTAGTCAAGTTATTACTCAATTTAAAACATACAACATACAACTCCAAAGGATGGAACTCACTCCATCAATCATTCTCAAATAAAATCACCTAGGGAAACTCACTTCCTACTAGGTTATTCACCGGTTTCATACCGATTCATACTCATAATATCTCATGTCTAATCTCAATAGACATATACTATAGGGATTCTCTTCCCAGGAGTTTCTCTACTCCTCTTTTCATATTTATTATATACACATTATTCGCATCTCTCAAGCACAATAATCATAATTACACAATGAATAGATACATATGTTTATGTAACATAAGTTCCAATCGTCAAAACAATTTCTTTTGTGTTATGCACATGGTAGTTTACGCACCTATACGTAAAACATACTCTAAGCGGTTCTCGCCCTATCCCCCCTTAAAGGGGTTACGCCCGCGTAATCGACCATATGTTATCACTGAACATTGGTTCACTAATTCGAGAATCATGAAGTGTTTTAACTTCAATGCGGTTAATTTACTCATAACCGGGTTCGGTTCTAACCTCTGAGGCTTCAAGGCGTTTATGATTAGCCGTTTACTCACATTTGCTAGGTATACTTAACCTTTGAATTACAGTCCACAAGCTTCTGGTGCGTGACCTGATACCTAGCGCTTACTTTGCCCTTTTGGTATTCTCAATGTATTACTCACTCCCTTTCATCCCTTTTTGTCTTGGATATAAAGGTTTCTCAATCGTCGTCTGGTATCTCTTACCGTATGCGAATTCGATGAGTTATAGATTTTCTCTCCAGTTCTCTGGAAATCTATTCCGTATAACTATGTATACCTTCATGATTATTCACTTACTTTTCCCGACTGGTTGTCGATTGAGGTCAAGCTACTACTCAGTATGTAGTGCTTCCTCATTTAATAATGGCTTCTGAATCATGTTTGTTTATTTGTTTCTGAACAAAAATTCGTTATTGATACTACTCAGCATTTACCATCCATCGGTCCTGGGGCCTGTGGGTTACGACCCACATTCTTCATGCATCTTTGGCCAACGGCCGCACGGTTACTTCCCTAGATTCTCGCCCAACAGGCTTCGTTGACATTTCTCAACCCCTAGCTCTCCCACTCGATCATTACCGCACAAGTGCAATACCAAAACACTCAGTCATACAGAGTGCAGAAGCGTAAACCCTTGGCAGTAAATCTCTTGTGTGATAGGAATGAACATGTCTCCTTTATCATCTTTTTCACCAACTTCATCTCATGAACTGGCTATGCTCTTACAACGGTCGCTTGCTGCGTACCATGTTCCTACTCATTTTCATGGCATCCGCTACTACTTTAGCTTCCGCCCAGGTGTTCTCGCCATTTACACTATGGCTTGCCATTCACTTGGCTCAACAAATACGCTATTCTTTTAAATCTCTCTACGCTTCTTGCGCATTGCTTACTCTACGTTTCACATTGCACACGTACTGTGTGTACTTCTCAACCGATTGCTCTCTCGGTTTCCTTCCATTGTTATCAAAGCCTTTCTACATACTATCTCTGTTCCAATTACTCCCTGTCAATATGCACATGCTCAAGTATCACTACGCCGCTCTAGCGGTTTCGCATTACATTCTTATGTGGTAGCCCTTCTCTGGAGGATTCACGCAATGCCACTCCATAGGCCCCATAATAACAAGTGGTATCCCCACTCTAAAGTAGTGGTTCATTCTCCACTGTTTCTTCTTATGCCTTTATGCATAGGTTCGCAATGTTTAAATCTACAGTTTGTAGTTGGTTTACCGGCTTACAAGCCACCTTGCCTCGAGCCATGCTTTGTTCGGCTGCTTAACAGGTTTCTTCTTCTCCGTATGCCATTAAATGGTTTGGAGGTACTACTGGGCTCTTGATATGGTTGTCTCATCACGCTTCTGTACATGGAAGGCCCTTTAAGTATCTTGACATTAATTTGTGCCCTTTGGCAATTTAGGGTATCCCGTGTTACGTGGGATCCCTTCGGGTTGTACCGAGTGTTCGCTTTAACACTTGTGTTCTCAACACGATATCTCACTCAACTACTGTTGACTTTGGTACCCTTCACGGATTGCTCCTAGGTGTTACTGAGTTGTGCCATTACATCTGGCTGGAACTCATGGGTATGTTCAGTTTCTTACCCTGCCTTGCGGTCACATATATTTTGAACTATCCCATTTAGGGTTGTAATGTCTCCCGTTATTGGGTAGATCATTGGTACTTTTCCTTACCTTCATGGTCAGGTCGTCATTCTCTTCAGTGAAGATATACTATGGGAATTCTATCCCGTTCATCGAACATTAATATGTTCCTTTTTCGGCATTCGCCGTATTGTGTATGCTGGGTATTCATTCCAGTTACCGTAGTGACTTCTAAGACATATCTAATGTTTATACTTAATACTCTGTGCTTCCCGCACTTTCGACTCTTTAGTCATCCTCTTGGAATGGGTTCTTGACTCCTTTCGCTTTGTAAGCTTCTCTGTGTTCTTCGGTCATTCGAGGTGTCCAATTGCCTTGGTTTGAATGGGCTCTTTCGTCCATAGTATGGAGTGGGCTACTTCCCGTGTTCCGTACTCTACTTGTATACATAAATGGAGTATCTTATTGATACGTTACCACTTACCCGACTAACTTATAACTGGTCTGTCAGGCCCGCAAGCTCCTTCAGAGTGCGGTCGTTCCATGTCTCATTGTGTACACTTGTAGTGTCGGTCGTACGCCTAAGTGAAGTATTTTGTGCCAACTCCTCTTATATAGTCCTATGACACCTTACTGTGATTCCTCTGGTTGGTTTTTAAAATTTTGGGGGTTTTTGGAAAATTTTACGTTTGAAAGAAAATTTGAGTTTTGGAAATAAAATTCCACGGCATTTCAATGCCGGTTGGTTCTTACCAGATATGGCTTCTCACCAACTGGTATGCTCCTTATATAATGATCGGGCCGTTATGCCTTTTCAAGGTTTCGTTTCACAATTGTTAGGGTTTGTGGTGCTATATTGGCTTCCTTAGCCATCCTCGTACTTTGCTAAGTACTTATTGCTTGTTAAAGTTCCTCTTAGTTGTCCCATTATTACTGCACTTGCCGTGGCAAGTGCGCGGTATAGGCGGTTTTTGGGTTAACTTATACCGGTCCCGGTATTGTTCACATTATACTTGGTAGCCTTGTCGGCCCTTCCTTGATCCCTTAGTTGGATAACTACTCCTTAGAGCTGCTTCTCATTCATCTTGACATAGCTGTCACTCATTTAGGTGCTTCTCCGCTCCCGGAGTTCCTTAATTACTTGGTTCCTCGTTGCTCGTTCCCACATCTTACCGTGGTTACCGAGGTACAAGTCATTTAGGCACTACTGTTGTAGTCCTACTCGGGTATACCCCGTAACTGTGCTTGTAGCTGTCTAAGCTATGCCCGCTGGGTATTGCAACCTCTTCGGGTGTGGCTGGGGGGGTGTATCCACTCCACTCTGACTAGATTCTAGTCGGTTAATATACCGTTGGTGGTATTATTTAACTTTGGCGGTCGTAGACATGTGTCTCGGTTTCGTTTCTTCATCATCTCCGCCTCGTTACACGGTTGGTGCTAGCCTTCTTGCTGCTGCTCGGCCAACCGGGTTCTCGCGACTGCTAAGCATGTCGCCCGAGCTGCCACAGATTCCATTCTCCTTAGATTAGGATTTCTTAATCTCCCACCATTAAGTGCGGTTATTGTTTCCAGCGGGATCCGTCTCCGGGATTTCCGGTTTCGGGATCTACCGCATGACAGATCTAGTTCATATCGAAATATTAATTAAGTGCAGATCGGGTTTCCTCGCCACTCTGGCGTTCTTTCCCGAGCTTTTAATACGGGGGTTGTGGAGGGCGGGTATGGTATTGTAGGTATCTAGATCATACTGGAAGTTCCTATCTAGCGCATCTCTCACGCTACCACTCAACCCTTAGCCCTAAGTCTCTAATTCCTAACTCGGTATTTCCTAAGCTCGGTATTTCCAGTTACTTCGCTCTAATACCATTTTGTAACACCCCAACCGTTAATCTCGTCATTACCTCTTAAACTGTTACTAATTACTCCTACTCACGCAGCGGAACTCCAATACAACGAGGGGTGAAACAACGCCGTTAGCCACCCATGTGGCCAACCAGGTATCCTTACATACCGTAACGGTTTGATGAACTGGAACAACCCGATTACACAATACAAATACTTTACTCAAATCAATTCTTTACTATACCGAGTCTACAATATATGGATGCCGACAACATATTCGGTCTTACACCTCTTTCAATACATAAGTAATTAAATCTAACTACCCATGCAACCCACCGACCCCGTCCTACTCTCGAACGGTAACATCTTCGGTGTACCTGAAAAATAAAAACGTTGCCCCTAGGGGCTCAGCTTAACGCTGCATATGAAATTTGCATACCCCGAGCGCTAACCGGGGTACGCCGACTACTTTTGTCGGATATACATGGAGTTCATTTTAGTCAAACAACATGTATCATAGCAATACAATATGTATGTGTATTACTCAAGGAATCTACATCCGATCAGGAACACATTCCTAACTAACATAACAAGGTTGTTAGTTGTATCTGTTTACTCTTAGGCCTTGAGGGTTATACCTCACTATGCCTTGTTTACTTATTTAATATCTCACCCGCTCTCTCGGGTTACTTATTCATATACACACCCATTCTCTTGGCTACTCGTACTATACTCACCCATTCTCGGGTTACTTATACTCGTTATCTCACCCACACTTTGGGTTATTTGTACTCATTATCTCACCCACACTCTTGGGTTATTTATACTCAAGCTCTTGTAGATTCTCGAGACACTACAGGTCTCCTACGTCACGCTTGTTACTCTTAATACATACTTAGGCCAAAACTCATGGCTCTCAAGCATAGTCTTACTTCCCCGGTTTCGACCCTACTCTGGGTCTAGCATGGTGGGAAGGTTCAACTAGCTCATGGAACTCTCTCTTAGTTCCTATCTCTTTCCACTTAGGTCCGACTACTCTCGGACTACTTACATTCCCATACACTCCTCTCTCGGAGTTATAATAATATTATGTATATTAGTCTAGAAGCATCACTCTCGATGTTTCTAATGACTTTGGGAACATTACTTAAGTTCGGTTAATCTTAGGTTTTAAGAGTTACCCATACATTTCACTTACTCATACTTTCGGTTATTTTCTTAAATCGGTAAAATCCTCATATAGGAGGTTGACCATGTCTCAAGGGAGCTACTAATCCCTTAGGTCTCTTTTACCTTCTTTACTAGTTCACATCTTCGAACTATCGTTAATCCTCTTGAGGGAGGTTCACTTATCTTTCCACTCTCATTGTTTCGTGGATTGTGTCATTATGGTTTACTAACCGTTATCGGGTAATTACTCAACCCGCACATCTCCTCACATTCTAGGGAGTTCATACGTTTGCGTTTTCGTTATACTTTAACGGATAGTTTGTGTGTTTGCACGTTTTCTTTATCATAAGCTTCGACCCGATCTATGGGTCTCTAGCCAAACGTTACTCACTATGAGTCGGTCTTACTCTATGTTAGACCACACCGGCATACAAGTATGTTAGCTCATTCAACATACAACAAGACATACATAATCAAACAAGGGATTATTCTCATGCTTTAGTCTTGATTAAGCCGGCACACACAAACACACAAATCAACGTAACTCGGTAGCACGCGGAGTATGAGAAATCATACCTCTCACCGGGGTTTTTACTTTTACCGTGTCATCTCACCATGCTCGGGTCACGCACGATTCTGGTAATGTTTCAAACACACTATTAAATACTAGGCTCATACGGTACATAATAAAATGCTACTCCCGTACTTACCCCGTTATCCCGTTACCGGTTTTACTCTTGTTAATTTGAGTTCTCACTTCTCAATCACTTCTAAACTTTCTTACACTCCTAGGGCCTTTACATGTCACCAAACAAGGCCTTAACATCTTATAAACATCATTAACATTCAAAACCCCATCATTAGAAACCTTTAAACACTCTCTGTAGGATTTGGGGGTGGCCCGGGACTTGGTCCCTACCTTAAGTCCCGGACCAATGCTGGTCTTAACTCTCGGCCATATTTTTGAAGTGGTCCGGGACCTTATACATCTCTTAAGTCCCGGACCAAACCTGCACTCGAACTCTCGGCATGAATTTCAATATGGTCCGGGACCTTGTCCATATCTCTAGTCCCGGACCAGGTACAGACTTCTATCCTCGGCCATTATTTAAGGGGTGGTCCAGGACATGGGCAGGGACTTAAGTCCCGGACCTATCAAACTGGAAAATCTCGGGGGTATTTTAGGGGGTGGTCCGGAACATGGTCCTAGACCTAGTCCGGACCCTGCTGCAGTTTTGACAGATTTGGCATTTTCCAAATCTGTTACACCCTCATTATTTCACCATTGATTCCCAATCTCTCCCACTTATAATGTACATGTTTTAGCACTTAATTACCCTTCTAAACCACCTTAATCCAACCACCAAGTCCTCTCACTAACTCTTGGTTATTTCTCTCAAATTCACTTATATTTTCATAAACTAGTTTCCTAGTTCTTATTACCTCTTGTAACAGATTTGGTATTGTCTCTTACCATTCATACTCCACACAATGATGCCATTCCTAGCACTCCAATGACATTATTTCCATTACTAAACCACTCTCTTCTTAGTTAGGTTTTCAAACCATTAACCAACCACTTAAATCCCTTAACTCACCAAGTTTCTTCCTTTAAATGAAACACCCAAGTCTATACTCTCGTAGGCAATTTTTTTGACAGCACTTGCCTACTTCCCAAACATTTTCACCACAATTAAATCAGCTCATGACCACTTCTTCACCCCTGTTTTGTTTAGGCATCAACAACACATCAAATTCCCCAGTTCACACAAAAACTAGCTTAGACTCAAGCTTATTCCCACACTTAAGCAACATTAAAACAGCTTCTGAAATACCCCAAACCTAAGATGCTAAGTAAACATCAAATTATGATGTTGTAAGGCAGAATATGCCTTAGAAAGATTGGTAGACAATTTAAACCAAGGAAAACACGAGAAAATGCCTTAAGGGCAATCAGGGCAAAAATGTGCTCTAAGCTGTGGAGAGACTTGGGTGAGTACCCAAATATCATGACAAGAACTTAGTAATATTCTAATGGTCATTTTAAACCAATTACCAAAGAAAACCAAGCTTGAAAACAAGTTAAAACACAAAATGTGCTTTAAGAAGTCTTAAAGCACATTTTTGAGAAATTGTCTTAGAATTGAGTTTTGAGTGGCTAAACGCCCATCATTACTCTTTAATCAACATGTGTACTAATTAGTATCACATTAGGAAGTCTAAATCAATGGGAAATCAAAATTTTCAGAAATATGTGCACTGATTAGTGAATAGTGCCAAATAGTGACTAGTTTTAAGTTTTAATCAACTTAAGTCAATTAGTTGGTCAAACAAGACCATACATATCTTGGTTATAATGAGGGTGCCGGTTTTCTAAGGGTGAGTCACCATATACTTTATCAAATAAGGAAGAAAAGAAGAGATAAGAAAAGGAGTACTATTTGCTTTATTAAAGTAAAATACCTTATATTAACCTACCTCTCTCCTCTCTCTCTTCTTCATTTCTCTTCTTCTTCCACGATTTTCTTCCTCTTCTCTCTGTTCTAAACCGTCTCCAAGCAGCACCCATGGCACCACCACCTTGCTTTGTCAACAACTTACTCATTTTGGCTCCAAATCAAAAACTAAACACATATTTCTCTTAGTTAGGCCAAGACCTATCTTTCTATCTTTTCAAATCCTTCAAAGCTCCATTTTGGTGCCAAGAGTAAACTCCATTGATGGAGGAAAATCAAGTTTGAAGAGCTCATTAGCTTCTCCATTCTCTTAAGGTAAATAAATGTAAGAAAAACCAAGTTTCCATCACTTCCTACATGGCCGAAAATTTACTACTTATGGGGCTATGTTTTTATGCCTTGTTCTAGCTTGTTTTATTCACCAAGGACTAGTGGAGGTCCTCTTTCATTCAATGCCCAAGTCTACCTTGAGACTTCAAAGGTAATCATCCACTTTTATGCCTTAGAACACATTTCTAACCTAGGTTTTCATTCCTTGAGGTTAGTGTATTGCTTAGTACTCATGTGAGTCATTGAATATTGGTTAGAACATTGGCAAAGGAAGTTTAAGTGGTGGCCGATATTCATTCAAGAAGAAGGTCTAAGGAGGAAGATAAAATAAGCTTGAGAAAACAAGGTAAATTACCTACCTAATGGTGGTTTAAGTTTTAAGGAATGAGTTTAGATGAGTACCAATGTAGCCTAGGGCTTACATTAGGTAATGGTTATGTAACCTAAAAAAAACTTAAACAAGCTTATGAACTTGTGGCTAAGGAGCCAATGAGAATGAGTTAGTAATATAAGTTTAAGATGGATTTTAAGAGCATTATAATTACTATGAGATTGATGGGTGTATTTGCAGGTTGAAAGCTTTATATGTGGGAAATTCAGTGTTTAAGTTTAAGTCATTTAAGGGCCTAAGAGCCATGTCATTTAAGAGCCTTAGTGCTATGCAATTTAAGATTATTGCAATATATTGAGTTTGTTGTGAATGAGTTGGTTTGGGTGATGAGATATGATGAGAAAGAACTTGATGTGTGTGAGATGGTTGAATGAGGAAAAATAATGTGTTTGGGGCATGATAAGATACTAGAGGAGCTATGGCGAAATTTGAGTAGAAAATAAGTGTTTAGGTGATGGTGGTGAATTAATATGACCTAGGATTTACTAGGAGTCATTATGAGGAATTTGAGTGGAAATGAGTTAACTAAGGAGTTTTGAGGTTTAGAATGACCTAGAGATGTCTAGGAGGAATTAGAGGATTGGTGAGTGTATTAAACACACCAAAATCATGGTATGAGGAATGTAAGACTTGTGCAAGAATCTGGAGGAATGATGTATAATGCTTTGAGGTGATTTAGGTATGAACTAAAGAGTAGAACAATGAGAGTTTCGGGAAGTTGTGTAAGAGGTGGTGATGTTAGTGGTGGAACAATAAGGTTTTAGTTAGATGGTAATGAGTGGACTTAGGTGATGGGAGTGAAGATTGAAGGAGAATGTTGTCGACTGTCTAGGGAATTGACTAGAAACGTATAAGAGTGTATGATCAGGAGAATGGTGAGTAAGTTGCATAAAAGAAGTGGAAATGCCTAAGGAGGGCGTTGCATGGTTAAGGTAAATGAAGAACAATGTCAAGGTATTAAGGTAATGGAAAGAAATGTATAAGCAAGCTTAAGAGTTTAAGAGTGATGAGTAACAAGTGAAAAGAAGAGAATTGTGCATGGACATGCAAGATGACCTTGAAAGGTTAAACAGGCAAAGATGGAGTGCAATGATGTTAAGGAGGAGTTATATGGGTTGAAAAGAAACACTTTGGTTAGTTGAAGTTTTAGACAAAATGTACATGTTAGAAATATAAGGAATTAATTGACAAGTGTTAGGAATTTCTTGCAAGAATTGAGCTAAAGGTTGGAATGATCTTTGGAAGTTGTTTTTAATTGAGTTTGGTGGAGGTTATAAGGTGGGTTTAATGTGCCAAGATGGTGTTGGACCTATTAGGACACTTGTGGAAGAGTTTGAATTGAAAGAACAATTTAAGAGAAAAATCTGTAGTGGACCGACCCAGGGTCCGACCCAGTTTTGGGTCGGTCGGGCCATGTTGAGCCAGCCGGAATGTCTCTGGACTGGACCGACCCAGAGGGTTTTGGGTCGGTCGGCTTAGCTTTGGGTCGGTCGGGCAAAATTTAACGTAGGAAATGGGTTCTGTAATGGACCGACCCAGAGGGTTTGGGTCGGTCGGTCTAGCTCTGGGTCGGACGGATGGGTTTCAAAAGACGGAAAAGTTTCTGGGACGGACCGACCCAGGGGTTGGGTCGGTCGGTGGGTCGGACGACCCTTAAGACTTAAAAAAAAAAAAGAAACCCTAAGAGAATTTAGTGGTATTAAGGGTACCCCATTAAGGAGGCAATGATTACTAGAGGTATAAAGACCTAAGGGGTTAAGTTAAGTGTAAGCTTAAAGTTTAAGGTTAAGTTTGTAAGATTAAGTTGTAAGACTTAAGAGGTGTTAGGTTGGATCATTAAGAGTTAAGTAAGTTAAGTAAGATAAGTAAGTTGAATTGAGTTAAGTGATTAACAACCTAAAACTAAATGAATGTTTTAGGACTTGGGAACTGATGAGTGTCCAAATGAGCATGTTTTAGGGTGTATTTCATATGTTTAATCAACACTTTTCATGCTCATTTCTCCACTCTAGCTTGTTTTCCTCTAGTTTTGTGTTTCATTGGTGTTTCACACATTTATTGTTTAAACAGGAGGAGTAACATAGCTAGGAGAAAGTAGACGAAGAGATGAACGCGTGGGGCCAACGGATCCAAATCGGAGTTAAAATGAAGAAGATACAGCGTTTTTGAAGTTATACTGACTCCGACCGACCTTGCAAGTCCGGTCGCAAGGTCGGTCGGGTCGAAATTTTGCCCAGATTTGCGTTTTTGCAAGCTACTGGAATCGAACCGACCTGCAAGTCCGGTCGCAAGGTCGGTCGAACTTAAAACGCGTCCGAAAATCGCTACTGACTCCGACCGACCTTGCAAGTCCGGTGCAAGTTCGGTCGGTGCAAGTTCGGTCAAAATATTTGCCCAGAAATCAGATCAGATTTAAAAGGGGAAAGAAGAGAAAAGGGGGTATTCGACACAGAACGGAAAAACGACGGAAACAAGAGAAAAGAGGGAAAGAAGAAGAAAGGGAAGGAAGAAGAAGAAGAGAAGAAGGAGGAGAAGGCTCACCTCCATTGAAGCTCTTCCTCAATCTCCCATGGCTATTTCTTCTCCCTTCTCTCTCTTTTGTGCTTTAATGGTTGTGTAGTTTCCTGTAGCTTGGGATGGGGATTTTGCCCCAAAATCCCTAAAACCTCCATTATTGAATCTTGAACTTATTTTTATGCTTTATTTTAGTCTTTGAGCTTAATGAAGATGATTATTGAGTGTTTATGACTTCTAAACTTGTTGCTCATGATTTGGGGATTTGTTAAGGGTTTTGCTCAATTTGTCTTCTATGTGGTAAATTGGTTGGTTTGGCCTACCGATTAGTTTAGTATTATTGTGGGATTCTATCAAAATGATACTCTGAGATAGAAGCCTAAACCGTTGGAACTAAATCAATGTTAGCCGATTTTCACTGATTTTGAGATGAGGTTCTCATTGCAACTTAGGGTAGATTTGTGCTTAATGCTTCTGATTGAATTGGGGATTTGAACGAACATTCAGTCCCCGTTAAATTGGTTAGGATTAATAGACCTGGATTTGGCTATTAATTAAATTCCCGTTGTTTAGCTATGAGTTCGAGGTTTGACAATTGGTAGAAAGGGGATGACGGGTGCGAATATCCTATCCCGAGCTACACCTATCCTAGATTAGATAGTTTAGTGTTTATTGCTTTCCTTTATTTCTCCAATTACAACCCAAAACCCAAAGCCCCTAATTTACATTTATGCACTTTTGTATATATCCTCTTGCACATTTACTAAGCTTATAATTAGCTAGACAGTTACGAAGTCCCTGTGGATACGACCTTGTTGTACTACAATGATTGGGTTCACTGCCCATAGTTAGCAAGATAGTTTCACCACTGTTTTGCCCAACAAGTTTTTTGGCGCCGTTGCCGGGGACTTCGGTCCAACTATCTGGTTTATTATCTGTTTAGTTTCTGTGCATATTTTTTTTTTCATTTCCTTTATTTCCCCCTTTTGTGTATAATTTGTGTTACTTTTTTTAGGAACCTATCTCTGATGGATGGTCTTGATGATCAAGCAAAAGATTGTTACGGCTACACCTCTGGAGCAACCTACGACCAATACATTGATTGTCAAGGGTGTGGATCCTTTCATATGTGCCCTCCTTGTGAGGATCTAATCTCAAGATCGGAGACTCTCATGGAGAACCGGTTCTTATCTGTCAATCCAAACCCCACTGAACAAGACATCAGTCGATGGATCAGGTGCCAAGAGAGTGGAGGAGACCAGAAGAGTGCTTATTGTTCTGAGATCACGGCAAGGGTAGATTCACCCACTCTGGAGGATCTTAGTGCTAGAATGAACACCATCGACATGAACCAGCTCATTACACTAGCTCGAAGGGAGCAACAACCAGAGAGTGAAATGGTCCATGAAGTGGAGCAGCGGACTAAGGAAAAAGACCTCGACATGAACCAACTGAAGCTCTATGCCAATTAGTAGAGATGAACGCGATGATGGAAGGTCTACTAAACCTTGCATCGCAGCAACCGGAGAGCGAAATGGTTCATAAAGTGGATCACCTTACTGAGGACTTTAGTTGCTCTCTATCTCCTCCCCCGTTCGAACCTGAGCAAACGTCATTCAACCATCTGCCTGAGTTCGAAGACAAGCCATCAGAGGACCGCTTCCACCTTGACTTCATGGAGTCTCCTCCCTCTGAAGTCAACTACCGTTATTTCCCCTCCTTCTCTGTGCTCCACCCAGAGGATGAGGATGGACACATCCTCAACCTTGAGGAGGAGGAGATGCCGCCTCCCTCCGAGCCATCAGAGGAGAGTGCTATAATCAACTTCAAGGAGCCACCTCCCTCTGAAGTTGATTTTCATCAAGGCTCTTCCCATGAGCCTCACCAAGAAGTTGAGGACATTTACATCCTCGAATTTGAGGAGGAGGATGAGCCATCAAACTTTGATCTTCACTTGAAGGATCAAGGCCTCGACCCGTGCACTAATGAAGTTGGGTGGAAGCTCAACGTACACCCGCTAAGTGTGGAGGCCACCTTCCCATTTGATCCGGGACCAAAGATTGAAGACAAAGTCCGCTCCGAAGTTCTCCCTGCACCGCTCACTGAAGATAAGGATGTTTACATCCTCAAATTTGAAGAGGAGGCTCCACCACAGTTTGATCCTCGTACCAAGGATCACCCACTCACCTCACACTTCCACCTGATGATGATCGGTGGAGTTTACACTTTCACATCTTAAGTGTTGAGGCTACATTTCCTTTTGATCCGGGTCGTTCTTCATTGCTAGATGATGCCCGCCCAACCCACCCGTTGAAGCCGACTTCAACGTTCATATTCGATCCCGGATGACTTCATGGTGGTATGGTCTAGCCAAAGACCTTAAAGAAGGGCCGCTTACCGGGAGGCAACCCGGATTTCATTTCGTGTCCTGTCTTTTAAATTCTGTTAGTTTCGATTTTGCACTGTTTTCAATAATGGGCTATTTTGGCATTCTTTGGACTTGCCCTTTTACGCCCAATTGGTGGCGTCTGTGTTGTGAATATTTTGGAAACAGGTAAGCCCCTCTGAAAAAGGGATGGAATTAGGAAGAATTACAAAGGAACCTCTGGCGAAATTTTCCAGAGGACCTTCATCTCCAACGATTGAAGGTAGCACCTCAACGACCCCTTCCACTTGCAATTGTGCGGGCACCCTATCTTCCTTCCACATCTTATCGGGGAGTACTCGTTTCCCCTTCCTTTAATATTTGCCCACAATGACTCCACTATTTTTATTTCCTGTTTTTGGTTTTCGTTCTTCTTTGGTTTTGTTTTTGCTAACCCTTAACTCCAGTTGTAGTTTGGTTGCTTCTAGTGTTTTTATGCAGGTGCACCTTCCAGTCCACACCGCAACTAAGCTACGCTACTTGAGGCTGAAGCTCCAGTGTGGGGGAGTTCTACAACTGATAGCAATAGCAATCTCAGGGGAGTACTAGTTTCTTTTAGTTTTCGTTCTCTCTTCTCTAATTTTGAATCTGCAAATCTGGGGATAGCTGCTGTGGTATAATGGTGTTTATGTCCCTTGTGTTTCCTCTTTTGCCTGCTTCCTGAAAAGGTCTTCTAAAACCTTTCCCGGTTTGTTTGGTGAACAATGAGGACATTGTTCAAGTTAAGTGTGGGGGAGTGACCTTTTCGGCGAATTGCGTGCTTAAATGTTAGATCTCTCTGCTTATCTTGCGATTGTCCAAAATAAAAAACTTGGACCCTTGTGTTGTGAGTTGTTCTCATTAAGAACAAATACTGTTATGAATTGTGGGATAAATGCTTAAATTTTTCATTTTGATTGCTTTTGAGGAGCATTTTACATGCGGTGTGGCCAAGTGATCTTGTATGGTTGGATTTTTATTGCTTTGGGGTTCCTTCTGTCTTCTTTCTTAGGGATTGCTAAGGGTGCTTCTTTGTGAAAATCCATCAAGGGACTTGTGAGACGCCATTGTTAACCAACAATGAGAGTTGAGTGTTCTTAAATGCAAAGGCTTGATGCCAAAATGTTATCCTCCCATCTCTTATGCAAAAGTGAAACAAATGCATAAATCTATTTTTCCTTTTGTTTTCTTCTCAATGCCTATTCTTGAGAGAAGTTGGCCATGGTAAAAGCTCTCCAAGTTACCTAATCTTTAGAACTTTGAAGCACTCTGGATCATACCCCGAAACTCTAGTTTTTGTTTTTACCCTAAGTACACCCATGCCACCACTAAGAGATGGTTCACACTCCTCAAAGGTTTTAATCACTTTTTGCTTCTTCTCTTATCCTACAATTCACGTTAGTATTTGTTAGTATTGAGCATTCCTTACTTGCTTGGGGGCTTGGTTTTGCTTGAGGACAAGCAAAAGGTAAGTGTGGGGGTGTGATGAGTGTCCAAATGAGCATGTTTTAGGGGTGTATTTCATATGTTTAATCAACACTTTTCATGCTCATTTCTCCACTCTAGCTTGTTTTCCTCTAGTTTTGTGTTTCATTGGTGTTTCACACATTTATTGTTTAAACAGGAGGAGTAACATAGCTAGGAGGAAAGTAGACGAAGAGATGAACGCGTGGGCGCAAACGGATCCAAAATCGGAGTTAAAACGGAAAATACAGCGTTTTTGAAGTTATACTGACTCCGACGACCGACCTTGCAAGTACGGTCGCAAGGTCGGTCGGGTCGAAATTTTGCCCAGATTTGCGTTTTTGCAAGCTACTGGAATCGACCGACCTTGCAAGTCCGGTCGCAAGGTCGGTCGAACTTAAAAACGCGTCCGAAAATCGCTACTGACTCCGACCGACCTTGCAAGTCCGGTCGCAAGTTCGGTCGGTCGTAAAATTTGCCCAGAAATCAGATTTTAAAAGGGGAAAAGAAGAGAAAAGGGGGGTATTCGACACAGAACGGAAAAACGACGGAAAAACAAGAGAAAGAGGGAAGAAAGAAGAGAAGGGAAGGAAGAAGAAGAAGAGAAGAAGGAGGAGAAGGCTCACCTCCATTGAAGCTCTTCCTCAATCTCCCATGGCTATTTCTTCTCCCTTCTCTCTCTTTTGTGCTTTAATGGTTGTGTAGTTTCCTTGTAGCTTGGGATGGGGATTTTGCCCCAAAATCCCTAAAACCTCCATTGTTGAATCTTGAACTTATTTTTATGCTTTATTTTAGTCTTTGAGCTTAATGAAGATGATTATTGAGTGTTTATGACTTCTAAACTTGTTGCTCATGATTTGGGGATTTGTTAAGGGTTTTGCTCAATTTGTCTTCTATGTGTTAAATTGGTTGGTTTGGCCTACCGATTAGTTTAGTATTATTGTGGGATTCTATCAAAATGATACTCTGAGATAGAAGCCTAAACCGTTGGAACTAAATCAATGTTAGCCGATTTTCACTGATTTTGAGATGAGGTTCTCATTGCAACTTAGGGTAGATTTGTGCTTAATGCTTCTGATTGAATTGGGGATTTGAACGAACATTCAGTCCCCGTTAAATTGGTTAGGATTAATAGATCTGGATTTGGCTATTAATTAAATTCCCGTTGTTTAGCTATGAGTTCGAGGTTTGACAATTGTAGAAAGGGGATGACGGGTGCGAATATCCTATCCCGAGCTACACCTATCCTAGATTAGATAGTTTAGTGTTTATTGCTTTCCTTTATTTCTCCAATTACAACCCAAAAACCCAAAGCCCCTAATTTACATTTATGCACTTTTGTATATATATCCTCTTGCACATTTACTAAGCTTATAATTAGCTAGACAGTTACGAAGTCCCTGTGGATACGACCTGTTGTACTACAATGATTGGGTTCACTGCCATAGTTAGCAAGATAGTTTCACACACTGTTTTGCCCAACAGGAACTTGGACTCCGGAAGAGAGTAAGCAACCGAACGACCAACGGTGAACGGTACAGTTCTTCTTGTGACCTGCTTGCTAACGAGGTGTCCCTCGGCTTGTGTGCTATTTGTTTTTGTGGGCTCACTAAACAAGATAAAGCATGCAACCAGAATATTATATTTATCGTATTGTTGTGTGATGTTTGAAAACTAACACAACATACCGTGAGAACTTACTAACCAACGTTTAGTAAGGAAATGAGTGAGACTAAGGAACGCTCCCTAATATGGGACGATATAACCGAAAGAGGTTAACCAACAAACATGGTCTTGAGACTACTACTAACTGAACTTGAGTGAGGAAACCCGGATCGATCTCCGGTCATGCATGCTAAGGAAAGGGGGTCGGTATCTATAGCAGATTCGAATTCCGATTAGGACTAGTCCTCGGACTAGTAGCCTTGGGTCGGTTTGGCCGGCTCGGCTACATTGGACATCCAGTCCAAGGTAGGTGGCTTTAATATGCGTGGGGGGATCAAGCCTACATCCCCAACAATTTAAGAATGTTGTTTATTGCCGGTAAGTGTCCTGCTGTGGGCTAGGGTTAACCAAGCTCTACAAAATAAACAACGAACTAAGGGCTAACCTGTTCCCAATGAGAGAACGGTTGGCATACATAAGGTAGGTTAAGATAAGTTGCAACCATTCCTCTTTAAAGGATGGTTTGTATTATTAAGATTAAGATAAGCTACATCCACTCCTTATTAAAGATGGTTGTTTCTAAGATTAAGATACGACCAAGATTGAGGTGAGATAAGGATGGACTAAGATTAAGAGGGAACATTACTTACGGAGTTAAATAATTAACTCTCTAATTAAGGGAACACATTTAAGTCGTTCATTGTATGTGAACTTTGATTGTTCATATCTGAGTTGTTGTTTATTGCACTTTCTATTATGTTGTGCATCTAATCAACCTCCATGCTATCGACAATTAGTCGTCGTAGCCACGTTAGCTTGGGGCCATGAGAGGATCGTACCAGCATTCGTGCTGACCCCCTTTGGGGGCTGTTTTTACTACACAGGTGAACATCAGGAGGCGGCCGTCGCGAGAGTAAGAAGGGGTACAAGTGTTACGGGTAAGTATGGCCTACGAGTTGTGCATGTACACTCGTACGGCAATTGAGTTAGTAAGATGTATAGGATGTGAGGGGATTGTGAGGAGGATATGTACTTGGCTAAGGCTGTTATGTACTAATGTTCGGTATATTCTGTAGTCAGACCGTGGCAAGGTCCTGGAGTGTAAAGAATTCCGCTGTGACATGTTATATGTATGATGTTAAGTTACGAGACCACATTTGGATTGAGTTGGGGTGTTACAGCTTCATTCATCATCAAATTGTAGTATCTCAACTACACTAATACAAGATTCTTAATTCTACATTAAAATCTGTTTTGCAAGCCAAACAAAACTAACTCAAGGTGAGCTTATTACCTTGTTAGTTTTCGGTTTTCTTTCTCTTCTTCCTCTTTCTCTTGTTCCTTCTTTCTCTTCTTGTTTCCACACCAAACTGAGAGGCATAGATTGCTAACTACAATCATATCCCCACACCACACAATACAAATCAATTTAATTCAACTTCCCTCACAAACTAGTATTTAAGAGCTAGTTTTTAAGGCTTAACCTTGACATTACCTTAGAGTGTCCAAATGAATAGCTAGGCAATCAATTGATGGAATTTCCAACACTCCACAAAGCATGGAGGAGCCGACTGAAATGGAAGAAAATTTTCAACGTGGGGAAAATTTTTCCAAATTGCAAGAACAAGCTAAAAATAAGTAAAGCTCTTGCTTATAATTACCTTAAGGCATCAAGGAGGTGAAGGAGAGTCAAAATCAACTCTCAAGCTTCAAAAGGCCCAACACCCATGGAAGTGAAGGTGGAGTAATCAAGATTTTATTGGGTGGAAAATGAAGCCCTTGCCGATACGAATCTAACGGTAGCATTTTTGTGCGATTCGGTGAAGAAATGAGCAAGTTAGAGGAGGAAGGAGATGGAGGTTGTGAGCTTCCCTTCTCAAATCGGTAATATTTACAGAGGAGGAAGAAGAATATCGATAGATGGCTGGGCAAACGTGAAATAGGAAAGAAAGAAAAGGTGAGAGAGTACTTAAAGCACTTTTACTATTTCACTTTTGCTTTATTTATTTATCTTGTCATCTTATTACTAAATAACTAGCAAGCTTATTAATGTGTGTGTACACACTAATTAAAACCGGCCCTATTAATTAATAGCCCGGGTCGTTTTTTTTCAACTTTTCGAATTAAACGCGTTTTGTCTCCCAGTTTCGACACTATTCACTTACCGGGTCCGTTTTCCGGAATTTTCTCGTTTCTTTATTTTTTAATGGTTATTAGCTCCCATTAATACTTAATTATAGTTATATAATCAACCATAATTTTACGGGTCCGTTTGACCGCTTAAAGTCACGTTTTCGGGTTTTCTCGAGAAACGTGCTTTAAAATCCGTTAGCGCTTTAATCCATTATTTGGATCCGTTTTCTTTCGGAATCAATCCCGTATACTAATTAGGCCTACTAAGCCTAGGAATCTATCTCGGACCCTAACGAGATCATATATCTCTTATACTTATTTAATGCGCGTTTAGCGTTTTTCGCGTTTTACGCATTTTCTCTTTTCTTTTGGTTTATTCTTTTTACCAATACTCTCTAGGCACCATTAGCCCTTAATAATCATATTAGAGTAATTTAATCAGGATTTTTAGATCCGGGGTATTAAAATACATGTATAATATTATTTGCCAATGATTAGGATGTAAATCTATAAATTGGTTTAAGTGATTAATAAGTTAGGACTAAGGAATATTTGTAACTAGGTTACATAAAATGTCACACAAATAGATCTTATTATATAATTAATAATAAACAAATGAATACTTTTACATCTAAATGTGAAGTGGATTAGTAAGTCTAGATTTAATAATTTCATAACATTTATAGTATTGAACGATAACTTAATGCTTTAAGATAAAATCATTAAAAAGATTATGATATAAAACTATGATTAGGAAATTAATCTAATAATAATCCTTAAGTTTCTTGGCATTAGATAAGCCATATGAAATACATTTATAACATTAATTACCAATACTTAGGATGTGAGTGTATAATAAGTGATGTGTTTAGTAGTTAGAATTTATAAAAGGTT
Source organism: Limonium bicolor (assembly GCA_023374045.1). Classification (NCBI taxonomy): domain Eukaryota; kingdom Viridiplantae; phylum Streptophyta; class Magnoliopsida; order Caryophyllales; family Plumbaginaceae; genus Limonium; species Limonium bicolor. Next base: position 305,225,410 of record CM041776.1, on the reverse strand, counting down.
TATAAATAGAAATTAGATACTTAAAACCTTTGAACCTTTTTTAGAGGAAACTAAGTTACATAAGAGATTATATTGATTTATCTTTTGACACTGGAACATATCATTTGAATATAAGGTATGATGATTGTTCGGAATAGATGATCTTATTAAATAATTGCCAATTTCACTTCGAATAAGAATTTGATTCTTAGATAAATTATACCTTATGTTAAGATATATTGTCCATCCTAAATACAATGAAGAAAATTAATTTATTAAGTTTTCCTTTGAAACCTTAGGTTTTGTAAACAACTTAAGACGTATTAAGACTTAAGTTTATTGAAGTTTAGTATAAAAGGATTATACATAGTCTATGGAGGGAATGTGTGTTAAAATAAAATATTTAGGAAATTAATGTAAGCAAGGATGCATAAAAGGTTATCTTAAAACCTTATTATATAGTTAATGATAAAGTTAAATAATATACCTTGGGAATACTAAATGTAAGAGTTCGTAAATCTGAGTTAACTATAATATGTTATTCAAGGTGAGAAGCATTTTACATCTTATGATAAGATTATTAGATGGTTGTAATAAAAGTCATCCTGAACTAAACATAAGATAAATGAGTTTAGTAACTCAATTAAGTTATAATAAATGCATCTACAACACTATGATTCCAAATATACAATGGTAGATCTTAATTAAGTTAAGGGGAAACTTATCATAATGGATTATCTAGTATATTGGTAAAATACATAATCATTACATTGTGAAATAATAGTGTAGTATTATAAGATAAACCCATCATAGGTCATAATGCGATTTTATCCTAAAGTAAGAATAAAGGTTATTGAATTTAAGAATTCATTGATTGAAATTCTAAGATTAATTGGGTAATATAAAATGCACTTATGATATAAGGCGCTTAAATGTGGAATTACGGTTAAGTATTAGTAAAGTGTTTTGGGTGGAACAGTTAACAATGGGGTGTTAGTAAAATACATTCCTTGATCTTTCAACCTTGGGCTATACAACCTTCTAAGATAAGTCAAAGGTTATACATAACATTTAAGCAAGGGCTTACAAGATAATGGAGATTTAGAAATAAGAGTGGGGAATCTATTTAAGTTTAACTTAGGGTATAAGTTATTGATAATAGACTATCTTTAATGTTCCTCAAAGTATTGTTGAATGTTTGCACGGGTCTACAAGAACTGCTACAGCGTTGACCAGGTACGATTTCTCGTACTCCGATACTTTTACTAACCGACTTAAGAGACGTTTTCGAAAAACGCTAACTGAGTTTAAAGGAATTTCAAAAGGAAACTGTTAATGTGGCTAACTCAGTTTGATGTGACTAACTGAGCCTTGAATGTGAAACTTGCATGGTTATTGGTTCCTTCTGTTTGGTTGTTTCATTAGACATTAACTGCCTAGGGTTTACGCTTCTGCACTCTGTAGGACAGAGTGTTTTGGTATTGCTCTGGTGCAGTTAGTGGTCTAGTGGAATATGGAAAAGGACAATCTTGGCAATTCTTCCTTTGACTCTGGATATTGTTTCATCCATGAGCTGAGTCTTTTGTTGTGATGTGCGCGCATCTTCACCGGTAATAGCAGGGGCACTACAAAAAAAATGCCATTTAGTAACACTAAAAATGTGTTAGTAAATCCTTAAAATGTGTTGTATAGACCATTTGGCATTTACCAGCACACAAAAAAAGTGTCGGTATATCCACCGAAGCTATATGTATTTACCAACACTTTAGCGTGTGTCGGTAAAAGCCAAACGGTCTATACAGACACTTAATTTTGTGTTGGTATAGACCGAATACGCATACTAACACTTTTATTTTCTGTCAGTAAAAACTAAAAGCCTATAGAGACACAAGTCGTGTGTCTGTAAAAACTGTTTATAGCAACAATACTTAGTAGTCTTTTGTAGTATATTTTGACACCTAATTTGTGTCTGTGAAGACTCAAATATGCATTAACACATTTCATGTGCTTCATATAGTAGTTAGCATATGTATATATACCATATAACAAAGCCACAGTACAAGAAACCTATAAATATTGATGACCTAAAGTATGAGGCCACCATTACATTGACTAACGTTGAAGGTTTACAATAACATAATTGAAGCACACATGTTTGTTCAAAATCATCCTTGATCCTAATCAAAGAGCAGTCACAACAAAGTTGGAAAATACGATCACAACATTCTACCATTTTCTTCGTCTACAAAGGTTTATCACTTTAGACTAGTATTCGCATCCACTTCTATCACACTCAATCCACATTCTCTTCTATCACACTCCTTACTCAGCACCTGCAATAAAAAAAGTTTTAAATTGAAAGCATAATGAACTATTTGATATCAACATAAAACAGGCATGTTATAAAGTATACCATTTCACGTCTTTCACTTGTAGAATTTTGCTGCTCACTGTTTGAGCGATTTGTACCACTACCTATATCACTTGGAACCTAAAATCACACAAATGATTGAAATAAGTTCTTCAATCAGCTCACATATAGAAATCAGTTCATAACTTGCTTGAAAAGAAAATAAACACACCTAACAACAATAACATTGAAGCATTGGGTGCCTTTCTTTTCTATCACTGCAATGTAACATCTATGATACAACAATACACCTGTAATCTTATATTGAAGAAAAATCAATTCATAACTTTTCTAAAGAGGAAACAAACTCTCTCATCATCTGTAACATTGAAGCATCGTGTGCCTTCAGCCAGGTAAACCAATCATTATCAGCTACAACTATACCAATAAGCTCATACTAAAATTAAACCAATCAGTTGGCAACACCGCATGTTTCACTCTGTTGGAAAGACTACTTGTGTGGGTTCAATCAGCTCATATTACAACTAAACCTTGTGTTAGAAACTACTTACAATAAAAAAATCCTGAAAAATTCCAGCAAAGTTAACAAACTTTGAGCAGACCATGCAAAATTCCATAAACTTAACACTCGAACATCAATCAACTCATCACTTTTGCAAAGTGGAAACAATCTCTCCCAACAACCCAAACAAATTTCAGATAGACAAACAAACTTCAATCAGCACGTATTGAATTTCTTAAAGAATATAAAATATAATTAACATTTCCTCACCGAGTGTCTCAGCACGAATCAACTCGCCAATTTCCATTGCATCTGTTTGACTTGTCTGAAAAGTTTCCTCTGATTGAGTCAAACGACCATCTTGATCAGCAGATTGTTGTGGTTGATTGTTGATAGATATCACCCTAATCTTGCGTTTAGCCATTCTAAAAGGTAAAAACAACATAAATTATATTCAACAAAGAATAAAATATAGCAACAATAACATGTACTATATGATTAAGAAGAATCAACAACAGTAAAGTAGGAAAAAAATATAGTGAAGGTACATAACATTACTATGTCATATACTGGAAACAAACAACTGTTGTAATGAAAAGTTGATATAAAGATCTTTCCAAAAAATTAAGCAACAAAATTGTAATTTGGGTCCATTTCACAAAACCAATAACCAAATAGCGTATCAGTTCTGTCATCGTTGACATTTGGTTCACATATTGTTCAAGGTCATCACCCATGTCAAAACATCTCTCAACTTTACTTGTTTAGCAACCAACCACACATCATACTTTGCATCTTTGACATAAAATACTTTTTTGGTGCTATTCCTTTTTATTTCTAATACCAATTAATTAATTAAGAGTCAATACCTTGCATGTAACTAGTATATTCTAATATTTGTCATCAGAACTATATTCTAAGACGCCATGAAAGATATGATTTATTTGATTTAGATTTTTGTGATAAATAGTTTGGTCATGTACATTCTATAAACTATACATACAGTTTAATATGAACAACCTACTCCCTCCCTCGCGTTCCTTTCTTCGGCATGTCAGTCTCCATTATCATCACACTCTCAAGTCTCACCTCCAACCTCCTCAAGTACTTGGATCTGATTTAGGAAATAAAGGAGTAAAAGAGGACACAAGGAAACAGATAAAAGAGAACTATGAGGACTAAACATTCAACTTATCCAACAATATGTACTATTTTACTTGGTCATTTTAACAAACTCCTAGAGTGCACTAGACAAGACAACTCATTAACCACTGCAATAAACATTGTGCTAGCTGCTGATTAAGCAAGAAACTACTCCCTCCTATTCAAAATAACTGTTGTTTTAGAGATGAATCTAGACTTAATCTGTCCAGATTCATCACTAAAACGACAGATATTTGAATAGGAGGGAGTAGATTTTAACGAACATGCTGCCAGGAAATCCCAATAAAAACGTGAAATAATTGCTGGTTAACCTTACAAAAAAGTTAAACTATCTACTCGGTAATTTAGTACACATATGCTCACACAAATCACAATAAAATCAGAAGTAGTTCTTCTGGGGAGAAACAAATAAATCACACCAAAGGGGAAGAGAAATCGAATAACCTAATGAATTTGAAGAGTAAATTAACACCTGACCCTTTCCGTTGTGAGATTGAATTCGTTCAAGACCTGAGCCTTTGATGCGGCGCTTTGAATTCGTTCAGGACCTGGCTGGTGCGTGCTTTGAATTCGTTGAAGACCTGGCTGGTGTGGCGCTTTGAAGACCTCGCTGGTGGAAGATGGTAGAAGATGAAAGGATTCAGCAGAGCACGAACATAACATGGGTTTAGCGGGACATTATTTTGGAAGGGAAAAAGAATCTGAAAGCGTGGGAAAGTGAAGGACCAAACGAAGGTTTTTTTTCTGATATGTTAGTAGAGATAATGAGAAGAATATACCGGACCATTTGTACGGTGTGTGAGTACAAGTATAGAGTTTACTCACACTAGTTAAAATTATGTTAGTAAAGGTGTTATATATAAGACTTACTTAATTATATGTTACTAAAAATTATTGACTTTACTAACATTTGTTATGTGTTACTATAAATTAATTTACTGACACTAAATTTATCTGTTAAAAAACTGTGTGTTAGTAAATGGTGTTTTTTTGTAGTGGGGGTTGTATATCCCTCGTCCACAAGGACATTATATCTAACAGCAGGGGGCTGTTATATCCCTCGTCCACAAGGACATTTATATCGACAGCAGGGGGTTGTATATCCCTCATTCACGAGGACATTTATCTGCTGACAGCAGGGGTTATACCTCGTCCATATGGACATTTATATCTGGCGGTGGGGGCCATCTTCCCAGTTGGTGTTATTCCACTCTTGAGTGTTGGTTTTGGATACCTCTTTCATTCCTAGTCCTTGGGACTCTTGGGTCTTTTACTCCTAAATGGAACTGATCTAACACGAGCAATGGAGCTTACTAACTATATGGTGTGACTTCTTAAGTGGTTGACTTGGTTTTAAAGGTTCTTGTCTTATCTTTGCTTGTTCTCTTTCTCTATACTTGATTGTTTTGAAGTGCTTTTTCTCTGTTTTACTTTTAGAGTTTGTTTTATGTTACTGTCTTATTTGAAGAACTATGTTTTAATTTATGTTTTTGAGAATTGTACAGTTCCATTCCCAGGGAATGACTCACCCTCCCGGGTGGGCTGCTTGGTTTTATCTTGCAGGTACGAAATGTTTATACAGGTGGTCACGAAGAGTATGAGTGATTGGGATGGAATTAGGATTGTGAAGAGTTATTATACTTTTCTCTTAATATGTTTATGTTGTGTTTCTCGAGTTCAGACGTAAGCTTTTGTAATTTTATAAGTTGTAATTGGTGAGGTTTTGTTCCGGGTGTTTGGAACCCGAGATCTATAAACGCATAGTATTTTAATTTTCCGCCGCATTTTGGTTAATAGGGGCATTACAGAAATTGGTATCAGAGCGTAGTTACGCTCTGGACCCGAGAAAACAAGCCGAGTGAAACACTTAGAAATATAGGTGCACTTAAAACTGGGGAATTGGGGGTATAATTGGGAAGTGAGGATTCTAGTAAGGCACGACTCCTAACCCTTCTTGTGAATGATTCCTTATAATTTTTTCTTTCTTTGAATGTTTGGTTAAGAATGGTGTGCTTTATACAGTTCAAACATTAAACTATTAGTAAAAATATAGGTTTGGAACATCGTATATTGAGTACGATATGATTTTGGTTGGGATAATATATAAGCTACTTTCAAAAGCATACCTATGGAGAATACATTGCTAAGAATACATTCCTTGAGATACTTTGGTTGAAAATAGAACACAAATAGAGCTTAGAATAACTAAGTAGTATGGATTTATGTGTTAAGTACTTCAAACCTTTAAAGTTTGAAATAATCTCAAGAACTACTGGTACAATTGTTGCCTAAAGGTAATGTTAGGAATTCTTAAGTCTAGAAAATTAATTAGCTAACAAACTAGTAGTCATACATCCGAACCCATAAACCACACTAAAACTCTATGTTAACTTTAGAAAGAAAACACCGAAACCTAACACCCTACGGGAAAGTGCCTGGTGCGACGAACTCCTAGGCCGAAAGTAGTGGGGGTGCACCCACTTCTGGAAGTTTAGGGGCTAGACAAGCCTTGTCATCTAACCGTAAATAATCTTCTACTCAAGTGATGGATTGTGTTTGAACTAGAGGAGGATTGGTGGTAAGACATTACCACCATGAAATCTTGAGCTAGGCATATTTCATTACAAGCACAATGAAAAATTCAAAATTTGCATCTTAAGATCCGTATTAAATTCTTGCATGTAAAGGGTTTATTTAGTTAAATCTTTGGTGAAAATACCTATATATGGAGGAAGGGATTTAAATTTGGGTACTCCAAGGTACAACATCTACCCCTTGTGGATATAAAAAAAACATTAAAGGAGTTACTTAAAGATTGAGTGAAGAGAAGAGTAATACTAAACTAAATATCATGATCCTTAAATACTTGGAGTATTGAGCATCTAGTAAAAAAAATTGAGGTTACTTAAAGATTGGAATTCTCATGTTTATTTGGAATTTAACATTATACCTATATAAAATTTTAGAAGTCACACTAAGAGTATATCAAAATAAAAGCCCTATTATCCTAGAGAGTACTAAGATTTAATGATCAGAGGAATACTTACATAGAACAAACCTTAAGAAAAATAACTATCAGAGTGAGTGAATTTTCACTAGACTAATCATTTGACTTAAAAATTTATATATAAAGTTCCTACCTTGAAAATCAATTCCAAAATAAAGAAATCAATTTTGGAGCTACATCTTAATTAATAAGAACTTTCTAAAACTCTACCTCGGGGGAACTTATATAATATATAATAAGTAATTTATAAGTAAATACTTAATGACCGTCTAAAATACTATGGTTGATTACAAAAAAAACAATTTGAAACTGGAAAAGTCACATAAAATATATTTTTATATAAAGGAATCTCATGAAACTAACTTAAAAGGTATATATATGAATTTTTAACGTATGGTTGGCTAATAAACCTTTGAATATAATTTTGAAAGATTATCTACGATTATTATATGATCTGGAATATTATTTTAAATTACTCAAATATGTTACACCTGATTTATAGCTTGATTAATATAATTGATATGTTAAAATAACGTAAAGGACATATTTATGTACCTTAGGTTATAAATTCGGTACAAGGTTTCAAAAAAAATTTAATTGTGTTGAAAAGAAAATTTATATACGGTATGATACTATTTTAAATAAGTTCATGAATTTTCAAGACATGACAACTAAGAGACTTTAGGTTATAAAATGCTTCCATAGATAGCATTTGAATAATTAGATTACATTATAATGGAATTTTTCTTTTATGAATTAATACTTCCACTAGTACAAAAATGATCTATCGCTGCGCACCTAGCGCAGCGGTTGTAAAAACAACCGCTGAGATAGGCCGTTTTTAAAAATCCGGCAAACCTATCTCAGCGGTTGTTACTTACAACCGCTGCGCTAGGCTCATTCAAAAAAAAAAAAACTCTATCGCAGCGGTTCCTACTAAGACCGCAGATAGGTCTACTGACGCAGCGGTTCTTAGTAGGAACCGCTGCGATAGAGTTTTTTTTTTGAATGAGCCTAGCGCAGCGGTTGTAAGTAACAACCGCTGAGATAGGTTTGCCGGATTTTTAAAAACGGCCTATCTCAGCGGTTGTTTTTACAACCGCTGCGCTAGGTGCGCAGCGATAGATCATTTTTGTACTAGTGGATTACTGACCTATCTCAGCGGTTCTTAGTAGGAACAGCTGCGATAGATCCCTTTAATAAAATCCAGTCGCGCGACTTCTTCTTCCTCCTCACATGTGGCTAAACCCTCTCTGTGTGCGACGACGATTTCCAGAGCGAAGACGGTGCCGATTCGAGTTCGACGCCTGCGACCGCCACCGCCACTGCCGCCGCCACCTTCTTCTCCGTGCGCCAGCGCTCTGCCTCCGCGCCATCGCCCTAACACACCGCCGGTTCGCAGGCGTCGATTTGTTGCGAGTGTACAGAAAAAACCAGGTTAGATTTTCTAACTTCATTTTTTGTTTGTTTAATTGAAATGTTATTTGTATTGTAGTAGATTCGAGACTGCTTTGTTCTGATTGTTGGATTAGTGCGATTTTTAGGGTGTGAATTAGTGTTTGAGATAGTAAAAATGTTAGATATGCGATTAGAAATTAGGGTGTGAAATCTGTGTAGTTTAGGGTTACTAATTTATGAATTGGGGTGAAATTTGTGTAGTTTAGGGTTACAATTAGAAATTTAGGGTTTTAAATTATTGCAAAATTTAGGATTAACTTGTATGTTTTTATGATTCCGTAAATAACAAGGGATTATATGCAAGGGCGGAACCAGAATTTCGAATTTGGGGGGGCGAAGATTTTTTTTCCGTAACATATAGTGTACACTTGATTATATATTGAGCATCCAATATGGTGTGTTATAGTATCGACAACAAAAAAACAACATAATATGTATCTATTATACGACAACCTTTAAACAAAAGATAACTAAGAAATAATTTCTTATTCCTAACGAAAATAATTCTTACTACATAATAAAAAACCAAGTAGCTGAAAGTTATTTCAAGATAGTTTTCTTCGGGAAGGTATTGCAATAGAATTGAATTTGAACATGATAAAAAAGAAGTTTTCGGGAAGCTTGTGTCAATTTGAGAGGAAACTCACATACCTCTTTCTTTAACGTTAATATTGTTTAAGAACACTTTGCTCATCTCCTCTCTTTCATCATCATAATAATAATTAGAAATGGAATCAAATTATCTTATTGATTTAATTCTTGTAGTTTCATTTTGTCAATTTGGTTTATTGAACTATAGGAAACTAAATAGAAGAAATCTAAAACTTAATTTTAATATAAAAATTCTTCAATTATCAATTAACCGACGCTTAGACTTGGTTAATCGAAACTGAATCCTCAATTGGTGTATTTTGTTTTTAATCTTGATATGTTAGTTTCGGTGTTATACGCTATAGAAAAAAGAATCTTTTTTTGTTACTCCCCACTTTCCACTCCACATCAATCTCTACATAAAATACAAAAAGAGAAAAACATTATATGCAGTTAGAAGATTAATTTATATATATTGGGGGGCCACCATAAAAACTAATATATATTTCTGTTGATTTTTTATTTTATTGGGGGGCTAAACACCCACCAGCCCCCCTTCCCTCCGCCTCTGATTATATGTGAACTTGAATTATAGATTTAGGTTTGGAATTAAATTAAATTGAAGTGGAAAAAAATTTGAATTGATAAAATTAAGGTTTATGGAAAATTGGGGTAAAATGATGATTATGAGAAAATTGTGACCGGAAATGCAATTGAAGAAATCATTGTTTACAAAATTTGAAATTTTGTTATACTTTGTGGTTCATTTGCTCATGTGGGTTTGGTCTTGTTGCAGTTGCTCATCTGGTTAGGCCATTTCATTAAGCCATTGATCGTATCTGGCTGCTTAGTGTGACGTACCGCGTGAGCTGCCGGTCGTCGCAAGATTCGAACCAGGCCGCACACAAGCAGCAAAAAAGTTAGCATATTTATTCCGAATTTGTGAATTGTAATTGGCATGATTATGATATGATTTATTAATAAAAAATGTTGTAATGCAGTTGTTGATTTCTAATTTAGTTGTGTGTGGATAATTGTATATAGTTATATTGTTCAGTTAGTTAATTAGTTATGCATACAATGTTCGATAAAATACCTGAGTGGAAAATTGTGTTGTTTGCGATTAAGGATGGATGTTGCCAATTGTTGAATTTGTTTGTCGTGGTAAATAAGATATTGGTGAATGCTTAATGATAAGCAAGGGATTAGCATGATTACACAAAGGTCATGCCGAATTTTTTCAAGAATTGTATTAGTTTTATTAATTAACTTCAATTATTTGCTGTTTGTGTGTAACAATTAATCTATGTCTCTTTCTTCCTCATTTCTTCTGTTGTGCAGCATGAGCGGAAAGGTAACATCTTCATCTATCTTTTTTCTCTTTTTTATTTTCTTAATATGATAATGCTTATAATAATGGATTTCTTGCCTCCCTAATATTATTTCCTTGCTTCCCCGCTGTCTGCAGTAATTGGGGTGGTCTCTACTTCTTCTTCCTCATTTCTTCTGTTGTGGAGTAAGAGTGAAAAGGTAACATCTTCATCTATATTTTCTCTTTGTTTGTTTAATTAATTATTGCGAAAAAGTGGTTGTCGTTAATATTGAGTGATTGTGAATAAGGATGGTTGCTGTCAATTGTTGAATTTATTTGTCGTGATAAATAAGATATTGGTGAATGCTTAATGATAAGCATGGGATTAGCATGATTACACAAAGGTCATGCCGAATTTTTTCAAGAATTGTATTAGTTTTATTAATTAATATTATTTGTGATTTGTACCAGTACTTTCCCAGCCCATCACCTAAGCAGTCTCCTAGCTTCCCCCTCTGTACAACCTTAAAACAAGTAAGTAATTAAACTTTATTTTTTGTTTTAATAATGCAATGATTTGTTGAAGTTAAATTAAAATGTGTTAGAATTGTTAGAATAAGGCTAGATTAGTTATGTTGGAACGTTAGAGTACTTAGGCTACGTTAGTTTGGTTGGAACCATAGAGTAGTGCTGAGTTTGGTTGCAACCGTACATCCAGTAGAAACATGCTCCATATACAAATGCAGACGAAACTGAAAGACAAATCAATCTTAAACTTGTTTTGTTTTGTTTTCACATATAGACAGATCAGGCACAAGCATTAGAGCCCGCAGCAGTGCCTCCCAGTAGTGTTCACTCCGTCAACCCATTTTCATATTCATCTCTCAAGGTTAGAACAACATGTTAACTACAAATACAAAAAAAAACAAATTATACACTTGTTTATGTGCATCTAAAATCTTTAATTTTGAAAATTTAGCAACCGATTGACTGCACATTGTTCCAAGTGATTGGCGTTGACGAAGTTGAAGTAGGGTGGGGAAAACTTTTCAAGTCTTCTGCTGGAGACACCGTGAGGAATGCAGTGCTCCGAGAGTACCATGTCCGGGTGCTTGTTGAAGGTTACGCGCCTGCTTACGCGGATTGTCAGATACCGGTGCCCAGTGCAGACATATCCACCCTTCGTCAAGCTGAATCCATGACAATACAGTGGCCCATTAGATTGATTAAGCTTGGGGAGCAGCAGGTAACCCCATGAAAAAACTTATTCTTTAACATATCCTAGAGTAGAAACATATACTTATTAAATTAATATATTAGGAACACATTCAATCAAATTCTAATAAGGCAAAAGGAAAGAGAGTTGTTGTTGCACCAGCTAATCCTTCGATGGCATCCGCGACTAGAGTTGTGATGAGATCGAATTTGCTACAACCGGCGGTTCTGAATGTCTTACCCCCCAAGCTGAAACTATTGCACTCCACACTTTTGATGACGCCGCCAGCAAGAGATTCGGTTACAATGGAACCAAGACCGGATCTTTTTTACTATGAAGGCGCTCAGAGTTTTGAAATCTATCTTAGTGATTTTGTGGAGTTGTTCACGAAGGATTGGTTGAGTGCGTCGATTCTCAAATCGGCTTGCATGTGAGTAATTAGCATACCTTGTACACATTTTACTCTGTATATTTGAAAATTAAATTCATAATATTGGTTTCTTTATATTGTGCAGGTTTGTTGATGACAAGGCGGTCCAAGTACATGAGAATAGTAGTTTCGGGTTCTTATGCCCTGACTACTGTTCCGAAGCTAATATGGGATCTGACCCCCAAGCTTTGGTCCAGTACTTGTCGACTGTGATACATGCGTGTGTAGTTGCTGATAAATCTTACATAATGCTGCCTCTTCACCAAGGGTAAGAATTTTATCTAATGTTAAGTTAGTTTAAAAATTATGATATTTGTATTATGTAATTGATTGAATTAAGTTCTGCTTGTATTGTAATCTATGAACAGCCGACACTCGTCTTTGCTCGTTCTATGTCTAAAAAGCCCAAGAGTCCTGCAGCTTGACTCAGTATCTCGGCGTCCCAAGAGGCCACTTATATATAACATGTTGATAAGGTGATGAATTTACTAAACTTGATTAATTATCAATTTTTAGTAATTTCTTAATCATCCGGTTGATAACTTTTACTTTATCTGTGTGTATGAATTCTAGTGCCTTTGTATCTGTACTAACGCATATCCGGGGAGAGAGATTTAAGAACATTCCGTGGAATGTAGTCAAGGTATTTTTGTAGTCCTTATTCAAATTTTGTAATATGTTCATTAGTTTTGAAATAGGAACAGTATTATAATTTATGTGTTAAATCGATTTTGAATATGTACGTATATGAATGTGCAGTGTCCACAGCAGCCGGGAGGTTCGGAATGTGGCTACTATGTCATGCGGTTTATGAGTGACTTGATAGCGGGACCGAGACTCTTGCCAGAGAAGTCTCTAGACAAGGTAAGTAGCATTCTCGAAATATTTGGTTTGTAGATAATTTTTAACATTGATTCTTAAACTCAAAGTATTATTAGCAACTAATCATATTTCTTTTTGTGTTAATTTCAAGGCTTTTGAAGACTTGGTAGAAGGTTACAATGAAGGACATATAACCGAGGTGCTCGAAGAATGGGCAGAATACATGAGCGTTAATGTAGGTTGCTTTTAGTGTTTGGTAGGATTAAGTAGGATGTTTTTGAAATTCTCATGAAACATTGTTTTTTGTAAAGATTTTGTTGATGTTTGATTAATTTGCTCAAATTTGTAAATGTAAGTGGATTATTGCCCGTACATAGGTTTGGTGGCCATTTAAATGGTGAAATGGTTGATCTAATGCCCCACTGTGGTGGCATTGTTAATTATTATCTGTTAACAGGTTTGATTGATTCTTGGGTGTGTTTGGTACAATTGTAGGGTGGAATGGAAAAAAAAACAACCTATTGCAGCGGTTCTTAATAAGAACCGCTGCAATAGGCCCTGTCAATATTTTCTGAAGAGACCCTAATGCAGCGGTTCCTTCAATAACCGCTGCGATAGGTTGTTTTTTTTTTAAAAAAAAAGTCTAACGCAGCGGTTCTTTTAACAACCGCTGCGTTAGAGTACCTACCGCGGCGGCACCCATCACAGCGGTTTTCAACCGCTGCCATAGGTACCAAACAACCGATGCGGTAGGGTATTTTTCTACTAGTGTTCCCAAATCACATAATTTAAGATTTTGATACTTATTACGTTCAATACCTAAATGAATAAAGAGTGAACTAAAATGTTATTTTAATAATATATAAATATAACCTATGTTCTCCTCTTTTTTTCAAAACTTAACCTACTATGAATGATGAACTCTAAACTTTGTTTTTGCCAATGACCGTAAGAGAGGCAAAGTGAGTTAGGATAATGTGTTGGGAACACTACAAGATTTAATTAGAATCAACCAGAATAACGATGAGTGATATCGTGCAGCAGATAATGAACCAAAGGTAACAATTCAAACTTCATTATTACGAGACGGGTATGGGTCGTACCCTATTTTTAAGGGGGGTATGACATCCTCACAAAATAAGCATATAACATAAAATGAACATATAATGGACATATCATTGATACCAATCGTAAAATGAGTAGACAAGAATCATAACATAAAATTTTATAACAACCAAGAAAAAAAACCCAATACATAACAACAAGGAGATACAGATACATAAAGATCATGGATAAAATCAATAGTTCAATACAATTTACAACAAAGCTTGATAATAAGGTGTTTAATTCTTTGAATGTGGTGTTTGAAATAAACATCAAGTAATTAAAGAAAACAGAAACTAAATGTTTGGAAGTCCAGTGTGGTCCATGCATATTGTTGTGCTTGGTTTTGAAACAACCTTGTTGGATAATGTATTCTGAGTGGTAGTTCACGACATTTACATCATGCACCAACTGGGTGTTAATTATGAGGCATTTTGGTTTGGTTAATGGTTGATCTTGGGTGGAAGGGATCCTATTTAAGGACGGGGAATGATGAAATGGAAATTATGGTTTGGAACTGTTATGGGATGAATATCCTTGAGTGGTTTGATTGTTTGATATGCATTTTAGAGCTGGTAATATAACATGGTGCTTAGTTTACCCGCACACCTGAAAGGGTGTGAATAGTTGGTAGATAATCTTAAACTTCGGGACGAAGTTTCTTTTAAGGGGATCTACTGAAATACCCCTAAATTAATTTAGGCGATTTCTTTTATTAAAACCCATGGAATTTGGAAATGGAAATGTATGAAATAAAGGATTGGTATGGAAATTGCAAATGGTAATGTTTATATGTTTATTGGAAATCCGGCCAGCACACCCGAAGCGGTGTGCGTAACTATTAGTTAATTCTAAACTTCGGGTCGAAGTTTCTTTTAAGGGGGATCTACTGAAATACCCCTAAATTAATTGGATTTTTTTATTAAAACCCTTAATAAATTATTAAACATCAAATTATTATATGGTATTATTTAAAAATTAGTTTAGGGGATTTCTTTCATTAAACCATAAATAATACTATTAATTATTAAATTATTGCATGGAATTAGGAATAATAAATTATTATATTACTATATGGAATTATGGAAATTAAATTAGGGGATTTCTTCTATTAAATATTAGATTACTATATATTATTATATAGTATTATGAATTAATAATAAGATTTATAAGTCAATAAATCATGGTAAAATTTCTAAACACTCCAAGTATATTATAAAGATTTTAGAAATAGTTGGAACATTAATTGAATCATAAAAGTCAATATAAAATCATGAAGACCATAAAGCTTCTTAAGCCTTGCTAGGGTTGACTTTTTGAGAATGGTCAAAATAGCCCATGAAACCTATACCAATAAAAAGGTTATGGAAAACCAAGAAGATTGATAAAAAGAACGTCAAAACGGATCATCCTAGCCAAAGTTATGATAAAATGAAGTTTAGAGCCAAAATTTTGAAAAAAATGCTGATGTGGCATGGTTACTGACTCACCCGCGTGTCTCGGGAAGCGTGCCACGTCAACCTCGCCGGATTCTTCTAAAAAATTCGGCTAACTCTACTCAGCCTCCACCTGATCATTGCCCTAACTTGTGACACCGATATCTCTCTCGTCTTTGAGAATTTTTGAGTGTCTTTTCTCCATTCTCTTCTCCTACAATTCCGCTTTCCAACCATAGCTCATACACAACCTAACTCTTTCTAAATCGACGGAAAATTAGATCTGAAGTTGCCTCCCCGAACACTTTCAACCCAGTTTTCCAGAAAAATGTAATCGGTAAGGTAACTTCGTCTCGTCATAACTTCTTCGTCTCTCATCCAAAATTCGTGTTCTTTAGCTCGTTTTGTAGATCTCTAATCCCTCTATAACTTTTATGTTTACATACAAGTCTGATTCTCAACCGTGCGGAAGATATAAGCGTCTACAGTTACCTACTCGATCACGTCGGGTTTTTACCCAGAATTTTTCCAGAAACGACATGGTAAACTCAGATCTTTCGAGATCCATAACTTTCCCCCTAGTCCTTCGTTTTTAATGATTCTTCCACCAATGTTTAGAGTTACAGTCTACTTTAAAATGTGCTAGGTTATATGGTTTTTAATGTAACAAAAATTAAAGTATATTTGAATAATAAACTTTATAGGTTGAAATAATATAATAAGACTAAACTAACATTTATTATAGAATGTTAATAAATATTTTTAGGTATCAACTTTTAAGTGAAGTAAAATTTAAATACATATATATAAAAAATAAATAAGATAGTAACTTGGGTTAAATCAAGGGATTAAATTAATCTACATTTATATTAATTATATAAAATTGAAGTTAAAATACTTAATTGAAACTAAGGAAAATGCTTTATTTTATAAACCATATATTAGATGTAGATATGTGTAAAAGTTAATAGAAATAATTAAATACAATAAAACTACATAAAGAATGTCTTGAATAAATCCTAATATATATAAAAAAATAAAAGAAATAAAATACCTTATAGAAAATAGAATATGAAGGAATTAATAAGTTAAACTAAACCAATACATGACCTATCAAAAGAGTATTATATGAGGTGGTATTAAATTAAGATTATGAAGTTAAGCTTAAAGAGTTATCTTTGAATTTCTAAGATTTATATATACCATATTAAAATACATGTATAATATTATTTGCCAATGATTAGGATGTAAATCTATAAATTGGTTAAGTGATTAATAAATTGCCAATGATTAGAATGTTAATAAATACCCCTGTTTTCTTTCGTAATTCACAATATACCCCTTTTTTGAAACTTTGTCACAAGATACCCCTGTTTTCTTTGCTAATTCACAAAATACCCCTTTTTAAAAACGGCGTCAAATATTCCGTTAACCTCCCCTGGAAAATGACTATTTTGCCCCTGACCCGTTTTTTCTTTTTAAAAAAAATTCATAGTTTTTTTGGCTACTTTTTTTTGAATTTTTTTAAATTTTATAATATACCCCTATTTAAGTTTGTTGTTCACGAAATACCCCTGTTTATGTTTTGAAGTTCACAAGATACCCCTGTTTATGTTTTGTAGTTCACAAAATACCCTTATCACCCTGATGCCCTGGTAAAGCATCACCTAGTTTTCTCTTGTTTTTCAAGTGCCTTCAACCTCTTCATAATCCCAGGACAAATGTTGTTTGCATTCCAGTTCTCTGAGGTTTCTTGTCTCTCGGAATGTCTCACCAATAGCTGAGTACGAATCCCTGTCATTCACAATTAGACACAATTATAATATATGACCAGAGACAAACATGTATAACATGGATTATTTTCATAGTTAGGTAAATACCTTCAAGTAAAGAGTAGAATGATTTAGTCTTGTGGACAAACAATAATGTCACAGGCATTGGGTTTAAAATGGCTACCTCTTGGTCAAACTCAGTAGCGGACCAAAACTTTTGTTTAGGCGGGTCAAAAAAACTTTTAACACTATTGTTCTTTAAAACATTATGTTATTTTGTATTTTTAAAAAATTTATAAGAGCATTTTACAAATTTCAAAAGTTGGGGGGGGGGGCGGTGGCCATTAGGGAGATGGATTTTGGTGCATTCAAATATCTGAGTGATATCCCATTAGAGTGCTTGGCACAACACAAGTTTGACCAGGGGCAGACAAAAAGGGGGGAAGGGCCGCCCCCCTAAACCTTAGAGAACTGGAATGCAAACAACATTTGTTCTGGGATTATGAAGAGGCTGAAGGCACTTGAAAAACAAGAGAAAACTAGGCGATGCTTTACCAAGGCATCAGGGTGATAAGGGTATTTCGTGAACTACAAAACATAAATAGGGGTATCTTGTGAACTTCAAAACATAAACAGGGGTATTTCGTGAACAACAAACTTAAATAGGGGTATATTATAAAGTTTAAAAATTTTCAAAAAAAAGTAGCCAAAATAACTACGAATTTTTCAAAAAAAGAAAAAAACGGGTCTGGGGCAAAATAGTCATTTTCTAGGGGAGGTTAACAGAATATTTGACGCCGTTTTTAAAAAGGGGTATTTTGTGAATTAGCAAAGAAAACAGGGATATCTTGTGAAAAAGTTTAAAAAAAGGGGTATATTGTGAATTACGAAAGAAAACAGGGGTATATTGTGAATTTTCCCTAAAATTTATAGTATTGAACGGTAACTTAATGTTTTAAGATAAAATCATTAAAAGGATTATGATATAAAACTATGATTAGGAAATTAATCTAAATAATAATCCTTAAGTTTCTTGCCATTAGATAAGCCATATGAAATACATTATAACATTAATTACCAATACTTAGGATGTGAGTGTATAATTAAGTGATGTGTTTAGTAGTTAGAATTTATAAAAGGTTATAAATAGAAATTAGATACTTAAAACCTTTGAACCTTTATTTAGAGGAAACTAAGTTACATAAGAGATTATATTGATTTACCTTTTGACACTGGAACATATCATTTGAATATAAGGTATGATGATTGTTCGGAATAGATGATCTTATTAAATAATTGCCAATTTCACTTACGAATAAGAATTTGATTCTTAGATAAATTATACCTTATGTTAAGATATATTGTCCATCCTAAATATAATGAAGGAAATTAATTTATTAAGTTATTCCTTTGAAACCTTAGGTTTTGTAAACAACTTGAGACGTATTTAAGACTAAAGTTTATTGAAGTTTAGTATAAAAGGATTATACATAGTCTATGGAGGGAATGTTGGTTAAAATAAAAACATTTAGGCAATTAAATGTAAGCAAGGATACATAAAAGGTTATCTTAAAACGCCTTATTATATAGTAATGATAAAGTAAATAATATACCTTGGGAATACTAAATGTAAGAGTTCGATAAATCTGAGTTAACTATAATATAGTTATTCAAGGTGAGAAGCAATTTAACATCTTATGATAAGATTATTAGATGGTTGTAATAAAAGTCATCCTGAACTAAACATAAGATAAATGAGTTTAGTAACTCAATTAAGTTATTATAAAATGCATCTACAACACTATGATTCCAATGTACAGGATGTAGATCTTAATTAAGTTAAGGGGAAAGCTTAATCATAATGGATTATCTAGTAGATATTGGTAAAATACATAATCATTACATTGTGAAATAATAGTGTAGTATTATAAGATAAACCCATCATAGGTCATAATGCGATGTTTATCCTAAAGTAAGAATAAAGGTATTGAATTTAAGAATTATTGTTGAAATTCTAAAATTAATTGGGTAATATAAAATGCACTTATGATATAAAGGTCTTAAATGTGAGAATTACGGTTAAGTATTAGTAAATTGGTTGGGTGGAACAGTTAACAAGAATTAGTAAAATACATTCCTTGATCTTTCAACCTTGGGCTATACAACCTTCTAAGATAAGTCAAAGGTTATACATAACATTTAAGCAAGGGCTTACAAGATAATGGAGATTTAGAAATAAGAGTGGGGAATCTATTTAAGTTTAACTTAGGGTATAAGTTATTGATAATAGACTATCTTTAATGTTCCTCAGAGTATTGTTGAATGTTTGCACGGGTCTACTAGAACTGCTACAGCGTTGACCAGGTACGATTTCTGGTACTCCGATACTTTTACTAACCGACTTAAGAGACGTTTTCGAAAAACGCTAACTGAGTTTAAAGGAATTTCAAAAGGAAACTGTTAATGTGGCTAACTCAGCTTGATGTGACTAACTGAGCCTTGAATGTGAAACTTGCATGGTTATTGGTTCCTTCTGTTTGGTTGTTTCATTAGACATTAACTGCCTAGGGTTTACGCTTCTGCACTCTGTAGGACTGAGTGTTTTGGTATTGCTCTGGTGAAGTTAGTGGTCTAGTGGGAATATGGAAAAGGACAATCTTGGTAATTCTTCATTTTACTCTGGATATTTTTTCATCCATGAGCTGAGTCTTTTGTTGTGACGTGCGCGCGTCTTCACCGGTAACAGCAGGGGGTTGAATATCCCTCGTCCACAAGGACATTTATATCTAACAGCAGGGGGCTGTATATCCCTCGTCCACAAGGACATTTATATCTGACAGCAGGGGGTTGTATATCCCTCGTCCACGAGGACATTTATATCTGAGCAGGGGTTGTATATCCCTCGTCCATATGGACATTTATATCTGGCGGTGGAGGCCATCTCTCCCAGTTGGTGTTATTCCACTCTTGAGTGTTGGTTCTTGGATACCTCTTTCATTCCTAGTCCTTGGGACTACTTGGGTCTTTCTACTCCTAACTGGAACTGAATCTAACACGAGCAATGGATGCTTACTAACTCTATGGTGTGACTTATTAAGTGGTTGACTTGGTTTTAAAGTTCTTTGTCTCTATCTTTGCCTTGTTCTCTTTTCTCTATAACTTGATTGTTTTGAAGTGCTTTTTCTCTGTTTTACTTTTAAGAGTTTGTTTTCATGTTACTGTCTTATTTGAAGAACTATGTTTTAATTTATTGTTTTTGAGAATTGTACCAGTTCCATTCCAGGGAACTGACTCACCCCTCCCGGGGTGGGCTGCTTGGTTTTATCTTGCAGGTACGAAATGTTTATACAGGTGGCCACGAAGAGTATGAGTGATTGGGATGGGAATTAGGAATTGTGGAGAGTTATTATACTTTTCTCTTAATATGTTTATGTTGTGTTTCTCGAGTTCAGACCGTAGCTTTTGTAATTTTATAAGTTGTAATTGGTGAGGTTTTGTGTCGGGTGTTTGGAACCCGATGATCTGTAAACGCCATAGTATTTTATTTTCCGCTGCATTTTTGGTTAATAGGGGCGTTACACACCAACCATGGGAAAAAATGGTTGTACGTCCAAAGTCAAATTGGCACCGAGCATACCATAGACGACTTATGAGTTCTGTAATTGATTGGAGTTGATGGTTGTTGCGCTCAAGGCAAGCGTGGGAGTAACATTCTTAAAAGCTTTGGTTTGAACGAATTGATTGTGGGAAGGGAAAGTTCATCATATGTCAATAAGGTTGGATTTCAGGGCACGTGAGCAGAGCATGTAACATAGTCTCTGGTTGTCCACATCCTTTGCATTGCACATCCATATGAATTTTGATTCGATCATGGATCAGTGTTTTGGTTGGGATAAATCCCAGTAGAAGTTTCCATCCTAGTAGCTTGATTTTAGGTGGAAGTTCAGTTAACCATAAGCATTTGCATGCCTTACCTAGCAACGATGCAGAGGAGCAGCACATAGACACACTTTGTCGGGCTTGCAAATCTGCATGGTAAGCCATTTTGACCGTGTACTGCCCTGATGAAGAGAGACCCCATAACCACTTATCATAAGGTGGGTGTTGAGTTAGATTATTTTGCTCCATAACAATTGGGGTATCAAAAATAAGGGCCACATCTGCTGGGACAAACCATTTGTTGATGAGATCCTCATTCCATGTGTAAGCTGGGGTAAAAAGAGTTGCTACAGAAGCATATTGTCAAACTACTGGGGGGAGTTTCCAAATAAACGGTTGTCCTCCTGGTTTATCAGGTAGCCAGCGATCCATGATTTTTGTAGTTGCACCAGAAATGATTACTTTACGACCCCCAAGCTCTATCAAATCTTGTGTGCTAAGCAAAGCTTTCTAGATAGGGCTTGCGTTGGCAGTTTGCTGAAGTTGCATCAAAGGAGTTTGTGATAAATATTTAGCATGGTAAAATTTGGATAGCAATGTGGATGGCACTGTTATAGTCCTCCACAACTGTTTTGCTAGAAGTGCACGATTGAAACTCCTTAAGTCCCTAAAACCCAACCTCCCTGCTGTAGTGGACTTGCACAAGTTTGCCCATTTCTTCCAATGAATGCTAGTCTTTTGTGTTGAACTTCCTCACCAAAACCTCGTCATGAATTGTTGTACTTGCTTAATCAAACTTCGTGGCAAGAGAAAACACATAATGTAAGCAGGAATTGCTTGTAACACTGATTTGATCAGTAGCGTCCTACCAGCCTGAGAGACTTTATGGCTCCAAGTTTGTATGCGCTTAGTGACTCGATCTCTGATATAACTAAAAATGGATATGCGATTCTTGTCAATAGAGCTTGGGAATCCTAGATACAGACCAAAGTCCTTAACCTGTCGAGTACCTAGAATATTAGTCAACTCATGCTTTAAAGAAGGGAGCAGATTGTTAGAGAACATAACCCCTGATTTATCCAAATTAATGCACTGTCCCGATGCTCGTTTGAAAGCTTCAATATTATCACATAGAACTGCAACATTATGGGGTGGGCAGCTCCAAAAAGAATAAATCATCTGCAAACAACAAACTATTGATAGAGTGGGTGAATGCTGCAGTTGGAATCCAGATAGATACCGACATCATGAGCCAGGTTAAGGGAGGAAGTCAAAACTTCCATATAGCAAATGAATAGAAAGGGGGATAAAGGGTCACCCTGCCTTATTCCTCTATGAGGATAAAAAGTTGTACCTGGGTGCCCATGTACTAGCATAGAAGAGCTGACCGTACTAATACATTTACGGACCATATTTACCCATTAGGGGTGAAAACCCATGATTGAGAGAACCTGAAGTATAAATGACCATTCTAACCTGTTGAAAGCTTTTGACATATCCACTTTAAATGAAAAATGACCTCGCTGTTTAGTCTTGGAACTTCTCATGGCAAATAGGATATCATGAGCTATCATTATTTGGTCTGAAATAAGTGGATCACGCACAAGACAACTTGATTATCTTAAATGACATATGACATCACTACTGTAATACGGTTTACCAAGACTTTGGATATGACTCTATATATTGTATTACAGAAAGAGATAGGTCTATAATCAGAGATGGAAATAGCTGATGGTTTCTTAGGGATAAGGGCAATGTGTGTATGATTGATACCCATAGGCAGAGCATCTGTATTAAAAAAAGATAGTGCAGTATTCATGAAGTCATCACCCACAATTGACTAATAAGCCCGTAAAAAGGTTCCATTAATTCCATCTGGTCCCGGAGCTTTTCCTGAATTAAGTTGATTGTAGGCTACTAGAACTTCCTCCCTAGTATAAGGCAAACCCATTGAAGAATAAAGTGCAAATGGAACCCTACCTTCAACACAAGCTAGCAAATAAGAATCTTGTTGAGGCGCTGAAGAAGTGAACAATTTACTAAAAAAGGTGCGTGCCACAGTTTCAATACCATTCCAAGATTTTTTTTGATCAGGGGGCTACCTACGTAGCAAAGTGCACCGTTTAAAACGGTGAAAACAGCTAGTATAATACCAGCCAGGGGAGCAAGGTAAAAAACAACAAAAAACACACGATAACACAACATAACAGAGGAGAAACAAAAGCACTAAGCTTGTGTAAATAAGAGCAGTAACCAAATTGAATATAGCTCCTTCACGATCGAAGCTAAAGCCAAGATCATTATAGAGGCTTAATGCACGTCACCCACTTCTGCACCGTTCCAAGACTTGGGATTGGCCAGAGAGAACCACCGCTTGCTAGTTAACCTCCTGGACATTAAAGACATTTTCCTCACTCGAGCAAGAAAGATACGGTGCCCGCCTTTTACATAAGGCTACGATACAAGTGAGTCGAGTATTATGAACTGCAAATCTGGTCTAAGTGTGTTGCATCCCATCCAATTAACTTCCAACAGTTCCATAACATGAGACCATATGCTTGACAACTCGTATAGTCGGCCTAACACGAGAGTTACTTACTCTTTTTCTTGCTAGTAATGTGCCCACGCTGCTGTGTTTGATTCCTTTTCCCACTCATCTTCAATATGCGATCAATATTGGCAAGAGACTTACTAGGGTAGGGATAGTGAATGTCTGGCCGTTGTCCATACTTGAAACACTTACGTGCTTCCGCTAATATATTTACATGTGCTTGTTTAATTCTTCCGGACCGAATTTTACTCCATTTAGAATTCATCTCGTCGGGTTTGTCCGGTGAGAGCACTACTTCCAGCTTGATTTCAGGTAGAGTACTGGAGTTAACAGGGGTGGGAAGCCCATTATTTGGGTTGATCGGTGATCCAAACTGAACTGGGTGGAACTCACTCCCTTCGTGAGCTGCGGGGGAGAGCAAATTAGTTTGACACGTCAGTGAGCCAGCTATTATGGGTAAAGGCTCATCGAAGGATTCAGCATGAGGGGGACTCCACTCGTCCTTGGAGGTGTTTCCACCAGACACTTGTTGACTAGTCTGAAACGTTCGCCATATGTCCCCATTAGATCTCTCCTGAATTTGTGCATCAACATTTTCTTTGTCTTTATTCCCGGATAAGTATCTTGGGGCCTTTATTCCAGAAGAACAAGAGCACCATGTTTGTACCATATCATAAATATTCCTTGAAACTCTAAAAGACCAGTTGTCTATCTGAGTGCTTGAAAAAGAATTAAATATTTGACACCTATTTCTTCCTTTCCCCATACAAACCGTAATGCCATTTGCCTTCCCACCTTTGTCCATCCATATTCTAATCTTGGGAGAGGGCGATTCTAGCACGTGCGCCACCTTGCACCTTGAAAACGAACTCTTCTTAATTGCCTGTATTCCATTCTCCAAGGATGACTGATGCACTAGTGAGCTAGAATTTGAAACTCCTTCAACGCTACCTGAATCGCTCCTTTTTGTCGGTTTGTATAAACCAAAACACGTCGTTTCTTTTTAGGTGGGTATGCCTTTTGGTTCCAGTTGCGTGTGCGTACTTTCAACACATGCCGTTTCCGGCCATGAGTATACACCCGCCGCCTGCTCCTCTGGTGGTTTTGGTGTTTCCAGTTCCTCCTACTGGTTGTGTTGGCTTAAATCCTCGGACCAATATTCAACGATCCCAACCTTGCATATTGTTCCTTCCACCTCCACCGCGACTTCCTCATTGATGATTGCCATTATAGAGGTTACTATTTGGACGTGGGCTTCCAAAAATCTTGGCGTCTTACTCATATCTGTGTCAATCGAGATTATTTACCCTATGTGTCGGGTAATAGCATAAAGAGATCTTTCAGACCAAGTTTGCACCGGGATCCCTCATATTGCTACATTGGTAGACCGTTCTGTGACTTGGTAGTTGGGCATCCATGAATACTTTTCCATTTTAGATCCTCCCCTTTGCTTGAAAGTGGAAAAGTTCTGCCTCTTCATGAGATAGAAAGATGAGGATAAACTTAAAGTTTGAGATACAGATGATTTCTTTAACGGTTTCCCTCAATTCAAGCATTTTATACTTGATGCTCTGGCGATTGGATTGCACCGGTGTGTTAACCACTATTCCCCTTGCCAACTTTTCTTTCATATCTAAACTAGGGTCAAGGTTAATGTGGCCTGCGGTTCGAGAGGTTGTTTGAGGTAGCGATGTTGTTTGTGGTGGTGGTGGTGTACTTTGGTGGTAGGAATATGGATCGCTATGCTCCTCCTGGACCTCCTCTCTCTGTTTCGGCATCCATTTGGCATTATGTGGTGTACCAAATGCGAACCTCCGTGGTATGGCAGTTTGGGTTTGGAGACTATTTTCATCTACCATCATTCCATTAATTTCAGAGATGGCGAGGTCAGCTTCTTGTTTTGCCTTGTACTCTACAAAACCATACCTCATCTTGGTTCGCATCCTTGGTGTTTTAGGTAGTCTGATGCCGACTATGTGCCCAACTTTGTCGAAAATCCTCTAAATGGTACCAACTCTAGATGATGGATGAATGTTATCGATGAAAATTGTTGCCCCTGGTGTTGACTTTGACGTTGTCATGTCTCGCAGATGGGGGGTTGATTTACGAAGCTTGGGGCTGTTATTAGGGAGGGAGAAGCTGATTGAGTGTAGGCTGTGGGTGGAAGCTTTGATTAGGATCGGACGGAAGAATAGAGGCTTTTGGGAAGAGAGTAGTGGGGATGGATGTTTGACAGGGTGGTAGGTAGGTTTAGACGGCGGAGAGAACGGAAGTGTTAGGGCGTAAGGTGAGTGAGGAGGGTGAGGGTAGAGAGAGGTGAGAGCGCTTCATGTCTCAACCTGCTTGTATACAGCGCATTTTCAATACCATTCCAAGATGTTTGGGAAGCACTAGAATCTGAGCACAATGAATGAATTGCATTACTCCTTGCCCTCAATTTATGCCTTGCAAAGAAATAGGCTGTGTTTCTATTACCTGCTTGAAGCCAAGACTGACGGGCTCTCTGATGTAGTCACTGATCCTCCTTCAACAATAGAGAGTCCAGATAATGACATAGAAAATTCCATCTGTGAAGGTGTTGGTGTGTTGGATCAACAGATGCTAAGGTATCAATTTCCTTCTTTGTTTCAGTAATTAACTTTCTTTCGATCCAGATTTGTTTACTCCCCCAATTGCGAAGACGGTCCCTACAAAGCTTTACCTTCAACATATAATCCTGTCGCTGATTAGCCCACACAGCTTGCATAGTTTGTTGATAGAAAGGGTGGCCAACCCAACAATTCTCAAACTTGAAAGGTTTCGACCCTCATCTGAATGAAGGAAAAATCACCAATTTAATAGGCTTATGATCATATTTTTCTCCAAGGGAGGTGTATATTGTGAGCAGATGGAAATTGTTGTAACCACTGATCGTTGCAAAGGAACCTGTCCAATATGCTTTTAACATTATGCTGCAATCGAGCTCTATTGGTGTAGGTGCATTGTGATCCTTTGTAACCTAAGTCATGCAGATGACAATCTGTGATACAATGGTGAAAAGCAAGCATATTAAATCGTTGTCTAGTACCTCTTCCTTTGTGTTCCAAAGCATACAAAACCTCATTAAAATCACCACCTATCAGCCAGGGGCCAGACCATTGCACATTCAAATAACACAAAAGATTCCATGTTTTCCATTTCATACTCTGATATGCCCATCCATACACCCCCGTAATCCTCTATCTTAAACCCCCTGGAGACCAAACAAGGCAATCTACATGCCTAATAGAAAAACTAAGTAAAGATACATCAAATTTTGCATCCCAAAAGAAAGCCACACCAGCTTTTCGACCTTTGCTATCCCCAGCAACCCAATTAAACCGACTAAACATAGAAGCTACAAGCTGCATCTCAAAAGAAGACAGTTTCGTTTCTGCCAAAAACAAAAAGGTAGGAGACTCAGTCCTAACCAACTCCCTAACTTGGCAAACTAACGAAGCTTAACCAAGCCCACGACAGTTCGCCACTACAAATGACATTATGATGGGTGACCCTGGGCATCCCCCAGAGTCGCCTAAGATGTTTCTTCTAGATTCTCACCCATTTCTTTCTTGGACACGTCCACTGTATCAGTCATCTCGTGCAACTCTGCCTCGGTTGAAGAATACTGCACAAAATCCATCTTGCGCTTGCGCCCATTGGTATACAGATGGGAAGATGGGAGGTCCCCAACTTCATCAGCAGGAAGATTGACACCAGTATCCATAACAACCTTAGTAGAAGTGATAGGCACATCTTGCATAGCAAAGAAGGGTGGGATCTCTCCTTCTTCGAGAGCAGCAGCCTGACCTTCCCCTCCTTCGCAGTAACCATACCCATGTTGGCCGCGACAGTTGGCTGTGGAACTTCAATGGATGCAGGATTTGGAATACACATGTCAGAAACACCCATACCCTTACTCCGGAATTTCATAGTTTGGCCGTCCAGTGCTTAAAAACCCTGCCTTAAGCCACAAACCAAGTTAAGCTCATCCTCAGTTTTTTCCGTTATGTAAGGGCAGTCACGAACGACATGGGAGAACCTTCCACAAAGAAAACAAAGATTAGGAAGACACTCATAGGTAAGTCGAAGATAGTGGGCTTCCCTCCGATAAAGATCTTGACAAAACGCAGCAGGGGTTGGGTGACATCAATGTTAACTTTGAGACACATGAAAGAGCCTGCCTGTCGACGATCAAGATCCACATACTCAATGAAATGACCTATACGGTCCCCTATTTGCTTAGCAAAGGTGGGAGTCATTAACCACAGTGGAACATCGTGCAAACGGACCCAAAAGGGTGCCCAACAAAACTCATGCTCTCGTGGGGCTTTGGAGTGGTCAACCTTGGAGAGCACCAGGAGACAACCATCATATGTCCATGGCCCTCGAGACAGAGCATCATAGAGCCTCTCTTCGTCGGGGAGATCAAATAGGAAAAGACCGGTCCCCAGATTGCGTACCCCCAGTTCATATTCACATTTTCACGCTTTCGACAACGTACACTATAGAGCTTTGACATCAATAGAACGGGCTATCAGCATCTTACCAAGCAGAGAGCACTGGTAGTTGAACGTCGGAGTTGACTTAGCTATGTCGTCGACCTCCAGAGTAGTTTCCTCAGCTGTAGTCAAGGCAAGACCAGCACACTTGTTTGCCAAGGCATCGACTTTTGAGGAAGAGGCAACCATGGTACCAAGTAGTGGTAAGAAGAGAGTAGGTAGTCCGAAGTGGAGCAGAAGGCGGTGAAGTGAGGAGATGAAAGTCCAGGTTTGAAGATTCGAAAGATGATAGTAAGGCGAAAGGACTCATACAAACCTTTTAAAGAGAGCTTTGTGAGGGGGAAGATAAAAAACCATGCAGGAATAGGGTAGTAGACGGTAATGATTTGCATGTACTAGAGTGAAAGATGAAGATTACTGGCGTCGGTAACATGTAGAGAATTGAAAAGATTGGGCGAAGGTGTCGCCGGGCTGGTGTTGGAGGGCTGAATTGCTGGAACACCACTGCATGGGGAGGAAGAGGAAGAGGTAAACTAACGGCTTGAAAAGAGAGAAAACCCCCCTGGTAAGGAAACCTTGTTCATCCCCGATAGAGCAGACAGTTGTTGGTGCAACATGCTCCATGACTTAGAAGTATGTGTGCTTATTTTGTACCCATGGATAAAGGTTGATGTTATTGCCCATTTGTAACTCTTATGAATCTTTTTTTTTTTTATAGTCACGGTATGAATCCCTTTTGTTGAGGTATTTTGACGCATCTTGATTTTGTGCTGGTTGTTCTTGACAAAGTGATCTGGAGTACTCTCACCTGAAACCGACAAATTAAAATGTGTGAGTTATAATTTTCAATTCAAAAACTTTTTTGAGTCAGTTTGGGATTCGATCATCAAAAATCGGGTAAGTTTCGGATTTCACCTGCCTACCCGATTCCAACACTAGCTGTGTAGCCCGAAAATATTTCAAAAAAGTATACCGGGACATCTTCCTGCTTCATTCATTCCCGCCGCGTCTGTTTGCTCGTGCGCTTGCCTCCTCAGCCCTACCTCTATCCCATCCTCGACCAGTCGACCTCCACTTCTCCAGCCTTCTCATCTCCTTCTCGTTCGTGACTGCTTCTCCTTCTCGTTCGTGACTGCGCTTGCTTCTCCTTCTCGTTCGTCGCCAGTTCACCAGTTCGCCAGCAGCAATACAAGGGAGAAAATGGTACGTTTAATTTATGAAACTTCTCATTCATTGTGGTTTCTCCCTTTGAGATTTAGAGTAGTATTATACCCTTTCAGTGCGAATTCTTTGTACTCCTTTAGCCAGAAAAAACTCCATCACTGCGTATTCTCCCCTTCCTAATTGGTAGCCTGATTACTTGTGTGATTGAAACATAATACTGGCACGCCTAGATTCAGTCGTCGAGATCTCTGAATTTATGGGTGGTGATATGAGTTCAGATGGGGTTGAATGGGGAAGGCCTGATTTTACGATTTTTCGTCCTGATGTTTATGGTGTTCTGTCTTCTGTGAGCTTCCTCTTTTCATAGTTTCTGTGTGAATTACTAATGTCACACACACTCAATTTTCGATTAAAAGAACAAGTTTGTATCTTGGCTCTGGATTGTAAAAATGAACACTATGATAAATACCCTTCTAAAAAGAGGGTTTTCATTCTCAGTCGGTTCAACCAAACATACCCATGCACTTTTCAATTTGTAGCTATGCGAGATAGTCCAATCCACATGATAGAACCACAGGTACTTTATAAGAGCACTAGATCATCCTCTTCCAAATGTATCAAAACCATTACCTACTGCTGACTAATAATTGCACCGGCAGAATGTCAACATGGAATCAGAACGGGTTTTAATTGCCAAAGCTCATCTTTTAATCGCATGTCTAGCTTCAGAATCAGAATCTTCTATGGCCTAAAAATGTCCCCAAGGCTTCTTAGAAGAAAAACAAAAAGGAAATGAACAACGAGACAAAGTTCTCGAGTTCATTTCTTCACTCTCTACTCTGTCCAACAGAATCAAGCATCTGTTCCTTCAACGATATCTCCTGGAATAAGTGGTATCAAATAATATTAACAACTCTTGATGTGTTTTGAGACAGTGTCACCAACTATCAGGATGCAAAGACGACTAAAATGAAGCCCGACTAAGAGGTAGAACAATATCTTTCATCGTCTCATACTCTGCCATCTCTTGAGCACACTGTTGCCAGACTAAGGAGACATGGAAGTGAAGCCATCAACCTTGCCGAAAGCTTTTATTGACGAGCTCGTGGTGCGTATCTGATTTATGATATTTTCTCCCGTGTTCTCTTTGTTTGGGCAAAACTGTTCTGGGTATTTGTGGATGGCCTAATAATTTATTGGATTCTGGTGCCTGAATGGTATTTGATCCTCCAAAAAAAATGGAGACTTGGAAAGGATTGCAAGAGCTTTTCCTCTCCATTCTGAGTTGTAGGAGGATTTGTTGGTTTTGGTGTTTGGCCTTTTGTCAGCAATAAGGGTATTGATCAGGAGGATTGGGTGGTTTATATCGTAAGATTAAGTAATCTTGCAGGGGACCACCGGACCACATGTAACTAATTCTTTTTGTGTAATGGGTTCGCTGGATGCAGGGGGAAATAGATAAGATTCTCAGATATATGTAGGGGTAAGAGGGTAGTAAGTAAGATTTGGGTGGCGTAATTCTCCCTTGGACGGTGTTTAGTTAGTGGATTCTTTGCTTGTAAGAACTCTCAGGAGTTGTGTTTCATGAATATAGCCTAATCCCTATTCCGAGTTACATTTGTAATTTCTAGCTCTAACAGTCTCCTAGGGAAATTCTGCTAAGCTTGGATAAACCAGAAGAAAGTTGCTGTTTGCAGGCATTACTGCTATACAAGAGATGATTTGTTAACAAGGTTGATTTCTTCTGCTAATGGCTAGAGAGTCTCACTATGTTGAACAATGTAAACTGAGTTTGACATGTTTGAAACAATAGTATCCTTTGGATAAAATTCAGTTATTGTGAGCAGATTGTTCTCTTCATATTCATCTGTCATCTCCAAGAAATGGGTGACACATTGTTTCTTTGCAACTTTTAAATGTGTGATCTCAGATTTGATACCATAGCAGAGTGTTTATGTTCCCCTAGTAAGAAGAGAAGATATGAGCAATGTGGTAGGAAAATCAGAGTATCTCACTTTCCCTTTATGAAACTTCCTTTCACTGATATTTTCATCCCGAAGTTAGCACTAAGTTGCACAAACTCTACGTGACTAATAGAAATATGAAATCAGAAATGATTAAATATGTGTTCAAATTTCTTTGCTCTAAAATTTATCAAGCCTTATGTCTCTATTAACGTGGCATTCCCTCTTGATTTATCCTCCCGCAGGTTCCTGGAGATGTTGTGCTTGATCTCTCAACTATGACCAATCAGACAATCAAGCTTGGAGGTGGCCTTCGCCAGGTGCATGCTACTTTTGTGTAACACTAGTGATCTGGAAGGCATAGTTAAAAGTTGAACTATAATGATTACAAGACTAGATGTCCCAAATTAAGTGAAACAAGAACTCATGGCTCGCTTGGTTGAAGAAAATGGGAATAGATCAATTGGAAAGGAATGATGCATCTCTTATTCCAATTCTTGGTAATGGTATGGAAATAGAAAGAAGTTGGATATGGGAACCATGTAGACTCTATCCCCTTGGATTAATTACCAGTGGATATATTTATAAACACTCTCCTAAATCTAACCAAATTTTCTTAGTTTCTTTAAACTCAACCTAAATTACTTTCTTTACTTTATATTGCTAGACATTTGGAAATAATTTTTTATTTTAAAAATGTAGTTAATTGGATTAGCTGATTTTTCAAAATGATGTTTATTGAATGTATAGTGCCAAAAGTAAATTCATGTGTTATATACTTCCATGTAAATTCTTATTAAGCACTATTATATTGAATTATTAAATGAGCATTGAGTTAATTAGCTACAACTTAAAAATTATGTTTTTAGGGGCGATTGTTCTGAGTTGTGATAATGAAGGATTTTTTTAAATGCTAATGAAAATTAATAGCAGTTACAATGATACAAATAATAATAAATATTTTTGTATCAATGTTTATTTAGTTATTAATGTCGAAATGAAAAGTTTGATCTAATGATTATATTATTCTTAGTTATCAGTTTGTCTCAAGTATTTTAATTTGATTAGTTTTCTTTTTTAATTGTTTTGCTAAATCATTTAGTTTGTTATTATAAGTGGATTTAATGTTTTAAAAAAAACTCAAGAAAAATGTTTTGAAAAATGATTACTCACTCCCTTTCACAATGTTCGATCTTTTGTTTTTTTATTACAAACATTGTAATTTTTTTAGCCAGAGCTAAATGTCATTATTTCTTATAATCTAGAGATAACAATCCTTCAAAGTTGGTAGTTTTTATTAAAAAAAATTCTAAAACATTGAAAGCAAATTTTGACCTAAATTGACTCACAATTAGGGATGGCAACGGGTTCGGGTCGGGTCGGGTGACGCTCCACCCGACCCGTCACCCGTTTTTCACCCGTACCACCCGACCTGACCCGTCACCCGCAACTACATCACCCGTCACCCTTTCAAAAGTGCTCTTTATTTATACTGTACATTAAACTATGGGTATAAGACATAGAAATGCATTTCAAATGTATCTTTTGACCAGAGCTAATTACCTAACATGGATATGGTAATACTACTTACCTAGCAAACCCTTAAGGATTGACTTGCATGTGGAGCCAGAGAGTGGTGAAGGATTTTAGCTGCCTATCTTACTTTTTGAAGTGTTACTAATTTGGATGCATAATATGCCAAGAGAAAAATAATATCATTTCTAAATATGGTAAGAAAAAGGAAATAAGTGGTTTTAGTAGCAGATTAAAAAGTTAAGCCACGCTACACGAAGTTGCTGTTTCTACCATGTTGATGATATATATGTTCCTTCCTTCACACTCAAAATAGCTAATATATTGTTTTGCGAATTCGACTACCAGGATTGTGATGCAGTTGTTGTCACTAAGTCTGGCAGATTGAGGTTTACAAAGCCCAATAAATATTGGGTCGAAAGCTCTCAGAAAAGGGTACGGTGAAGGGGCAGTGCTGTCAGTGTGGAGTTCTTTATTGTCTTAAGCTGGACACTGCAGAGGCCGTAGTTTGTTAATATCATTTATCAGCTAATATTACTATTTAGTAATACATATTTTACGCAAATATCTCATGTTAAGACTTTCCTTGAACGAGAAGATAGCCCTGGAGGTTTGGTAGGGTGCTGATGGAATGTTTTCTCTTTCTGTATTTATTAGTAATCTTTTTTTTTTATGCGCTACTTTAGTTAGAAATTTGTTGAGAGTGTGTATGGAGAGTACGAGACCTAGGCCTTTTAATCTGGGAGCTCTTCTGGCTTGGTAGGTATTGAAAAAAGTGGTGCACTAAAATTTGTTTGAAGGAATTTACGCATAGTGACTAAATTTGTTTATTGCATTTGGGAGAGGGCAATTCTCGAGTCTTGAAGTGGACAGCCGTGGTTTTAAAAGTGAACGGATTATTTTATTTAATATTGAAAATATGTTGTCTGGACATTTGAAATGTATGATTTTTGGGTTTAAGCTGCAAATTTTGATGTAGTATGATAACAATGTCCGAAGTAGTCCCTTATTTGGAAAAGAAAAACCTTTATAATAGTCTAGAAAACATCGTTTTGCAGTTGCTGGATTTACATCTAGATACTTCAGATGTGGTATAGGTGCAGCAAAATAATTTAATTGTTCAGATACCATAATGTGGCATTAAGGACTTTCGTAAATGTTGGGCAGTGTTTTGCAATTATTGTCTTTGCTTCTAGGGTCATAAAATATGTTTTGAACTTCTTGAAATGATGTTAGTCCCTGTTCCATCGTGTATTATTTGTGCTTGTAGCTAGTGATATGCTTATCTTTTTTAGCTATACTTGATGATTCTTGGTCGTCTCTCTGCAGTATGTGCCAAGCGTGGAAGATCACATCCTTGGTATTGTTGTTGGCTCTGTAACAGATGTGAGTATTCATGCTCTCTTATACTCGTTGTATGTGATAATTCTGCTTTATTTTTATATTTGATGTAATTACCCAAGTTCCATATTTGAGGAACGTGAAACTTAGTATTGATTTACAAGAAATACATGGGTTTACTATACTCTATTATTTATGGACAATGGGTTCCAAAGGGTTTGGTTTTTGGCCCCATTGAGTTTAAGTGCTTAAGGGTTAGGTTGTTTGGTAGAGTTCCAGTTAAAGGTATGACAAATGGTATTGGAGCTGACTCAAGATCTTTCTACGACTAGTTTGTAAGATCTAGTCCCACCGATGCGATTTGTAGTTGGGTATTCATGTTACCAATAGGTTGTTTGTTAGAATTGGCTTTTGTTTTATTTTTCTTTGTCATTATATGAGCTTCACTGTCTTAAATTTTAGAGGATGTTTTGGGTTTTAAATGTCAGCTTCAATAATGATGTTGGATTCTTTGAGTGGAGAGTATGTGATGCTTGAAATCCCTTACTAAAAATGGGGGAATAATTGTACTGGTAAGTGAAAATCTATGCAGATTAGTTTACTAGAGTTGTAGGCTTAAGTGATGACACTAGGTCTAGAAGGACTAGTTCTGCAGGTCTAACTGAAGATGAAAGACGTGAGAGCTACGTTTGGGGATAAGCTTAATGTTGGGGGGGGGGGGGGGATACTGTTTCTGTGGATAAGCTTTAAAGGAGGGAGGGATTTTATACGTTTGGTATTGCTTTTGTTTATTTATTTATAGATTATCCTTCCTTGTTTGTAGAAATTTTGCAGTTGAGTTCTCTCA
The DNA here is from genome assembly GCA_023374045.1 of Limonium bicolor. Lineage (NCBI taxonomy): Eukaryota > Viridiplantae > Streptophyta > Magnoliopsida > Caryophyllales > Plumbaginaceae > Limonium > Limonium bicolor. The sequence goes on along the minus strand of CM041776.1, from coordinate 305,190,444 downwards.
TGTTTGCTCTGATTTTGTAAAATGCAGAATTTTCTTGTTGACATCAAGGGACCCACATTGGCATACCTTCCTGTACTTGCATTTGAAGGAGTAATAAGACGTAACATTCCTAGGTTTGAGGTAAGTAATATTTTCTCACGTTGTTCAGTATGCTACTTATGAAATAATATTTTTGTGGATTGTTCAGTGTGCTACTCTTTTCTTTACAATGTTTATCTAGCAACGAGAATGGTTGGTTTAAAAATCATATTGTGGCACGTGATAATGTTTGCAGGCTGGAACCTTGCTTTATGCTCGAGTGGTTAAAGCAAATGCTGGCATGAATCCTGAACTTTCATGCACTGATGGTAAGATGCATTAGACAATTAAACCAAAGCACAACCATAGACATAAATATTTGACACTTGATATGTGTTCAATGTATGTCACATTAGCCAGCGGAAAAGCTGCCGAGTTCGGCCCGCTCAAGGAAGGGTTCATGATTGACTCATCCACTGGGCTCGCACGAATGTGAGTTCAATCCATAATCTGTTTTGTGTTTTAAACTTGTTTTATGATGAGCGTGTTTTCCTGAAGAAACATATCCGTCTTTTTCATATGTTCATTCAGATAGTTTGTGTCTACAGGTTATTAAGCTCACCAACTTGCACAATCCTTGAAGCTCTTGGAAAGAAGCTGTCCTTTGAGATAGCTGTCGGTCTGAATGGCCGAGTTTGGGTATATGCTATCTTCTAGGGTTTTTTGGCTCTTCATTTGATATCTCCTCAGTCTTAAGCTGTTCCTACAATAGTCCGACCTATCCCTTGATTTTCTACACAATCTTAATATATCTGAAAAGAGCTTTAATTTTTTTAGGTGAATGCTGCCTCTCCTTCAAAACTGGTTTTGGTTGCCAATGCAATCATGAAGTCCGAGAATTTAAGTAGTGTGCAACAGAAAATCATGGTGGATAAGCTACTTCAAAAAGTTCAGTGACCCTGTCATCATGTCTCCATGGACATGATAGAACTTGGTTTAGATTGTGGAATACAATGAGCTGTACAATTTTTGCGTGCGTTAAGAAAAATGTTGTTATTGTAGTGTGCCAGATTAGACGCGTAGTACCGGAGTACCTTTCATCTTCTTAGTACCAAATAGCAGAAGAGTTGTGTTTTTATTATTTTAGATACATACTTGGAAATTCTGTTCCTTGGAAAAATTGCGGGTCAATGAATCCAGCGGTCTCTTTGTTTATTGTTAGTTGTAGTAGTGACTGACTGGAGTCTGGTGGTGCATCTAAATATATTGTACCTTCTCATTCAGCACATGGTAAATGGACTCCCTTTTCATAAAAGCAAGTACCGTTGAAGAAGCTAGAGTTTGAGGACCACCACGGTGCCTGTCTCTTAATACGAATTATTGAGGAAATAAATGCTGGTGGACAGTGTAGGAAAGTTATAAAAAATAATAATGTTAAACTATATTATTGCACTAAATGTGTTCGTTTTATTTACAAACCTTGCTCATGTTTGATAAATAAGCTAATATATGTATATAAACTTGTAATAACGCTTTTAAATGACTACGAATACACTACAAAAGTGACTTCAAATAAGGACTGAGATTGCATATTGTTGGAAAAAGCTATGGAAGAGCTACATTACAGACTTTACACCATCAAATAGACCCTATTAGCTTGATGTGACCAAGCAATAAGAAATCGTCCGCGGCCAAAACTAAGAAAAAGTCTTCCTTCGGTTTAAAGAAGGTGAACCCTTAACTCAGTAGCAATCAAGAACAAGACATCCCTAAACTTACAGTGGTAACAAATCTAGACCAACCTTGATACTGCATGGAGGTGGGGTAAGGACAGGAATTAAATTAAAACAGTAATATACAGCACTATTCTTGTAGCGTATTGTCCTAAACAACAATCAGAAGAATAAACACAATTGAACCTACAATATTTGTCCCATGTCATCTTCCCGGCCTTGATATAAAATGGGAGAATGAGAGCAAGATAAGGATATCAAAGAATAGAATTTAATCAGCAAGCAAGCAGATGTTCTTTTCTCGTGGCTTGTGGCAGGAGTAGAGTGGAATGGAGTCTCTTAACTATTAAGATGAAGGGGGTTTGCTCAAGATAGAAGCAGGGCCGAACCAGCCATGGCCACAGAAAGCCAGGCACACCAGGTGTTGATCTGGCGGTGACCATCTGACTTCTTTGGAGAGCCTGTAGTTGCTGATAATGGAGATGGAGCTGGGGCGTCTTCAACTGGAGGTAGCGGTGGATCAGACACGTCATCAAGGACGGGGGCTGGAGCCTCGGCTGGTGGGTAAAAACTTGGATCCATTAGCGTCAGAAGTGACCCAGGAGCAACTGGAAGTGCATAACTTGGCGTATTATCGGTCAGTGGCAAACAACGGTTCTCTGCATTGAAAAGAGAAAGTTCTCTCAATCTGATAGTAATTCCATGATCAGCATATATAATCATCTGCTAATAAGATTTAGACACGTTGGGAGGTTGCTGCTGTTTTGGGAGTAAACATTGCTTTCTCAGACGATCGAAAACACAACTTGGTGGGGCCCAAAAATGCAGTAAAAACGCAGCAAAACATGCTCCCAAATTAGGGACCGAACAGGATGAATCACTTTGACAAAAGTCAAGGGAAAAAGATTCCTTCCGTACAACAGAAACAGACAGTGGTATAACATAAACACACAGACAAACAGTAATAACCCACTCAAGCAAAACAAGGTTAAGCAAAGTAGTATAACATCCAAAAAGATGATAAAACTTACTCTTGTAAGCAGCAGCAGTCTTGGGAAAATCGGAAATAACACCATCAAGTCCGTCCAGCCCATCCGTATCAATACCTTGCACAAACGAATTCATCTCTACGATTGGATCCGTGTAGAAATCGTAGGCTTGTGATGCGAATTCATTTTGGAACTCTCCACCAAAGACGGTTAGATTGGCCATGTGTAGCTTCCTCACCACAGCAGTTTTACCCAGTGCAAAATAATGCTCCACTGGGTATACAGAGTCCTTGTTGACTACTACTGTGCTGGCAACACTCTTGATTTCGTCAACACTTGAGTCTGAGATATCCCTGATTGTCTCGGATATCTCGTACACGAGGTGGTAGCTCTTACCCTTCAATGCCCTAAGGACAGCTGTGTTGCTGGATTGAATCATGACTTTTTGAGCTGTTTGGTTACTATATCCAGATTTGTTCAAAGAGCTTAGGACCGCATCAATCACACCCAAGCCCTGCTTCTCAGCAAGATATGCCACATTCTTCAAAATAAAAGGAAAGAGCACACAAAGGAGTATTAGCAAAACAACAATGGTTGCAGAAGTCTGGTCATTGACTATTACTTGTCTATTATGCAAAAATGGACATGATATGCAAGCCATCAGGAAAAAATTATTTATTGAAATGAAAACTCACCTCTATTTTGATCAGAACACCAGAAAGTGAGGTTGCATTTTTGGCCAGGGCCAAAAAATCATCTAGAGAGACAACTTTTCCAGCATTTTTAAACTTGGGATTCCGGAACAAGGTATAGCTTTTCGCGTACGGATTTGAAATAGAGGCTGCAACATCATAAAAGAAGAAATCAATACAGTTGTTAGGTACTGAATACAAAAGCAATGACTAGATGAATTGGACTCCTACATATAGATCCTAAAAATAAACTGGAAAGTTTCTCTTAAACTATGACTTCAAGGACAGCTCTTTCCCAGGTACCATATGAATAACACATTTATCCTGGTAAAATGACTGCCTTTGACCTGATGTTCCTTTGTGGCATGCGTCTAATAACATCCTAGAGAAACAAGTTTGAGATATTCCACTTTCAAATCTGACTTACGGGTCAAGTCTTGGATTTCCTTCCATGTGAGTTGGAAGGCGAATATTCCATCACCATTTTGAAGCTCCGGTATAGTTTTTGTCATCTCAAAATATTTTGTTTGGGCAATGGTGGTGCTGTTCACGAGATTCACAGCCGTTGAGCAGAAGGGGATTCCATCCTTTGACATTTGCACATTGCAGTCAATATAATTTGCACCATCAGAAATTGATTTGGTATAAGCCAGATCAGTTGAAGCTGGGTAGTCCCCACTGGCTCCATTATGTGATATAACCACAAGGTTCGCTGAAAAAAACATATGCCAGCCAGGATTCAATTTTTTTGTTCCTCACACTTAAACATGAAAAAAGTAGGACACAAACTCTTTATGACACACACCTTCTCCTGTCGCCTTTCTGCCCAAATGAGCAAAGCAGTCTGCAATATAACAGAAACAACAAAAGCAGGCAGTTAAGTTCAGAATTTAGTGATTCAGTAAAAAGTAACTCCAAGTACCATCAAATTATGACCAAAGAATTACCTCTTGCTAGTGATGGAGTTACAGGGTAGTCGGACAACACACCATCAACTGAGAAATCACCGTTATCAATGAACTGCAAATACTCTGCTACTGGGTTATAGCTATAATTGTAGCTGATGACATAATCATTCGCAAAGTCAGCTGCAAAGACGAGCAAGCCAGCTTTGTGAGCATCCTGCACAAGGCTAGTGGCAGGTAACAGATAGAGGCTCGCATCAACAGGCCATATAAATGTCTTCGGGACAAGAATTCCAGAAGCAAAGCTCTTGATCAAAGTCAGGTTTTTCAGCAGAGTGCCATAGGTTTGGTTAGTTGTGGGCTCAGTTTTATCTGCTTCCATGAAGCGGAAGATCAACTGCGTCTTGGTAGATGCAAAGCTTGGGGCAATTCCCTTCAAAAAGTTAAGCTCTGGAGAGGAGAGGTAGTTAATAATTAGACTCTTAGAGGCACCGAGTATGAAGGACCTCATGCTCAAGTTGTGCTGGCTGTAGAAGGCATCATTCTGAAATCAATATTTTCAAAATATAAAGTTGCTACACTGTCAGATAGTGACTTAAAGAAGATTGACAAATTAAGAAAACCACATTGCTCTTTATCTGCAACATGCGCCTATACCTGAACATTTAACCAGAGTCCAGATGGATTAATTTTATCAGACAGCGCCTGAGGGGTGAGAATTTTGAACCCACTGGCATCAAAATTAGGAGGCCTGGAGTAAATTCCTTGTGATACTGCACAAAATCATAAACCCATTTATCCAAATAAATTCCTGTTTACCCAAAAAGCTGCAATCCCAGGTAAATATGAGTAACGATAATGAATGGAACAAAATCCATCTTCTAGGACAACGTATTTAACAACAATGTGTACAACAAATGAAACAATCATGAAAACAACAGATTTCCAATATTTAATTCGGAAGAACTGAAGAGTTCTGCCCCCCCCCCCCCCCAAAGCAAACAGCTAAGAGGACAAGTAATAACAGTTTAAGAACAAAACATTGGATGAGTGATGACTTACAAGTCACATCTTTGAGCTGCTTCATGGTATAATCAAGAGAGAAGTATCCGTTGATGGAAGCTCCATTGACACTATATGTTGTAGGCTTAGCTCCAGGAAGTTCATTTGTAATTGCAGAAGCATTATCGAGCTTGAGTGAGGGGAAGCAAATCCCAGCTCCATCTTTGGTCAGCTGAACATCACACCACATCACAAGATCTTTGGCGCTGACCATCTGGGCTATATTATAAGCATACATGCTGGAATCAGGAAGCAGACCTGAAAACCCACCTCGGGCTACCACTAGGGGAGCATCTCCTGAAAAACAGAAGGTGTGAAAGGAAATTCATTAATTCCCATGGACGATACTGTTAACTTTTAGAAGTAGTTCTGGTAGCTACATTGAGAAACTCTATGTCTAAGATCTGGGAGAAAGGGGTGAGGTACATGACGGTGAAAATCCAGTAGCCTATTTGTATAGCTGTACTGTACCATGATATTAACATACGAGGAGGAGCCCAGAAAATTTTAGTAAGCTTTTCGAGGAGTGAGCTGTAAAGCTGGAAAATTTCACATTGGGGGATTGAAGTTAAACCCAAAAATAGCAATTTCATACAGAATTTTTAATACAGACACTCTTGTCTCGAGAAGATTAAAAACCAAACGACCCAGGACTGTATAGTAGATCATTTAATCGAGGATAACCACTAGTTACAGTGATACCGTACTTTTTGTGAGTGGACTGGGGAGCCACAACTGACAACTGTATGTAGTATGAAAACACAGCTGGGTTGGGGAAACGAAAATTAAGGCGAGATCTTGAGCTCACAACTAGCAAAAACATTGAAAAGATCACAGATACTCCACAGCCACCAGAAACCACAAGCAGAAAGCAAGACGTAACCCTCCATTTAGAGTATTATCACACTTCAAACTCTCGACATTGACAAATCCAGACGAATTAAACACGTACCACAGCCATATAGGGTCTAAAACGTTGAGGCTGAGAGGAGAGAGTGTAAGAGATTTACCTGTTAAAGTAAGCCATAGGCTCTTCTTCTTGGTGGAAGATCCCTTGGCGGAAGCAAATGCAAAGTGCTGAGCAAACACTAGTACAGCAGCCGCGATGACCAGCAGCTGGAAACTGCAGCACATTGCTCGACCGGAGTTGCTCCGGCGATTACCCGACGCCATCTTAAACTTGCTTCGTCTGCAACGCGGTAAGGAGAGATAAAGACAGAGTTAGATTGAAGTGAGGGTGAGACGGAGGTATACGAAGGCAGGGGTCTTTGTTTCCTCGGGAATCGAGATTCAGCTGAAATGAAAAGTAAAGGGATGCAGAGAACAATAAATTCAGTGCCCGAGAGAGTGCACACGGAGGAAAGAGAGAGAGGGCCGTGGAGGGACGGATACTGGGATACACATACACACAGAGTGATAGATGGAGGAGAGTGGAAACTCGACACGTGATAGGTTGGTTTTATGGCTAATACAATCGAGTTTTGTTCGTTTTGTCAAATATTTGTTGGGTTCTGTATAATATTTTCGTCCTTCAAAGTTCAAACCAGTCATCGGGACACGAAGTGTTGAGTGGGGAAGTGATGAAGTTTGACCAATAATTGACTTTAGTTACATGATGTTTGTTTTGACGAGTCAAGTTAATCGATAAGTATCTACTCCCTCCGTCCTGAATTGACCGTCTTATTTACTATTTCGACATGTTGTTTGACTACAATTTTTAACGTATAAGATAAATTAATTTTGAAAATTTAAGTTTTGCATATGATTCCTTACATGATAAACTATATGTTACAAAATTTAGTTTTATAAAATTATTTTATCTTATATGCTTAATATTGAAGTGGAAAAACGTGCCATAAAGCAAATAGGACGGTCAATTCAGGACGGAGGGAGTAGTAAATTGCTCACAATGAAGTGCAATGAATGAGCGGGTTAGGTGGTTATTTATTTTGACACATATAATTGAGCTTTTGTTTAATTTAATATCGCATTTTCTTGGCTATAGCTGGGTGTAGCTATCTTTGACTACATCCCGACGCTTTGAAGTTTTTTTTTTGTTGGAGTTGAGGTGTTGATTAGACCTGGCAATTTGGGTCGCTGGGTCGGGTTGATATCAACCCTAACCTAACCCATTTAAAATATCATCAACCCAACCTAACCAAAAAATGGATGAGTCAGGAAATCATGACCCTAACCCAACCCATTTAAAATCTTTCAACCCTAACCCAACCCACCCAACCCATTTTTTATGCATACAATAATTTAGATGGATTAGGAGTAGAAGTTAATAAAAAAATCCAAAAACATCGAGTGCTAGTTGGCACACTAATTAAGATGAAACAAAAGGAAGATAAGTAATCTTGCTAGATCGACCCAACTTTAAACAAATTCCATGTTATGCAAAGAATGTAAAACTACTGCTCCAATTTCCCATGAATAGAATAACACATACTTTTTCCATAAGTTTATATTTATCAATCTGAGCCTAAAGCTCTACCACTGTTGGGGATGAATCCTATCTAGATATGCACATGATCCTAGTGCGCTTAATAAAAAGGGGAACGAAAAATGAAAATCTACATTATGCATTAGAGAAATATACTAAAGACAAATCTTATAAAGTTAGAAATAATTTATAAACTGAGAGCTCAAAGCCCCAAACTATGACTGATAGTTTTAAAATAATTACACCTATTTAAATTGAGTGCTCATGCTTGATAAAAGTACAATCACAATCACTTAATCATTACCAACAGTTGAGGAACTTTTATGTAGCACACTATCTGCATTGTTGGCTTCAGAATTCACTAAGAGGTCTATAATGAAGATCCTACTTACAAAAAATACATATCACCTACTTTTGTTCACCCTTCTAAATAATCTAAACATACATATGTTCTCAAGAACAACTATGGTAGTGAGAATAAGAAAAACAAACCTTGGGCAGAGATGAAGAACAACATAGACATGAACAACGACGTAGAGAAGACAAATGAATGTGAGTTTGCAAGACAAGAGCATTTGGGTTTTCAACATTATGTTAAGGTCAGGTTGGGCCCTTTGTTTGATATGCAACTAGTTGGGTTGTTTGTTTAGTTAAGATTATGTGATATTGTTATAGGTGGGATAGTCCAACTGCACTTGAGCTTAAGGCTAAGGTATAGTTTGATCTGAAAATTATATATATATATATATATGTGATATAATAGCTTTAATTTTTAGCTTTATTTTTTATCATTAATAAATATATTTTTGGGTTTCGGGTTGGGTCATGACGTGAAATCTAAAGTTTTTTTAAGCTCATATGTGATCCGTGGGACCCAATGAAACATGTGACATGTGAACGTGCTTTCATTGGGTCCCACAGGTCATATATGACCTTAAAAAATTTTGGATTTGGCATTGGACAAAAATATAACACCTTAGCATCATCCATGTAAATTTTTATCAATTTTGGACAACATTTAAGCCTCGTTTAAGTTGATCAAATATTAAAAAAGTTGCCAGATGTAAAATAGAGGAAACCACATGGGTGGGCAAAGTAATTTTGGAAACCTCGTGGGTGGGGTCTGTAATCAAGACCCTAACCCGTAAAAGTAAATGGGTTGAGTTCGGGTTGGGTTTCGGGTTGGGTCAAAATTCCCAGGTCTAGCGTTGATGTTTTTTTTCCTTTTTCTTTGTTTTTTATCATAAAACCTTTGAATTATTGTAACTTTAAATATATAGGTCCAAAATGAAAAAAAATATATAATTGTTCACATAAATTCAAGCTCTTTAAAACAAGACCAGTCATGGATATGTTTTAACAACTTTTTTAAAAAATATTTTTACATGTATATGATGGTACACTAAAATGATAATATAATTAATTAATTTTGTATTATGATTTATTAAAATTGATATTATGATTCATTAAGTAATAAGTGGTGAATTTGATGTTTTTATACTTTAATGTGATGATGTACATATTTTAATGTGAGAATGTACATGTTTTAATGTGACAATGTACATGTTCAAATGTGAGAATGTACATATTCTTTAATGAACATCTATACATGTTTGTATGGCCATTTGTACATGTTTGTATGACTGTCTGTACAAGTGTTCTTCCTTATATGTACATGTTTTAATCTAAGGATGTACATATTTCAAAATTCGTACAGATTTATATGAGTATCTATATATTTTTAATGCGAGGATGTACATATTTTTACGTGAGGATGTACACGTTTGTATGACCATCTGTACAAGTTTTCTTTTACGTTCTATGCTCTATACATGTAAAAACAATTTTTTTAAAAGTTGTCAAAATATATTCACGTCAGGTCTTGTTTTGAAGAGCTTGAATTTAGGTGAACAATGATATAATTTTTTTTCATTTTGGACTTATATATTAAAAGTTACAACAATTTAAAGTTTTTATAATAAAGAAAAGAAAAAGAATAAAAAATATTAAAAAAAACAAAAAGGAGAAGCGTGAGGCGCACGCAAAAAAGAAAGAAAGAAAAGGAACCGATGTAGCCAATTTGGCTACAGTAGGGTGTAGCCAAGACAGACCAATTTAATATATCACTGTTTTTTTTAATTACACAGAATAACACTAAATTTTTACGAGATGACACTGTGTCTTATATTCTGTTGATTGTTTCGTTAATATTCCTCAAAAATGACTAAACTACCCATGTTACGTTCTAGTGAGGCCAAGTACGGTGCTTTGTTAGTATTCATCTCCATCAAGGCTGCTGAGCATGTTATGTTCCGGTCTAAATTTTGAGACATTCCGGTTGGTGAGGCCAAGTACCTTCTCAATTACGTCCAGTCTATTTACAAGTTTGGTTCGTGATGTTGTTGTTCTAGAAGCCATCTAGTCAACTTGGGTCTATCCAACCACAACAACAACTAGCTTGTGCAAACTTAGGGTCACATCCACGCCTTTTCAACGTATGAACTAACGTTCAAGCTTGAAGACAAGACAACCGACATGTTATGACTCTGATACCACTTCTGTCACGAGTAACTTTCTATAATAATTTTTTTCTCGCTTGAAATCCAAGTTTAGCGGTATGCAAGACACATATACGATAAAGCAAGAACACACAACAAACATCAAGGGACATTATCTAGGCAACCAAACAAGCGCACTGGTGGAACACGAGCCTTTAATGACGGTGGTTTAATCACGGCTTTAACAGACACCGTGATTAATAGGAAGGCCGAAATTAATTAGCGACGATGATTGAATTAACCGTAATCAATAATCGATCGGAGGTAGGCGCGCCTTTTTTAGGACGGACTTTAGATGACGGTTATTAGTGAAACCGTAATCTAAAGTCCCGTGTTGACGCGCGCTTTACGGTCAACGGACTTTAGATTACGGTTTCACTAATAACCGTCATCTAAAGTCCGTCCTAAAAAAGGCGCGCCTACCTCCGACTGATGGTCAACGACGTCGTTTTGACCTGACGCCAAATATTTCCCGTATTATTTGATTTTTTTGACTCCGCGCGTAATCTAAATTACAGTTAACGACGTCGTTTTACCAGTGTATTTTAGATTAATAAAAACTTTATATTAATGTGTTACCTATGTTTGAAACCCAACATATGCCAAATAATTATCGCGCTATTTTTTTAATTTCGTTACACTTTAGATTACGGTAAACGACGTCGTTTTACCAGTGTATTTTAGATTAATAAAAACTTTATATTAATGTGTTACCTATGTTTGAAACCCAACATATGCCAAATAATTATCGCGCTTTTTTTTTAATTTCGTTACACTTTAGATTACGGTTTTTTTGGGAACCGTCATGTAAAGTGTGACTTTAGTTTACGGTTTACATGTAAACCGTAATCTAAAGTCCATTTAAAACATTTGCCTACACTCTGCACACTCTACTCACAGTAACTCTTCTTCTCTTTCGCGCTATCTTCCTCACTGAAATCGCCTCCTCTCTCCCGTCACCTTGCTAACGGCCATCGCCGCCGTCGCTCCCACCACCTTTGTCACTCCCATCGCCGCCGGTCACCACCCATCTACCACTGGTCTCACCGTCGACGTCTCTATCGCGTATTGGGTATGCGATTGATTGATTGTCGTTTTTTTCTAACCTTGTTATATACATGCATTTCGATTGCAAGTTCTAAGCGTTGTATCGAATCCTGAGAGTGTAATGGCAATGTTCTAACCTTGTCATATATTTGTGCCCAGATTCACAGTTAATTGTGACCTAGTTGGGCTGATTTCTACACTACTTGCCCACTTCGGTGCTTAGTTACGGTAACTTGCAACCAATCTGTAAACTGCTGTATTTATTTATTCTTAGAATTTAGTATTACAATAATACATAATAGTGTAGTTTTTAAAAATGCTACTACTTAAAACTGCCACAGGAAAGAAAGTAAGTTCAAGTATATTACGATTCCTGAAAAATGAATGGAACAGAACTGTAGCATATCTCAGTTTCATGAATGGAACAGAACTGTAACAGTTGTTTGAGTTTGGTCTGGATTTTAAAGCTTAATGGAATATTTAAGTAACTGGGTAAGGATTAGGAGAAGTATAATCAGTTGAAAGAAAAAAAACAGACAGGGAAGAAAGCAAGAACACAACTCAGTTTCTGTTTTGATTTCAGTTTGGATTTCAGCTTCAGTTTCCTAGATGGTGCGTGCGAATTTGACTTTGATAAAACTGATTTGGAGACGTTAGAAATATAGGGGAGATGCTGTCAATTTTTTTCCGCGGTTTAGCTAGCATTAACCTTGATTTTTGATGAATTCTAATGTTGTCGTTTTCATTTATGCATCAGGACTACGACTTATTTAGGCTTCTGACCCTCAACCGTTAGCATCGGCTAATCGTCTACCAGAGGTAAGATTTATAATATACATATAATATTTGACAAACTACCAAACATAGTTATCCGCCCAAGATATACATAATAGAGGTATATCTTCGGCAGTCCCTGTCGGGACTGTCCACGATTGTTAAATCAACACCTAGGGTGTGAATGTGCTTTTAATATGTATTATTGATTATTTCAGCAGTATCTCTGTATGTTCTTCGAATGCATATATTATTGATTAATATCATAATATCGTGCATTGAAGAACTGTAGGGAGATGCTGCCGAAATTTTCAATAAATTACATATTAAAAACACGTTCACCGGTGGGATTTAATACTCATGGATGGATTTAGGTTGATAAGATACAAAGTGTAAAGACTCTGCCACGGGTGACGGTATGAAATGGCTGCCTTCATATAAATAGCTAGAAGGAGATGGAACGTTCGTGGATTTACAGCGGAAATTTGGACGACAAGTTTTTAGAAGGAGTTGATAAGTTATGCACGGTTGTTGGCGAACAATCTGAAACCTACAGACAGGGAAATATTTTGTCCGTGTATCGACTGCCAAAACATCTGAGATATCGCGGCGTTGAAACAATTTAAGGAACATCTGATCCGCCGCGGTTTTTACAAAAGATTTCCAAGACATAATCCGATGGCATGGTCAGAGTGCATTCGATGTTTAAGCCTGACGAAGGGGATAATGGTCAGGCAAACACAGAAACAGAACTTGGAGATGATACAGTTGCTGGTGATCCAGAAGACGTTACAGCGAACGTTGAGCCAGATTTCTGGGATGATGACAATTGAGACTATGCTCGAAGATGTGGAACGACATTACTCTAACACGCCAGACAAGCATGAAAATTTGTTGGATTCATCCAAACACCGTTGTACCCCGGGTGTGACCCTACAAAGTTAAGCAAGTTGAGTGTCGTCCTCAAGCTATTCAACTTGAAAGCGAACATGGCTGGAGTGACGTAAGTTTCACTGACCTCCTGGAACTATTGAATACGTTCTTCCGGTGGACAACGTTTTACCAACGACTACGTACTCAGCCAAAAAAATGATGTGCCCAATGGGTATGAGGTACCAGAAAATTCATGCTTGTCCAAATGGTTGCATTGTTTTGGAAATCGGATGAATTTGCTGAAAGTTGTTCAGCATGTGGAGCGTCACGGTATAAGAAACAACAAACTGACAACAGCGGTAGTAGAAAGGTTCACCAGCTAAGGTACTGTGGTACCTGCCCATCATTCCAAGGTTCAGACGTTTGTTCTCCATTGAGAAAGACGCAGAGAATCTTCGATGGCATTCAGTTCACAGGAAAAAGGATGGCAGATTGAGACATCCCGCTGATGCACCACAGTGGAGAAACATAGACGTAAAATTTCCTGAGTTTGGTAACGAACCGAGAAACCTAAGGCTAGGATTGTGCCAGGGATGAACCCTTACGGTACTTTGAGTAGCATACATAGTACCTGGCCTGTGCTTTTGGTTTTTACAATCTATACCGCGTGGTTATGCATGAAACCAAGACATCTTGTTGTCTTTGTTAATATCTGGTCCAAAGCAACCGGGCAACAAAAATTGACGTATTCCTACAACCTTTGATAGAGGATCTACAACTCTTGTGGAATGAAGGGCTACGGTTTACGGACTCATTCAGTAAAGAGGACTTCAATTTGCGTGCTATGTTGTACTGCACAATCAATGATTTCCCCGCCTATGGTAATCTTTCAGGCTATTCAATCAAGGGGGCGTTGGCGTGTCCGATTTGGTGAAAACACTTGTAGCATTCGCTTGAAACATAGTGGGAAAACCGTGTATAGGGCCACCGAAAATGCTTCCAAAAGGACATAAGTATCGAAAGATGGCGAAAGAGTTCGATGGGAAAACTGATCACAGCATGGCGCACCAGCCTTTGACAGGTACAGAGATTTACAAAAAGTTGGATAATATTGTGAACAACTTCGGGCTGCCAACCAAAAGTGGTGAAAAAAGTGTCTGGAAAAAGAAATCAATATTTTGGGAACTACAGTACTGGCAGCATCTGGAGGTTAGACATTGTATCGATGGGATGCATGTCGAGAAGAACGTGGGTGAAAGTATCACTAGCACCCTTTTGAACATAAAAGGAAAGACAAAGGATCATTTGAAAGGAAGAAAAGATTTAATTGAGTTGGGCATACGCACAGAGCTTGGCCCGCAAGAACGTGGAAAACGCACATTCTTGCCTCCTGCCTGTCACACTCTGTCTAAAGAAGAGAAACATAGTCTATGCAGTACCCTTTACAACATCAAGGTGCCATCAGGTTACTCTCAAACATAAGAAACCTAGTGTCCATGACAGATTTCAATTAGTAGGAATGAAATCTCATGATTATCATGTCCTACTTCAAGAATTTTTGCCAATTGCACTACGTGGATCTTGCCGGATGCTGTCAGACACACAATCACAACGTCAGTGTCTTCCTCAAATCCATTTCGTCTAAGGTTCTTGATGTGGACACTCTGTCTAAATTACAAAAGGATCTTATTGTGACAATGTGCCAGCTGGAGATGTATTTTCCTCCATCGTTCTTCGACATAATGATACATCTCCTCGTGCATCTTGTAAGAGAGATTATGATGTGTGGCCTTTGTACCTTCGCTACTGTATCCGTTTGAAAGGTACATGGGTTTCCTGAAGAAGAAAATGAAGAACCGTCGTCACCCAGAGGGTAGTATTATAGAGGGCACTATCACAGAGGAAGTTGTAGATGAAATACCCCGAACTTAAATATAGCGATTAAAATTAATCTAATACGTATTTAAGGGCCTAAGGGTACCTAATTAATATTAGTAAGGAAAAATAAATCCAAAAGAAATAAAGAAACGCTTTAAAAGCGGGAAACGCTAAATAAGCGTTAAATAACCATAGGAGGTATGAGACCTCGGTTAGGTATTAAAGGGATTCTAAAGGTTTAGTAAGACCTAAATAATATATGGGAAAAATCCCGAAGAAAACGGATCCTTAAAACGGATTAAAATCACTAACGAACTTCAAAGCACGTTTTCGAGGTAACCGGGAAAACGTGTCTTTAAGGGGTCAAATAGACTCGTAACAATGTTGGTCAACTAAATAGTAATAAATATTAGTGAAGCTTTAGAACCAATAAAATCAATAAAACGAGAGATTAGTAAAAACTGTCAAAAACAGGAAGTGGGGGCAGAAACACAAATAACCAAAACTTATGTGTCCACTTTAAAATAAATGTAAACTGTTTGTGTGTGTGTGGGCTGCCATCCGATGGACTCCCCCTCCCTCTCTCACACCCCCTCACACTCTCTCTTATTTACAAACAAACAAAATAATTAAAAAGCAAACACTAAAGTAACTCCCTCTCTTCTCCAATTTCCTCATTCTCCTCACAACACTCACGTACACACCCATCTCCTCACTCTCTATTTCTCCTTCCTCCATGCGACATCAATGGAGAAATAAGCAACCCCACAAAATACCACCTTCTCTCCTCTGTTACCCTATCAAACCTTCTCCAAAAATTACAAAAACTACACCATTGGAATCCTCTCATCAAGAGGAACATTTCCCTCTTTCAAAATCGAAAAGGAGAACTTTCGTTTTATGGGTATGTCCCATTTGGAGCTTCAAGACTACCATTAGCACCACCTTCTTCTCCCTGTTCTTTTAAGGTAAAAATCTTCTTGAAACTCCATCTTTTTCTAGCTCTTAAGGGCAAAACAAAATTTGAAGTTAAACCCTTGCTTGCTTCTTTATGCTAGCCGATTTTGGCCTCATTGGTGGAGTTGGAATCTTGTTCTTGAGCCACTCCAAGCTTTATTTACACCCGTGGAGGTAAAGGAAAATTCTAAACCTAGAACTTACGTTAAAACTTAAGTAATGTTTAGGGATTGGTTTTAGTATTGAAATGGTGTGTATATAGGGTAAGGTATTAGATTTGTGAGGTACTATAACCGGTGGAGAAAGAGAGGAGGAAGAAGCAAGAAGAACAAAGGAAATCTAGAAGAAAAACAAGGTAACCAAACTCACCCTTGTGTAGTCTTGTATATGTGTAACAGATTTTAGAAGTTAGAAATGAGTAATGGGAATGGTATTGTGTAGTAATGTATTGTGCAGGAGAATCTAAGTGCTTGAAACCGTGAAAGACATGTAAAATGTAGTGAAACTTAGTTGGGTATTAGGTTGTTGAGTGCAGGAATTTTGGTAGTGTTTTAGTATTGGTAATTATGTATGGGAGCTTGTATATTGATGTTGTGTATGAACAGGTGAGATGATATTAATGTGTGAGGAAACATTGTGGTGAAAGTGTATAAATATAGGGGAGGCGATGGCGAAATTTGCCTAGGATTATAATACTTAGTGAACTAGAAACTAGGTGGCTAATAGATGTTGTAACAGATTTTGATAGAGAAAGGTAAGGGAGTAGGTTGGGAGAGATGATAATGTATAGTGATGTACTTGGAACTCCAGAAATGACATTAGAAGAGGTGGTTAGAGAAGGGGAGAGTAGTGTCAAAATCTGTAGCAAGAGGTATTAGAATTGCATTGTAGAGCTAAGAAGAAATAGTGTGCAAGATTTGGTAAAATGAATGTTGGACTTGGGTATAGAAGGTACAATTGCTTGGAAATGAATTGGCTTAGTAAGAGGAGGTATTTGGGATGCTAGGAGTGGCATTGGTAGAGGAAGTATTGGATGTTAGAGGTTGGAACAAAAATCTGTAGCATTGGAGGATGAAAACTGTTGTAAGTGTGGAAAGGAAGTGAGGAATTGTGTAAGTTGATTGATGGATTGAGTAAGGAATTTGGTGGATGAACTAAGGCAATTTGGAGGGCCTAGGTAGTGTTTAAACATGTGGGATTACATGTAGGAAGATTGGAGAAACAATGGGCAAAGTATAGAACTGAAAACAGAAATAAAAATGCAAATACTGGGCCGGACCGACCTTGGGACCGAACTTGCAAGGTCGGTCGAGCCCAGATTTACAAAGACGGGAAAGTTTCTGGAATCGACCGGACTTGCGACCGGACTAGCAAGTTCGGTCGGACCAGAAAAATTCTCCCGTCTGAACCTACTGGAATCGACCGGACTTGCGACCGGACATGCAAGTTCGGTCGGCCAGAAAAAAATTTCCGTCGAGCAAGCTACTGGAATGGACCGACCTTACGACCGGACTTGCAAGGTCGGTCGGGCTAAAATTTTCCCGTTAAGTAACTTACTGGAATGGACCGACCTTGGGACCGGACTTGCAAGGTCGGTCGGCCCTGGAATTTTCACCCGATGTAGCCTACTGACTTGGACCGAACTTGCAAGGTCGGTCGCAAGTTCGGTCGGGTCAAAACTTACAAAAAAAAAAAAAACTATAAGACTATGGTTAGTATATGTATGTATGTACTGTATACCCACCTATACATACGTGCATATATATGTAAGTAAACCATTGTTAAGTAATTAAAAGTAAGTAAATAAAATGTAAATAAGGATGTGAAGACTTAGTAAGTATGAGTTAGAAAGCGTAAGGGTAACCGAATTAAATTAATGATAGTTAGATTAATTATTCGGTTGTATGTATATCATAGGATTTGAATTGTGAATACCGGAGGAACGTTGGGATACAAGTACAACGGTGAAAGGTATGATTTCTTCATGCCCTGTATCCTAATCTGGTTACCCCGATTTGTGTGCTTATTTGATCACCTAATAAGATAATGCATGAATCGGACTATATTGCACCTACTTGTGCTTGTTTACATTGTTCTTGATAGTTGTCTTGAACAATAGTTTGTATATTCATGAAACATATGAATGATGATGAAGTGTATCGTATTTGTAGTGTACTTGTATATTGTAATGTATTTGTATGTAAGTGTATATGGGTGTTGTATTATTGTGGCTTGAATGACTTCTGCTAATTCCTAACTACCTAACTCCTAACTTAAGTGAGTAAACCGGAATGAGTATAAGCAACCCAATGAAGCTAACAATATTGTATATTGTGCATGAGATGTGTATGTGTAATTCGGGAAGAGGTAAGTATGTATTGGTTGGTTTATATTGTATCCCTTGTATGAAATGAATTGTATGTATGTATGTTGTGTGAGTAGTATTGTATCGTGTATAAGAGCATGTATGCATGTATGTCTGTATGAAAACGAACCGCATGTATTCGACCAAGTGGTCGGCGTACCCTCACTAGTACGCGGGGTATGCGGTTATCATGCTCGGCGAAAGCTGACCCCTTCGGGAACATTTTTTAGTGTGCAGGTACCTGAAGCGAATATGGTCAAGGAAGATACCGGAGGCACACCTTGTACTTAAAAAGTAAGTAGTTGTGAGAAAATGGGTAGATGTAGACTCTTCGAGAGTATGTATGAACTTGGAAGAGACATTATAAATGTAAGGATCCTAGTAGACTCGGTTAAGTACATTGTAATGTATGGATTATGGGGGAGTAAGTATTGAATGGAGCATTGTTGTATTTGATTGACGAATGGAGTATGTATTATAGATGTGTAGTACTCGGGATTCCGGTCCATCAGACCGATGCTGTATGTAGAATCAGTAGCCTTGTTAGTCACGTGGGTGACTAACGGCATTGTATCACCCATTGTATGTAAGTATATATCCGCTGCGTGTATCTGATATGTAAGGAGATTGGACGGTAAGCACTGTATTAATGGTAGGGGTGTTACAGTAGACTTCTGCACCAATTACCTAGGGTGTCGATACCATTGGACTTCACGTTCTAGACACGAGGGAAAATTGAAGGGTGTTGGCACGGTTGGAAGGAAACTGAAAAGAATTGACATAGTGAAATACCCCGTAATTAAAAATAGAGATTAATTAGGCTAATAAGTAATTTAGAAGCTTAATTAAGTGTAAATAATTATGAGGGAACAAATCCCGAAGAAACGGACCTTTAAAACGGTTTAAAAACATTACCGAACCTTAAAGCACGTTTTTCGAGGTAACCGGGAAAACGTGTCTTTAAGCGGGTCAAATAGACTCGTAACAGTTTTGGTCAACTAAATATTCATTAATAAATATTAGTGAAGCTGTGGGACCAAAAAATCAATAAAACGAGAGACTAGTAAAAACTGTCAAAAACGACAAGTTGGGGGTAGAAATATAATTAACACAAACTTAGGTGTCCAATATTGCAAATAAAAAATTTTAAAAACCCCCTAGCTGCTGTGTGCTGTCCGATTTACATATATACACACACACACTTAACTTCTTTTACTCACAAACACAACAAAACAATAACACTCTACTTTATTACTCTCACACACACTCTCACAATTCTCTCTCCTACTCATTTCCCCTCTCTCACGTGGATGCCCTTCTCCCTCACTCTCTTTTCTTTTCTTCTACCTCTCTCACGATTTCCATGGTGAAAGAAGAAACACCCTCACAAAACTAATCTCTCCTTTGTAACTCTCTCCACACTCTTCCAAAAATTCTAAAAACACCACCATTGGAATCCCCTCATCAAAGGCTACATTCCTATCTTTTCAAAACTCGAAAACACCCACTTTCGTTTTCATGGGTATGCACCATTGGAGGCTTCACACCACCATTAGAAGGCCCTCCTTCCCCTTGTTCTTCTAAGGTAAAAATCTCTTCAAAAGCACCATCTTTTTCTAGCCTAAATGGCAAAACGAAATGTGAACTAAGCCTTGCTTGCTCCTCTTAGGCCCAGCCGGTTTTGGCATTTTGAAAAGGTGGGAAAATCATTCTTGAGCTGCTCCAAGTATTTCCTAAACTCTTGGAAGGTATAAATCCTCTAAACCCTAAAACCTAGATAAAACTTGATTAGTGGTTAGGGTTAGTTCTTAGTATTGAATGGTTTATATAAATGTTGGTAGTGCTAGAGGAATTGGGATTACAAACCGGTAGAGAAGAAGGAAAGAAGGAGAAAGAGAGAAAACTTGTGAAGTACAAGGTAATATACCCACCTTTGTGTAGTTTTGTAATTGTATATGTAACAGATTTTTAAGAATGAAAATGGGTATTGTAAAATGATAATGCATTAATGGTATAATGTGTAAGAGATATGAATATTTTAAACCTTAAAGAACACTTTTAAAACTTGTAAACAGATTGGGAATGGAAGTGTTGAGTGCAGGAATTTTAGTGTTGTTTTGGTATTGGTATTATGAATGGGAGCTTGTATTCTTGGTTATTGTAACAGGTGAGATAAGTATTGAAATATGAACTAAACCATGTGGTGAGTGTATAGAAATACAAGAGAGACTATGGCAAAATTTGCCTAGGATTAGAACACTTAGAGAATTAACTAGGTGACTAAGGTGAGTGTGTAACAAGATTTTGATTTAAATAGATAGAGGGTAAGTTGAGAGAGATAGATAATGGATTCTAATGTATTAGAGGTGTTAGAAATGACATTAGAAGAGGGAGTTGTAGAAGGGGAGTATTAGTATCAAAATCTGTAGCAAAAGTGACTAAGGAAGGATATAATATGAGTGCTGAAATGAAAATGTAGGAGAAAGGGTGAATTGGGATATAGAAAAGGGTGATGAGTTAGTAGATGAGTTAAGGAGTGTTTTAGGGGGCCTAAGCATGTAGGAAACTTGGGAAAATGATTAGGAAAAGATTGGATGTGAATTGAGAAGGATTTGGAGTTCAAAAGGAGCAATTAAAATAAGTACTGGGCTGGACCGACCCTAGGGCCGACCCTAGCAGGGTCGGTCGACCCAAAAATCTGTAACCTCGGGAGCTTCTGCATCCGACCGACCCAGGGGCCGACCCTGCCTGGGTCGGTCGAGTGGGAAACTTTGGTCGGAAATGTTTCTGCATCCGACCGACCCAGGGGACCGACCCTGCATGGGTCGGTCGAGAAGAAATTGTGAGCTGGATATCTTCTGCAACGGACCGACCTAATGGACCGACCCTGGCTGGGTCGGTCGAACTTGAAAAGTCTGTAATCGAAGTCTCTGCACCCGACCGACCCATGGGTCCGACCCAGGGAGGGTCGGTGGGTCAATAAAAAAAAAGAATTATTTAAATTAATAAATAATATATATATGTATATACATACATATATATATATGTACATGTATGAAAGCATGCCAAAGCTAAGTAAGAAAGTAAAACTTAGGTAATGAAAAAAAAATGAGTAAGTAAAGTGTAAGTGTAGAAGTATAAGGACATAGTGGGTGTGAGTTAAGCATGATAGTAGATTAATCATTTAATTGTATGTATATAATAGGATTTGATTGTGACACCGGAAGGACGTTTGGAAGTACGTACAACGGTGAACGGTATGGATTCCTCATGCCCCGGGTGCTATCTTGGTTACTCGGATTGTGTGTGAGTGCTAATTGATCACCAAATAAGATAAATGCACGAATCGGAGTTAGTATGCATACTTGTGGATATGTAGTGTGTATGATGTTGTATTTTCTTTAATTCTTAGTTTGTATACTTCATGAAATGTTTGGATGAATATGAACGTGTGTATGAATGTTGTATTGTACTGTGACCGATTGTGATGAGCTGGACTTCTAACTTATTCCTAACAAGCTAACCATCCTAACTTAAACGGTAATTAAATTGGAATGAGTAGAAGTCGATATAGTTTCGGCCACGCGTGAGGATGCGGAGTCACGAGAGGTTGGCTCCAATTCCTGACTTAAACTGGTCCGCGGCCCAAATCCCTTAAGTGGGTAGCATCCCGGATTAGTGAGTCAAGTAAATCCCGGATGTGGGACGGTGTAGTCCCCAAGGCCGGAGGTCCCGACGACTTGACTTGAGTATAAGTAAGTAAGTAAGAATGAGTAAGTAAAGTAATTGAAAGTAAGTACCTGTAAGCAAGAAGAAGTAAGTAATGAGTAAAAGAGAAGCATTCCGATTAACCCGGATGCATAATTTGGCTAACCTTGCGAAGGTAAGTAAGATGTGTACTTGTAATGTTGCCTTGATTGTGTAATGAATTGTGTAGCATGTATATTGTATGAAGAGCATGTATGTATGAATAATGAATGGCATGTTTAGTGGACGTCAAATAGTCGGCGTGCCCTAGCTAGCACGCGGTATATGCGGAGTCCATAGCAGCTTTTGCTGAGCCCCTTGGGGCACCATTTTTACTACGCAGGTACTCGAGATTGATGAAGATGTGAAGATCGAGTCTCACTTCTTTTATCTTCTTTTGGAATGTAAACAATGAATTTATGATGGGTGTACTAAGTAGTACAGGGCTACAGTTTGATTAGCCGGTGTACCATGGGGTACACCTTTTTGGATAATGGAAGTATTGGATGGGGTATAGATGAGTAGCTTTAGAAACTCATTCTTTTGGTAAGCTTGAAAGGTTGTAAATGAATGTACTTTAAATACTCGGTGATCCAGGATGTAAGTATTTGATATACGTTATTTTGGTAAGTAATCTAGTAGCTCGGTACGTTATGTCATCAGACCGTGACTGTAAGTATGAGTAGCCTAGCTAGCCGTATGGCGGTTAGCGGCATTGTTGCACCCGCCGTAGTAAGTATGTAGTAATTCCGCTGCGAACTCGTAGGACTAATAGGACGATTAGACGGTAAGCATAGGATTAGCGGTTGGGGTGTTACACATAGACACTCTTAACAAAGCTCATTTAGTTGTGCTAAGTCATCTTGAAGATGTTGAACCATACTTTGATGAACACTTGTGTGTTTTAAGAGCACAATATCCAAACATGAGTGACGTTAGACTACAAAATGAGCAGAATAGGACATTTGTCCGATGGTTCAAAGAGAGAGTGTTGTCCGATCAGTCCACGAATGTGCCTGAACTGATTAAAGTAGTTGCATTTGGACCAAATCTGGATGTAATTTCTTATGAGGGGTACGATGTCAACGGATTCACCTTTTTCACAGAACGTCAGGATCAGAAGTCAACGAATCAAAACAGTGGTGTAGAGCTTGAAGCTTATCAAAACTTATATGACATCGGTGTCGTGGGTCATAGTCCTGTCTCAGTACAACAATCATATTTCGGTGTTATACAAGACATCTGGGTATTGGACTACAACAGCTACGAAATGTGTGTTTTCCGCTGTAACTGGGTTAACAACAATCATGGCTACCGTGAGGAGGAGCATGGTATGAAACTGGTTGATCTGTCTAGAGCTACTCCCACGGTTGAGCCATTCGTTGTTGGGACGAAGGTTAAGCAGATATTTTATGTACTGATCCCTGTAATCCTAGATGGTCTGTTGTGCTTAAAGGGAGAAGAGGAATAGTTGGTGTGGATGGTGTGGTTGATGAGGATGAGTATGATGCAGAAGATGAACCTCCAACTGTTCCTATTTCATTG
The DNA here is from genome assembly GCA_023374045.1 of Limonium bicolor. Taxonomy (NCBI): domain Eukaryota; kingdom Viridiplantae; phylum Streptophyta; class Magnoliopsida; order Caryophyllales; family Plumbaginaceae; genus Limonium; species Limonium bicolor. The sequence continues at coordinate 305,166,855 of CM041776.1, read as the reverse complement.
GAAGAGGCTGAGGTCACAGGTCATCGTGAGTATATACGATCAGACCATAACGAGGGAATGTGGGTTGAGAGATAATGGTGTATGTAAGTTATTACTATAAAAATTTATATGAAATTAACACTCTTTTATTTATTGCTTGTTTATGACCATTATGAAATGCTTAATTTAATTCAAATTGTATTTCAATCCTTGCAGGCATGGCTGATCCGGACATGGCTGATGAAGAGTTCGATTTATTTTGTCGTCAGGAGGAGGAAAATGAGCAGCAAATGGTACCGGTCCCATCTACATCTGCCGCTGCTGCTGTTGCCCCATCTACATCTGCCGCTGCTGCTGTTGGCCCTTCCATGAGTGCACCTTCTACGAGTGCTACTCAGAGACCCAGAGGTAGAGGTCCGACCCGTGGGTTGAAACTGCAGAAACCGGATCAGATTAGTCTTCTGTGGGACAAGTATGGGAGGTATGGTGGGGGCAGCAGGTCAGAGTTCGCTAGTATGCTAGGGACTCTGGCCAGATCACATTGCTGCATCAACCACACATGGAAACAAGTCCCGGAAGAAGTTAAGGAGACCATCTGGAAGAAGGTGCAAGAACGATACAAGATCCCAGAAGAAGTGAAGAAGACCGTTCTTTCTTTGGTGTCCGGCAAAGCTAAATCATTCCGCCACTACTTGGTTGAGCATTGGATCAACAGGGTGCCCCCACGTGAGCCTCCGCCGTATGTTGTGTACAATGGCATGATCACTGAAGAGGAGTGGAAGGAGTTCGTTGAGCGGCACGCCACCCCCGAGTTCAGGGTATGTTTGTGTGTACTCTTTTCTTAATTAATGCTCATAATGCTTTATCCCTGATTTTCTAATTAATTTCCTGTTGTACTTTCTTAACAGCAATACAAGAACAAGCACGGCAAAACCGTGAAGCTAATCTCTACCCCCACACCATGGGACGAAGGGGATATGTGGGCAGCCTCGAGGGATGGAAAGAAGCTGGTTTGCTGACACGGAGGAACGAGGATGGAAGTGAATGCCCGATCGAGGATGTCTCTGAGGCGAGGAGGGTGCAGATGTACATACTGGGACGCCAGAAAACGACCAGCGAAGGTCAGAGGATATTTCCTAATGCTGCGATGGAACAACTGGCTAACCAAATTGTAAGTATTTGAAAGTAGCTGTTAAATAATTTACTTATATACTCAAGTGTTTGTTGATCTTAAATTTAGTGTTAACTTCTTTGAAAATTGGACAGTACGAAGCGGCACAGAGAGGAGAAGTAGACTTACACGCTCCTCCTTCTCAAGACGACGCGCTCAATCAAATGCTTGGGAAGAAGGATCACCCGGGCGTGTTAGAGGATTTGGGGGAGAAGTACGTCAGAAGAACGTATTCCCGCCATCTGCTAGGAAGGGTCAGATGAGTGCTGCTGAAGTCGAGGCGATGGTAGAGCGTAGTTCGCTGCTGAGCGCCAAGCTAATGACGAGAAACAGGCTGCTGAGCGCCGGGCTATCGAGGAGAGGCTGCAGGAAGCGTTGAATGCGATTGCACATGCGACTACTCAGCAGCAGCAGCTAGATCCTCCTCGACTGTCTTCCTCGTCTAGTTGTGCTCCGGCCGCTGACCCGTACCCTTTTGCCAACATCCAGGTTAACTTTGTTTAACTATTTTTCTCCTAAAATAAAGTTATTTAAATAGTATTAGATTGGACTCACTTATTTATTTCACGTATTATCTCTGTTTATTAAAGGAGCAAAAAAAATGTCGTCTCCAAATACCATTAGAAGGGCACCCTGTAGATGCGGCCTACGGGACGGTGTTGCCATCAGGTCCACTCACGCTCATCAGTTTCGTACGTCTACCCCCATTCTACGCGCGTGTGACCTTGGACCTGATAGTTGATGGATTTGAGCATGCATACCTTCCGATGGCGTTTGACAACAAATGCACGCTGATCGAAGCGAAGGGAGACATATTGCCCTGGCCAGCATGTTATATTGTTGTCACCGATGAGGTAAGACTGTTTGACAACCATTTAGTATCTAATAAAATGCATTATTTAGCATTAAGTGTCTAATCTAATCTATTATAGATCCCTGAGCTTCCTCGCCGCGTAACCCGGCCCAGACTAGAAGAGACCAGCGCGCCGGCGAATCCTGAGATCCCTGAGCTTCCTCGCCGCGTATCCCGGCCCAGAGAAGAAGAGATCTGCGCGCCGGCGAATCCTGTCAGAAGTACAAGGGTATGTTCTAGATAAATGTTTAATGTTACTATAATAATCAATTAGTAATTATCTTTACATTTATGCTTTACTGTTTGTGTGTGAAGGGTAAGAATCCAGTGAGTCGGGGTGCGAAAGGTAAGAATCCAGCGCCCGTCCGGGGTCGCACCAGGACTTCTGAGGCGCCTAAAAATAAGCTCGCACTGCCACAAAAACTTGTTAATGTTTTGGGGGCCAAGCAGATGAATCTCTACGACAAGATCATGTTGAAGTCATCTCAAACTAACAACTTCATGATGACGCTTCCAAAGTCGATGTTTCACTACGAAGAAGATATGATCACGGCAATCAACTTTGAGGACATCAGAGAGATGATGTGTGGAGATTATCTGAACATTAACATTATTCAAGCTTATCTAAAGTAAGTGTTCTTTCCTCATACTGTAAAAACATATAGATAAGTATCTATGAAGTTGCATTGGCTAACTTTTTATAGTACATGTGATATAATAGATGTCTGCTTGAGAGATGTGCTGAGAAGGACATGACCTCCATTACTGCGGTGTGCCCGGAGCGTTTATCGTACGACTCAGTCACTAGGGACCCGGGGAGGTTTTGTGAATACATGATTCATTGCTTCAATGTTGTTGATCAACAGAATAAATTATTCATTCTAATGCCGTATCACCAAACGTGAGTTCTAATATAAAATTACATACTAATTAGCTAACTTTTTTACCTTCATTTCTCATTTCATTTTGTATTTGACATTGTAGCCACCACTGGGCTTTGTTTATATTCTGCGCTGCCACCGCTACTCTGCTCGTTCTAGATCCACTAGGGCAGTGGACAGAATTCAACACTGAAGACTTAATCAAAGAGTAAGTTTTTATTACTATTTAATTGTTTGTAAGTTTTTTGAACCAAAATTAATGTACTTGTTCATTTTGCTAAACGCTTTTGTTAATATATGTAACAGTTGTTACAAAAAAACCCCTCAGGGAGAGTTTGGTGATTTGACCGTCGATTACATCCAGGTTTGGTAATTCATGTATTTCATTCGTGCTGCTATTATCTTTGTACAATTGTTTTACATTTGTGAATTTTGGTGATTTAGTGCCCTACCCAAAGGATTCTAAGAGTTGCGGGTACTACGTGATGCGGTATATGTACGAGTTCTGCGGGTACTTCCCAGGTTTTAAGAATGATATAGACAAGGTAATACGAACGCTGTCTTGTATTTAATTCTTTCGGCAGATTTTTTGTGTCTTTATCTTAATCTCATTATGTGTTCCATTCCTTTTCTTGTTGCAGATTAAAGAGCATTATGCCAGATTCAAGACTTATGCTCCTGCCGACTTGTTGCATGTCAGAGAGAGCATGGCAGCCATGTTTATGAGAATGGAGTGGTAGACTAGCTAGCTCTGATGCTGCTATCATGGATTTTGTTTTTTACAGTTTTCTGCACCGTTTTTGTACTGTTTTACGCTTCTGTTTTATGCTATTTCTTGCTGGGAGTCATCCTAGCTGTATCTACCATGTATAGGTTACACTGCTACCTTTGTAGCCCTCTGATTCTGTTAGTTGCTGCTGCTGTAACAGATTATATTTTTTGTAATGAATTGCTAGCTGCTGCTGCTGTAACAGATTCTAGCTGTTGTATTGAATATTTCTGTTGCAATTGTGCGCAGAGAATGAATTTGCAATTGTTATCTCTGTTGCAATTGTGTAACAGATTGAATATGCAATTGAATATGTTACAGATTTTCGATCTGGTGCTTTATTAGATGTTATCTCTGTTGCAATTGTGCGCAGAGAATGAATTTGTGTTGTTGGTATTTGATTCAGGTGGTTCAATTGTGCAGTTTCTGCCCTCTGTTGCTTATCTGTTACAATTCTGTCTCTGTTGCAATTGTGTAGATTTGTAAAAAAAAAAATAATAAAAAAAATACACTTTAGATGACGGTTCTAACAATAACCGTCATCTAAAGTCCTTTGGGCGCGCGCGCCAAAAGACTTTAAATGACGGTTATTTCCAAAACCGTCATCTAAAGTGTCGACTTTACATTACGGTTATTGGTAAAACCGTGATCTAAAGTCCTTCGGCGCGCGCGCCAAAGGACTTTAGATCACGGTTTTACCAATAACCGTAATGTAAAGTCAATGACACGCGGGCCGGAAAAGGGCCTTTAATTACGGTTTAAAACCGTAATTAAAGACGTCGCCATCTTTATTGACGCCCGCGTAGATTACGGTCCACAACCGTAATTATACACGGTTTTGGACCGTAATTAAAGGGTTCCGTTCCACCAGTGGCGACATTCATGATCGGCATCGGGCCAAGGCCTGACCAGCCTAATCGAATCAACCCTTGTGCCACAAGTATGACTGAGGGTGACCTTGAACCGCCCCACGGTGAGTTCCCACATACTCACACCCCTTAGCCCAAAGGCATGGATGTGTCGGACACTCCGCTCTATGAACACTTTCCCTAGTGGAGTAACCCCGGTGCCAAGACACCTTCAGTAGGGATGCACTAGCATGGCCACGTAGTGCACTCACCACCACTCGGGCCATCTTGGCCATGTCAGACACAAGTCTCAACTTAGTGCGTCGCCCCTCGCATTCTCGCACTTGCCCAAGTGCGGAACCAGTCATACGACAATCATATGTTGGCATAACTCAACATGAGGGACACCGGCGGATGGGGAATGCAAGGCCCTATAGTCGTTGGAGCCCACTACCCCAACTAGAGATAGTGGGACATGTCCTAAGACATGTTCTAAGCATTTGGGTGCCCAACCGGGAAACAGCCATGTAGGCTGTCTGGGGATAGATCAGACAGATAATAACCAGGCCCCTAAGGAGGTTTATGAACCATTCAGGCCACTATAGAAACAAACATGTCCCTTTGTAGCCAAATCACAAACATAGATTGGGACACTTTAAAATTCACTAAAATCAAATGCAAGCTCCAATTACCATGAAACTTTGTCAACATCCGTTATTAATCAAAGGTAACATTCGACATTCTTAAGGGCTCAAAAAAGTTATCAAAGTACCATAAGTTTTGAGCCAACTTCATACTAGTTGCAGCAAGGTGCTTGCGGACAATGCCCAAATGAGCACTGGGTGCCCGTGGCAGTGCTCAGACGCCATCTCCCTACAGCATCAGACACTGGGCGCCCAAGACAAGGTCTACACGTCCATAGGTGTACACGACAAGACTCGTGTGCCCTTGACAGCACACCTCGTGCCTACGAAGACTAGTCGGGGCTTGCCGATCGAGTGCCCGTGACCAAGCACTCACTTAGGCACCCAAGGGAACTCACGGGGCATCAGGCCAACTTCGTCGCTCGCCCCATGAGTTTCACACTTATTGAGCAATATGATCCCTTAACTTGCACAAGACATCAAGTAAGCGACCATCAATCTCTTAGGACACTTTGAAAAGGCATGAACACTTATTTCATTGATCATCAAACATGATTACAAGATACAAGTACATGGACACATTCTAATGACTTAGTACACGAACAACATTACAAGGCCTAAGCAACATTACAAGGGTCAACTAGAAAATACACGGGACATTATACTGTTTATTTATCCTTGCAGATCATCATTTGGTATGGTGTAAATCAACATACGCAAACCCACTTTGATTAGTAGGATGTCTCTTTATGAGAAATTAGAAAATGGACATTGATGAGAGCAATATTATACGGATATGATCCGATAAAAGTGAAACAATTGATACCATACACTTCCTAGAATCAGCCACTTTTTTGAAAGAAACTACTTCACCATAACAACTTAAAAGCTTAAGTATATCAAATATATCATTACACCATATTTGTTCACCTTCACACCCCCTTTGCCTTGTTTGTCAAAATATGAGAATTATTGTTCCCTTCCTTTGGTACATATTTGCACAAAAACTTATCAAAATAACTACCATGTCTTAACATCCTCTAAAAGCAGCCTAACATCTATCCTAACCTGCCCCTATCTCATTTACAAAAAGAACATTCCTAAACAATCCGATTGCACTCGTATCCTTCTAAGTCTTGCTATCCTTGCCACCTTCATTCTGAAAAACATTACCTTAGCCTCTGAAATATTTGGAGCACAAGGCCGACTTGATCGCTTCATTCCCGTAGCCACAACCGCATTGTTAGCGGCATACATATGACTCCAAGGTCATATCCATCCACATAAGGAGAAACACTAGCATCGACAAATATCAACTAAATCTTCCTCATGCACACTATCAGTCATGCCATCAGTGTTTAGAATATACCTCAGAAAACTAAAGGAGTCGAGAAACTTGTGCTTGTGTCCAACCCCACTGTAAATTTTTGACTTCTCCATGCTGATAGTTGCATAGTGCATACCACAGTTTCCACAAAAAATTCAGTAGATAAATAAGATCTTCATACCCTAACGTCAGACAACAATCAAGACACCAATCAGAAAAGCACCATCAGCTGAGCATGAAGAAGGAACTAATCTTCCCTCAGACTTCCATATCTGTTTAACCTTTTTACACTCTATAAAAGCATGAAACAAGCTTTCAACATTACCATACATAGCACAATATTTCATAAAAGCATCACCACATCTAGAAGCAATTAAAGCTCGACATGGAATGATTCCATGGAGTAACTTTCAAGCAAACAAAGATACTCTTGGTGCTAAAGAAGAACGCCTCAACCGCATTATTGCCTTACCCACAAGGCTCCCCGCAGATGATGAAGGAGTATTCAAAAACTTAAAAACAAAGCGCTATAGTACACAAATTTAACTGTGAACAATCTAGACTTTGAGTAACACCAAGCCCAACTATCAGGGCAATCCTGACTTGGTAATTTCATTGATAAGTTATATCTAGCATCCCCGGGATTAAAATTATGTCGAACTAAGTCTTCCTGGACAATCCCATCTGTCATGATCAATTAACCAACTCACCCGAACATCAACTGCCACATTTGCATTTAAAGTATGTAAATCAATCTTACCTTCTGGTTTCTCACGCAGCACCAATCTGAAATGAAAGTGGATCTCCTATTCCCAATAAAGCCCATTCCTCGTTCAGTCTTACTTCTACATAGTGCATCCCAACTTTTCTAGTGCATTCATTTTCCCACTGGAACTCCCTTTCACCAAAACTTTAATAATAACCTTCTAATATCATAAAGCATAGTTCGAGGTAATTTAATTACACTAATGACATAGGTAGGAATAGATTGTAGTACACTTTTAATCAGAATACCTCCCAACCTGGGAAACAATTCTATTCCATCCTTGAATTCGCATTGCAACTCTATCTCAAATATATGAAAACACTTGCCTTTTATGTCTTCCTAAAGAACTAGGGAAACCCAAATAAAGCCCCAAATCTGCCACCTCTTGAACACCAAGACAGTCACTGATACTCCTCCTAACTGAAGTCAAGACGCTCTTTGAAAACATAAGCCCATATTTACTTAGATTAATACATTGCCTAGAGGCCTCACTGAATTCATCTAAAGCATACTTAATTTGAATGGAATTATGAAGATTAGCTTGCCCAAATACTACACAATCATCCGCAAAGTACAGAGAATTAATGTCACAACCCAGACCTTTAAGGGAAAACCCTTTTGTAATACCAGTTGTAAAAGAAACTTGCAAATAGCCGACATTACCTCCACACAACATAAGAACAGAAAAGGGGAGGGGATCTCTTTGACGTAAACCACACTTTGGATGAAAAACCCTACCAGGAAAATCATTTATCAACACAACCATGGAAACACTTGTAAGACATCTCTTAACCACACGCACCCAATTCTCACTAAAGCCCATGGCTCGCAACAACAAACAAAAACCCCATTCAACTTAATTTATAACAAAATAAACTATATTATATAACACTAGTAATAAAAAAACGATGTCATCGGGACAATTGGGGGACCGGACCCCCTAAAATATAACGTGGCTCCGCCACTGCACACACTCTTCAAGTTCTCCACAACCTAGATCCATGGCCCAACAATTTTTAAACAAAAAAGGGCCCGCCCCTCGCCATTGGTCAGACTTGAAGAGAAGCTTGATCGACCGATGGTTCGACTACCCCACTGGAGATGAAGATTATGCACCGTCGGAAAGAGTTCCATCCATTGACTGTTCCCTAGAAATCGATCCAAGTGACTACAAACATTTCCACACCCCTATCCATGCTTTGTAAAAGTGAATTCCCCCTTGAGAATCCCAAATCAAATCAACCACAATCCTCTAAACATTTGTGAAAACCACGCACACTCTTCCATCACCTCGCCCTCGAAATTCATTAGTACACATGACTTCTTGAAGTCGCCACACATCATCCATGGATCATTCCGCATCCTGGAACATCAAACACCACATTCGCCATCGATCAGTATGAGGCGACCAACCATACACCTCCGTCCACCTCCAAGGTATTGCTCCGTTACAATCAACCATGAAGTCAACATGGTGTGAAGAAAATGACTACAACTTTACAGAAACCGACTCCCGCCAAAAAGCTATGATTGCACCACTTCGACCAACACAATCTACTACAAAATCATAATAACCATGCATCCTATGTTTTATCTTTTCCATTTCACAAGCTAGAAGTTTGGTCTTCGACTAAAAAACCAACATAGGTGACTCCTTCTGAACTAAGTCCATGAACCATTGAACTGGGCGGGGGTTACCTAATCCCCGATAGTTCAATGCTAGGCAATTCATGACAATAGGCGTCCCCGGGCCTCCCCCGAGGTTGCCTCTTGATTTGTCGATTCAGAATCACGAACCAGCACTGAGGAAGAGGAGACACCTCTACCCTTTTTGCCATGAACAGCCAAACCTTGCATTTCAAGGAATTCCTCCAATGTACAATTAATTATCTTCCACGAAGCCAATACGATTTTTACCATTCACCAGAGTTTCTCCTGAACTTTGCCATTGAGGAACAACTGGATTACCATCCCCATCACATCGAGTACCATACTTAGAACATGACCCCGTCCCAGATAAAGTCGCCTCAACACCCATGACAGTATCTGCAGCCACTCGGGATTAACTCGATGAGAATGATCAACCGTCATCTCCTCACCTGGTCCTGCACAAATGTTTTCAACACAAATACATCCGACATCGAACAATCTTTAGAGCCCAAAGTAAAAGCATAAAGCGGGAAGACGCTCATACGACAATTGAAGGACAGTGGGCACCCCTCCTAAAGCCACCGTTAGATAACGAAGCAAAGGCTTGAGGACATCAATTGCACCTTGATTCGAAGGAACGAGGCAACACGCCAACCATCATTCCCTCAAAACTCCAAAAAACGACCAATTCCACTCCCATCCTGGTAGCAAATTCCCCATGATAAAAGATGCTCAGTAGGTGACTTTGAGCGATCAATCTCCATGAAAGCTAAGAGAACCCCATCAAAAGACCAAGGTCCTCTGTCTCTAACTTGTTGCATGCCTTGAAGTTGAACATCCTCAAATTGGAACATGAAAAGCTTAGAGCCTAAAGCAAGAACCTTAAAGTATTCTTCTATTGCCAAGCAAAACCCAAAGTACGCTCCAAAACTGCAACATCAATTCTTTGGATTGAAACATCTTAGCCAAGAGGCAACGCTCGAAAGGTAAGGTTGGTTCGAGCTCGACAGTATCGTCCATTTCCATTAAGGCTCCTTCCTCCGCGGTGAGCATAAGAACAAAACAACACTCCCCCAAATCATCAACACCTTGTCTAGTATCCATAGTGAAAAGGAAAACACAAGGAGGGAAACTCGGGAAAAATAAGTAGAGGGAAAAGATGCAAGGAGAAGAGACAATAAGAGATGAAAAGTAAGATGAGAGGAAGATTATAGCTTGACATCGATATATAAACCGAAGAAACGCAAGAAGGAAGGGAAGCATGCAGGCGGAAGATGAAAAGATGTAATGCAAAGTAATGATAACCATCTATTAGCTACTAACCGCACGCAAGGAAGAGAGAGGATCCAACTGCCTAAATCTTTTGCCTAAAACTCGCCACCCAAGCAAAATCGTCAGTGAAAATACTAGACACATCACAGATATAGTCAAGCTAAGTTTCACTAGGAGGAGAAGACATGGAGCCACCGTCGGCTACCGTGCACAAGAAGGGAAGACCCTAAGTCAAACTCCGCCGCTGGAGAATTCTAGAAACCCTCGTGCCCAAACGCCTGAATAGATCTATGCTTTTTCTATTGATTGGGAAGGAACGATGGAAGATTTTGCACAAAACCAAAAAGCTAGTTGGAAACCCAAGATTAGGAAAACCTAATCACCAGCTTAAAGTTGATCAGCTCCTTATCTATCGAAATAATTGAGAGATTTTCTTTTTCAAACCCAACAACCATTTATATTAGGCAAATATATATATTTTTTTGAATACATTAAGATATGTCTCATAAACATTGTTAAATATAACACATCAAATAATCACAATATATGTTTGTTCGAAAAAAAATACAAAAATGACGTTGGAATAAACTAAAGAAAGTGATAGTCTTGCACAACAAAAGGGAAAAATGAAAAAACTGATAATCTTGGTAACATATACTAGTATGATATATCGTTGGATCAGCACTTATCTATCAGAATAATACTATTAATGTAGGACAAAACAATAGACTGGTGGTACTGGCATTATTCTGAAACAAACCTCCAAAAATCGTTATTAGCAAGCCCACAAGGACGCACTCACAATATAACACGTCGAATGCCATGTCAGGCAGTATATGCCACCTGTTACCCAGCATTCGCTTGGGCTTCTTTCCCTGAGCGCTTGGTTTTACTTTCATAATTCATAGTCCATACTAGTCCTGCATTAGATACGGCGGCACTCGCGATCGTGGCACTAAAAACTTAACAGTCTTCTACTTCTCTGTCCCTCCCCTTCTTTCTATACAGCCACCAATTCTGGATTAAAAAACGAAAGAAAATGGGGCGTGTGGCGATGGCGTTGATGGCTGCAGCTTCATCATCAGAGGCTGCAGCAAATATGGGGTGAAGAGCATGCTCAGGTTTTGCCCATAACAGTGTTTGTCGCAGTACTCTGTTGTTGTCTTGTCATCGGTCATCTGCTGGAGGAAAACAGATGGGTTAACGAATCCATCACGGCCATTCTTATTGTTAAGTATTCTTCTTTCGTGATTCTAACCCTACCCACAATATTAATGGGTTTTTGTTCTTTAGAATTTTGATGTTTTGGTTAGTCTGATTTCTGTGACGAGAAAAGATTGATGGTTATCTTATCAGAGATTAGATTCTGCCATCGCCTCCCCGTCGATGTTAAGACATTTAGTGTGTAAATGGGAGGAGTTCGAGAGCAACTTAGGAAAAAGGTCATATCTTTTTGCATGGATTCGAACTTGTTATATAAACCATTTTCTTGGCTTCTGCTTCTGCGTAAAATTATATTCTGTCATGGTTGAACTTCGACCTACTCCCATTTGTTGTTTGTATATTGTTGGGAGGAGAACTCAAAAGACTAGTCTTCTTTAACCTCAGTATGGTTGTGTTATTCTTTGGTTGGAAAACTCTGAAATTTTAGTTATTACTACACCCCAATTTTAAGCGAGCTTAGAATTACAGTGGTGATGGAAAATAAGCCATGGCGTCCCTGGAGTTGCTTTATTCTTTACCTGCTCCCTTGGTCCTGAAAAACTGGTAACCAACTTCCACTGATTCTTGGTCTCATCTATTGGCAGGGTGGCATTACAGGAATGATATTCCTGTTTATAACTAAGGGGAAGAGTTCTCACATTCTTAGGTTCGACGAAGAAGTGTTCTTCATCTATCTCCTTCCTCCTATAATCTTCAATGCCGGGTAAATTACTGATCAGATAGTGATTGCTGACTGTATTGTGATTGCTCTTTTTGATCTGGGAGTATGTGCTGAACTACCCACGCTGTTCTCATTCTACCGCGCTGTGAATCCAGATTTACATTAAAGTAATTGACATATTACTTTACTTGCAGGTTTCAGGTCAAGAAGAAACAATTCTTCCGAAATTTCTTCACAATCATGCTTTTTGGTGTACTTGGCGTTTTCATATCCACTTCTATTATAGCAGCTGGTAATTAGATGGCATTATATGAATTCTCAGCTTTCTTTTATGCAGTTTATTTTGGTCTGGGTTTGAACTAAAATTGATCTAAATCCTACCTTTGTACTTCTATCTAGGAAGTTGGTGGCTATTCCCAAAGATTGGATTCCATGGCTTGAGCATACATGATTTTCTTGGTATGGTGCTTGATATGGATGTTATTTCTTCACATTAAATCTTGATTTTCTATTTTATCCTGGGGTAGATTTGGTAGAATCATAATATATCTCTCTGTGATGCAGCCATAGGAACAATTTTCTCATCAACCGACACAGTTTGCACACTTCAGGTGAGCATTTCTTAACATTCTTTTTTACACCTAGAATCTTGTTCTACGTGTCTGGCTGGTCTCCAACACTCTGTTGCGATTCGGTTCATACATGACTCTTATCATACTCAGCTGATGAATTACAGATTCTTGATCAAGATGAAACGCCGCTTTTATATAGCCTTGTGTTTGGAGAAGGAGTTGTAAATGATGCGACATCGGTTGTCCTCTTTAATGCCATTCAAAAGTTGGATATCTCAAAGGCTGATGGCTGGGGAGGTCTAAGTGTCATTGGAGATTTTTTTTACTTGTTCTCTTTGAGCACCATTCTGGGAGTACTGGTAAGCAAACCATTTCGCTTTGAAATTTGACAAAAGACAGACAAACCCAACTTGTCATATGGGTTTATACTTGAACAGGATGACGGATCCAGGAATTTTATTTAGGGGGGGGGGGGGGGGCTAATTTTGTTTAGGGAGGGTTAAATTTTTTTAACACTATTAGTATTTAAAACATTATATTATGTTACATTTTTCTAAAAATACATAAGAGCATTTTACAAATTTTTAAAAATTTCGGGGGACTAGAGCCCCCCTAGCCCCCCCTTTGCATCCGCCTGGTGTCACCTAGTTATGTTCCACACACGTTTGATCTTTAGAATACTAAATTTGTTTTTCTTATAATTTCTCTAGGTTGGACTCGTTACTGCATTTGCTTTGAAAACCTTATACTTTGCTAGGTAAGTGATCCTTACAGAAACAACCATAAGGAATTCTCTCCTTATTGATGTTTTGTTGCTTCTGGCTGGTAATTTATTAAATTGCCGCCTTTCCTCAATAGGCATTCAACTGATCGTGAGATAGCTTTGATGGTTTTGATGGCGTATTTGTCTTATATGTTAGCAGAGGTAAATTTCTGAATTGCTTAGTGAAACACTAAGCTCTGTCTTCTTTTTCCTATGACCATAGAGCTTTAAGATCCTGACACATTTTCTATAGCCAAAATTTTGTGTTGATTCTGATCCAAATTTCCATTCTGATGCTGATTCTGCAGCTATTTCAACTGAGTGGAATCCTCACTGTCTTCTTCTGCGGGATAGTGATGTCACACTATGCTTGGTACAATGTAACTGAAAATTCTAGAATTACCACCAGGCGAGTATGAAGGTCTTCAAAAGACATCTAAAAAGTCTTTCTTATAAATGAAATCGTTTCAGTTCCAACCATGAATCCTGGCCGTGATACTTCTCTCTCTTTCTCACTTTTTCTTTTGCAGACATGTCTTTGCCACAATGTCATTCATTGCAGAGACATTCATCTTCCTTTACGTTGGAACTGATGCATTTGACATAGAGAAATGGAAAATGAGTACATTGAAGTATGATACATATTTTTGCTCCTAATCATTCTCCTCATTTTGAGGGTTTCGACCGTGTATGAATGATATTTTGATCCCTGATACATTCATTTTACTTGTGATCTTGTTTTGCAGTTTTAGGACATCAATGGGAATATACAGTTGCATAGTATTGCTAATACTAGTAGGCCGCGCAGCTTTCGTGTTCCCTCTTTCTGCACTTTCGAACTTTGTCAACCATACAAGTGGAGAGATAAGAGCACCTATCACCTTCAATAACCAGGTGACTTGACTTCCTTATCTTTTTCATGCACTCTAAATTTCCTTACAAGAGCATCTATCAACTCTCCTTGAGGTTCTAGTAATATTACGTGTCTTCCTTGCTTTGATCTTCTGGGTTTTGTTTAAGGTGGTTATATGGTGGGCTGGATTGATGAGAGGAGCTGTCTCAATTGCATTGGCATTTAAGCAGGTTAGCTTCATTACATCCATTTGGGTGCTGGATTATTTTTAACCCATGGTTTAGTAGGGTGGGCTATATATAGTGAATGTTCATGATGTATCTCCAACTAACGTACACTTGACTCTTGGATTGTTAGTTCACTTACTCTGGCATTACCTTATATCCTGTAAACGCTACCATGGTCACCAACACTGTAATAGTTGTGCTCTTTACAACGCTGGTACGCTTCTATCTAGTACATTATAAGATTCAAGCAAAGCATGTAATTTGTATGCAGACTGCTAACTTTAGTTTCCCTCCATTAACTTGACAGGTGTTTGGGTTCTTGACAAAGCCTCTGATTCTGTGGCTACTTCCGCAGCAGGCACGCAGTGCCTTCCACGAATCAAGGTCTCCAAGGGATGATCTAGATCTTCCATTCCTTTCTATGACAGAATCGACAACCACAAACCTTGTCCGGGCCAGGCACAGCTTGTCTATGCTCTATGAAAAACCGGCCTCCACCATGCATTCCTTCTGGAGAAGGGTTGACAATAAGTTCATGAGACCTGTATTTGGAGGCCCTGTTAGAGACCTAAATGGAGACCCCATTCAAGAACCTAATAGTGACCCAGGTGAAGAACCTAACGGGGACCAGACCAGATGAGATACACCTTGTTGGAGGGTAAGTCGCTACCAGCCTTGGTTCTCTAACTGACTAGTGCATGTACAAAATTTTCTTTTCGGGGAAGTAATGTGAAGAATGTTTGGAATTTAGTTACTAGAATGATGTTTTGAGAGCTCTAACTGTAGCTGACACAGGAAATTTTTTTATGTTGGTGAAATTTGTTTGAATTTTGGTCAACTGGGTTCTAGAATGTAGAATCTTGGTTGTTTCTGGCTTTGTACAACTCTTTTCCAAATTGTGGATGTTATGAAGCTGATTATTTGAAGTGAACTGTTACAGTCTGCAGTTGTAGACAGATTTATTCAGGTTTTTGGAAGGATCAAAGTCAAATATACTACTGCTTGCAAGTGATATATTCACATTTTCAGCTATATTTTATATATGACAATTCTTGTGTGTGCTGCAACTTGGATCATGACGTCTCCTTCCAACGGGAGGGCGCTTTGAAACTCTCAACACGACGTGCTACCATTTTTTGGATAAATTATTGGTGAAAGCGGAAGAGTCATTCTCCACAAATCATGGCAGACTACGCTATCAGAATTTTAGAGATAGTGAATGATTCCGTGTTTTTTTTTATTATAGTTGAAACTTCATATCTAGGGCTGCCTACCATGTTCGGTTAACCGCTTTCGGTTAACCGGGTTTTCGGTTTTTTAAAATATAATTCCATTACCATTCCATTTAGATCGGTTAACCGTTTAATTCGGTTTTCTAAAATTCGATTCCATTACCATTCCGTTTAGACCGGTTAACCTTTAGTTTGGTTCAGTTTTATCGGTTAACCTGGTATCCGTGTATTTTTTTAATTGATGAGACCCATACCATTAATATTATAGTACAACATTGATTATTCACATAAATCATGAGTGACAAATCAAACACATATGACAAAAAATAATATTATGCATATTCCCTCAATAGTTACATTAATTAATATATAAGATGAACATTAATATTCAAAGTTTTTGATTCTTTATATAATCGGTTAACCACGGTTAACCAAGCGGTTAACCGTTATGGAATATTCAATACCGTTACCGAAACCGAAACCGGTCAATTTACACGGTTCGGTTAACCATACCGCAAGAACCGGTACGGTTAACCTGAAAACAGGTACGGTTAACTTCGGTTTCGGTCGGATACCACGGTTTCGGAATTTTTTGGGCAGCCCTATGACATATCATTCGGATCAAGAAAAACAAAAGAAAGGTACATATCAGTCACTTTGATGTCTAGTTCAAAGTTTCTGAGAACAGTTTATACAATACTGACCCAATGAAAATCCTAGAGAAAGTAATTTAATACTAATACATTCATCAATCACAGCTAACTTGGTAATGCTTCAATGCAATTTGACATGTTGTGATAATGATAGAAGTTTTTCTGATCCCTAATATTACCATCATAGCTGTAAGAGTCAAAATCTTCCTAAGAAGATCTCGATCACAACAAATGGAATGGATAAACAAAGTGGCAAGCTCCATTGACTTATTTATTTATTTTTTATATAATTGGGCACAAGGCCAAATAACTACAAGAGCGGGAAAACACGAGACAACAATAACTTAAAATAACACAACTCCACTCATATCTTACCAATCATACTCTTACTCAACAATACAACAAACAGCTGCCCAACCGTTACCCTTTGGATCTTACTCTATTATTGGCTCTCTTCACGACCTTACTAACACGAGAAAATTTGCCAAATCCTATACGGACATTCTTCGCTCCTGCATTTTTCTTACCACTAACTCTTAATGTGGTCCGCGATCCACAATCCGAGTCAACCGCCATTCCACCCTTCTCCTCCCGAATTCTCTAACGGTATTGCTCTCTCTGTTCTTGGATGATATCTTCAAAGTTGATGAGGGCACGCCCTTCATCAATGACTCGACACCCAAGGGCTTTAGTTAACTTGAGGGTTTGCCTCGCTTCCTCCTTCACAAAAGTCTCCTCAAGGCTCAACGTCGGCCCAGAAGCATCTCTTCCCGGCTCAAAGCCCAGGGGGAACTCAGGGTCTTCAAAAAGCAATCTAAGGTCTTCATCATCTGCTCCCTCCCCAGCCTGCTCCACTTGGGGGTGCTCAACAGCTGCATCTACCCCACCTCGACCTTGCTCCGTCTCAGAAACCTCCATATCAATAAGGTTACTAAACCCCTTATCACATCCCTCGAAACATCCTGGTCCTTACTAACCATTTCCACTGCTATGGGATCCGGAACTGCGTTCTTACTTCCCAACGGTTCTCGAATGGAGACAGGAGCTTGATTTACAGGCCCCGCTTGGGCCACCTGAGAAACATTATGGGGCGCACACGAACGACTCAAGCCAGCGGCATGCCTAGTCTGCCCCCAGTCAGCAAGCTGTCCACCCGAAACTTGAAACTCTGGACTCCACCACTCACCATTCCCCCCATATCCTTGACCCCACCAACCGGACTGCTCCACCAAAGGTTAGACCCACGGACCATAATAAGGGGCCATCCACCCCAAATAATACAGGGTCACACCATTACCGAAACACATCTGGGCCTCACTGCCAGACGACCCAAAACACTTCAAGGATCAAGACTGGAAATTCAACCCTCCATATGGAGGGACACAATGCGCCCGGGAACCACCACCAGCCCTCAACTCATCAACTTCCCGCCGTCAGTTATTGCAACTGGTCACCAGAATTTGAAATCTTCCACGCCGATTGGAACACCCGTCATCTTGCACGCGCCGAAACTGCACTTTTGTACACGCTCCTTCCAGAACCACTTCAAAATCGCTAGAGAAGTCGACAACTCGACCGGAATTTGTACAAGCAGAGGCTTCCGTCGCTTCCCCACTAGTCTTGCCCGTTGCACCAAAGGCACCATTGTCTATTGGAAGTATAGGTTTTGATAAAGAATGTGTAAATGTTATAACTTCTCATTGATGTTTTTGTATCTGATAGCTGATTACAAGCGATGTAAAACAAAATAGATATATAGCAATCTAGCTCCTATATTCTAGCTAACAATATGTAAAGATAAATAAATAATACAAGCTGTTAAGATATTCTAAGTATCTCTGTTACGATATTCTAAATATCTTTGCATATATCTAATAAACTGATTATTCCAATATATGCTCCTTGTTATTCCAGTACCCCCTCGCAAGCCGCAGGTAAGCAAGATTACCAAGGCTTGGTGAAGTATGTTCATGCATCCCCATACGTTGTATCTGTTGCTGATATTGTGTGCGGGGAAGAGCCTTAGTCATCATATCTGCTAACTGTGAGGAAATATGCGTATAAACCACATCGACGAGGCCCTGCTGAATTTTATCCCGTACAAAATGGCAATCAATTTCAATGTGATTTGTCCGTTCATGAAACACAGGATTCCGCGCTATATGGATAACGGATTGGTTGTCACATTTTACAGGTATCGGGGTAATATTATCAACTCCGAGTTCACTCAAAAGACGAGTCAGCCAGGTTAACTCTGCAGTAACACGACGTAAAGACCGATATTCCGCCTCTGCACTAGAAAGGGATACAGAGCCTTGCTTCTTGGTCTTCCAGGAGATAGGACTGCTACCTAAGAAGATATAATACCCAGAAATGGACCATCTGGTATTAGGACAAGCTGCCCAGTCAGAATCAAAATAGGCCAGTAGATCTAATGGAGAAGAATCTGCGCGAAGAACAATGCCATAATTCATGGTCCCTTTGACATAACAGAGAGCATGTAGCGCAGCTTCCATGTGCGTGTCAGTAGGATTCTGCATGAACTGACTGAGATGCTGAACTGTGAAACTGATATCAGGCCTGGTGTTCGACAAGTAGTTGAGTTTACCCACAAGCCGACGATAAAGAGAAGGGTGATGCAAAGACACACCATCATCAGTCAACAAAGTTTTACCAACCACCATTGGTCCCTGAGTGGCTTTGCGAGTCTCACACCCATATTCTTGTACAAGATCCATGCAAAATTTCCGTTGGGACAATATATAGCCAGAGGTCATGCAAATAAACTCAATCCCTAGGAAATAATGCAAAGAACCCAAATATTTAATGCGAAAATTCTCATCTAAAGCCCTTTTGATACCATTGATCTCTTCCTGGTTGCCACCTACCACCAAAATATCATCCACATAAACAGCCAAGAAGATTCTGCCACTGTCATCCTTGTAAAACAACGAGTAATCATTCTTGGATTGCGAAAAATGAAGATGACGTATGAAAGTAGCTAGCTTAGAAAACCATTGACGGGAAGCTTGCTTGAGACCATACAATGATTTTTTGATTAAGCAAGCTTTGTTGTGCCCGTCAACAGCAAGACCATGTGGAATCCGCATATACACATCCTCATCTAGATCACCATGGAGAAATGCATTATTTACATCAAGTTGATTGGTGATCCAACCTCTGCTAAGAGCGACAACAATGAGTGCTCGAATGGTAGTCATCTTAACAACAGGAGAAAAGGTCTCGTTATAGTCCAGCCCGTGGCGTTGAGTGAAACCTTTTGCCACAAGACGTGCTTTATAGCTTTCCAACGTGCCATCAGACTTGAGCTTGACCCTGTAGACCCACTTACAACCAATGACTTTCTTTCCACTAGGAAGAGTAACAACATCCCATGTATTATTTTGTTTAAGAGTATCCAACTTGGCATCCATCGCTTCATTCCAATGCTCATGTTGCGCGGCCTCGTGATAACTCATGGGTTCATACAAAACAATGTCAAGCTGAGGCGTAGAACACGTCAAAAAGGCTGTACAAGCACGAGGAGTGATGTTTGTGAGACTGACACAATCAGAAAGTAAAAGGCCAGAAGTATCACAACCTTTGTAAACTCGCTCGGTGAGGACATCCTGGAATGCAGTACTACAGACGTAATCAGCAAGATAACCGGGCTTATGACTGCTCCTGCTCGAACGCCTGACAGGAACATGTTGCTCAACCAAAGAAGTGTCAACATTAAGGGAAGATTGCTCTACCGGTGGATCCTCATCAAAAATAGCATAATGGACATCATTAGATAAAGAATCCACGGGAGTATTAAAAGCAGGTAAATTGACCGCAGAGTGGTCCACTGTCGCTGTCGCGTAAGGAAAACATGACTGTGAAATTTAACATCTCGGCAAATCTCCACTGTGCGGTTATGAATACTCAGAACTTTATACCCTTTTCGTCGCGGATCTTCACCAAGATAAATGCACGATTCTCCTTGCGCACTAAACTTCCCATCTGGCCGATGCACAACAGTTTTGTAACACAGGCATCCGAAGGGTTGAATGTCACCATAAGTTGGCGTACGCCCATACAAAATCTCAAATGGAGTCTTACCCTGTAGAGCCTTGGTAGGAAGTCTGTTAATTCAATAAGCTGCATGCAGTATACACTCACCCCAATAACAGAGAGGAACATTAGACTGAAAATATAATGCTCTCGCTGTTTCGAGTAAATGCTTATGTTTGCGTTTTACCATAGCGTTCTACTGAGGTGTATAAGCGCAAGTTGTCTGGTGAAATGATACCTTCTTTGGAAAAGAATTGTTGACCGCCATGAGAGCTACCAAGTTCTTTGGCATTATCTGTTCGAATAACTTTGATGCGTGTGTCAAATTGCCTTTCAATCATTTTGACAAAGTTAACGAGAACTTCCCATCCTGCACTCTTCTGTTTGATAAGATGAACCCAGGTTGTTCTAGTAAAATCATCAACGAAACAAACAAAATAATTATAACCGTTGTACGAGTCCACTGTGAACGGACCCCAAATATCAACATGAATCATTTCAAAAGCCTTCTTGGTTTTAATAAACGAACTGTCAAAAGGAAACCGCTGAGCTCTACTTTTGTAACAGACGTGGCAAACATAATCAACTGGAATATCAGAATCTTTAATTAAACGCATGGAAACGAGTTTTTTAAATGGTACATGTCCAAGTGTAACATGTAAGTCTACCGCTTTAGAACAAGAAATAAATGCTCGACCTTTATTATCTGAAACCGTAGACGACATTTGGCCCAGGCCCAAATTCGTCTGTCCACTCGTCTGTCCCGGTTCTCCTTGATTGTAATACCCCCATCCCACATCGGGATATGAGTAGTAATGTGAATGGTTTATAAGGATACATATGAGTTGACTACAGCAACAGGCCTTCCACTTTTCAGCCCAAGTGAGGATTGAGGGCTTAAAGTGGCTAGTTTTCAAGTCCGGATGGCTTGGGAGCTAGGTTGTTGGACAGTTACCCATATGGGGTGTTACAAATGGTATCAGAGCTGACTCGGGACCGTGCTGGGATGAGCTACCCGACACCTACCGAGGAGGTCCATGGGACTTGGATGTTAGGCTTGCGACGAGGATGTCGCGTTCTTTGAGTGGGGGAGTATGTAATACCCCCATCTCACATCGGGATATGAGTAGTAATGTGAATGGTTTATAAGGATACATATGAGTTGACTACAGCAACAGGCCTTCCACTTTTCAGCCCAAGTGAGGATTGAGGGCTTAAAGTGGCTAGTTTTCAAGTCCGGATGGCTTGGGAGCTAGGTTGTTGGACAGTTACCCATATGGGGTGTTACACTGATCCATTTTGTGCCGCTGGTCCAGTATCATCTTGGGCTGCAATCTCTCGAGCTCAACTTCTGCCTGCGATGGATCCTGAACATAGAGCCCATGAAGACTACGCCCAACCCGCTTAACCAGAGCTGAAGAAGGGACCTGTACAAGCACCCCATTATCATCAAAAACCACAGAACACTGAAGCTCTCGAGTTAATTTCAGTACCGACAACAAATTGAACTGAAATTCGGGAACAAAGAGAACGCCGCGCAGCCAGAATCGGTCTCCCAGTCTAACATCTCCGATGAATTGAACCGATTGCGGCCTCCCATTAGGAAACACACGGTTTTCCCTTCATTTAATCATCGTTAGTTTCTGAAATTTGCCCTATTTCCTGACATATGGTCGATTGCCCCCGAATCCACAATCCACTCTCCTTCAAAAGAACTATGTGAGCTAAGAAAACACAATTTAGCGCAAAAACAACCATTACCTGAGAAATTACAGTGTGATTGTTTCTCTGGTTTGGTACTGGAGTTTGCGCTTCGAATCATCTCTATAAGTTGTTGAATCTGCCTGGGTGTAAAACCATCCTCTCTATGTGACTGTGTGTCGCTGTTGTCTGTGCTGATTTGCTCATCTGTCTTTGCTATGTTTGCAAAGCTTTTCTTTCTACGTGTGAGGACATTCTCTCGCCCATGGAGGAAATAAAACCCTGCTCAGTGTGACCGCTCTTTTTACAGTGATTGCACTTTTGTTTCTGAAAGCAAGTTTCGGTACTGTGACCGATTTTTTTATAGTGACCACACTGTGTTCTTCTTCTGTCTGATTCGCCCCTGATGCTAGGGTTTCTCGAACTGTCTGTGTTGGTAGTTCTCTGACTGTAAAACGACATGGAATTTTCTGTTGTGAGTTTGCCACCTCTCTGTTCTTCTTCTTGAACAACCAGAGCAAAGGCTTTCTCCAGCTCTAGTGGTTCTTTCATAGCTAAAATATGTCCACGAATGGACAAATACTCACGGTTCAGTCCCATTAGAAAAGCTACCAACTTGTCTTCATCCAGAGCCTTCTTGATGCCCTTATTAACACCATAGGTACACCCATTGCAAGAACACCTCTATGGAGGTCTAGCCTGTTCTAATTCACCCCATAATTTCTTAAGCTTATTGAAATAGTCTGCTACTGACAACTCTCCTTGTTTAATGTCTTCGAGGTCACGTTTGAGGGAGTGCACAACTGCTAAGTTGCTGTGCTTGTATCTTCGAGAAAGAGATTCCCAAATCTCAACCGGATCATCAAGGTAGCAGACATACTCAAGAATATCAGCAGAGAGGGAATTTTTTAACCAAGAAACAACATAAGACGTCGACCTTTCCCAAGCAGAAAAATGTATGGTATCATCCTCACTTGGTTTTTTGATTTTTCAGTGACAAAACCATACTTGTTTTTAGACTTTAAAGCTGTTGTCATATCAAATTTCCAGCCAAGGAAACCGACACCATTGAACTTTGGAACAAGAAGCAAATCTTGGTTTTCAGCGGCATGGACATAGATAGGGTCATTTATGTCGATGGTGCTGTTTGATGGAGATGCCGCCACCACTTCCTTCTCCTTCTGATTTGGATCCGCCATGGATAAAAGGAGCGCTTATGCCCAGGAAAAATATTGTATTTTTACTGTGCTCTAGATACCATATTAGAAATATTATGGGGAGAGGAATAGGCCCAACAGGAGAATTATATAAAATACCGATACAGACTAGTAAGGCCCAATAACCCATGAGGTTCCATCCTAAAATCAATTGGCTATAGGTGGAGTAGCCCATAAGCTATATGAACTACTTACTAGCTCTAATTTTTCAATGTGGGACTCACACTTGTTCTCCAGCATCCCCCCTCAAGTGTGAGTCTTTCACACCCTGCTTGGACCCATTTGGTACTGGTCCGGTCTCTGCTCCGTGACACAGTCCAATTCAACGGTACTGGCCCGGTCCCTTCTCTTGGTTTATCGTGACACAGTCCGTTTTTACTCGGGTATCCATTAGGCAGTGGTGCATTACCCAAGGTTGAACCTAGGCTCTGATACCATATTGAAAGTATAGGTTTTGATAAAGAATGTGTAAACGTTATGACTTCTCATTGATGTTTTTGTATCTGATAGCTGATTACAAGCGATGTAAAACAAAATAGATATATAGCAATCTAGCTCCTATATTCTAGCTAACAATATAAAGATAAATAAATAATACAAGTTGTTAAGATATTCTAAGTATCTTTGTTATGATATTCTAAATATCTTTGCATATATCTAATAAACTGATTATTCCAATATATGCTCCTTGTTATTCCAATATTGTCCTCCTGCTTCCCTACCTGCATCT
The DNA here is from genome assembly GCA_023374045.1 of Limonium bicolor. Taxonomy (NCBI): domain Eukaryota; kingdom Viridiplantae; phylum Streptophyta; class Magnoliopsida; order Caryophyllales; family Plumbaginaceae; genus Limonium; species Limonium bicolor. Next base: position 305,142,806 of record CM041776.1, on the reverse strand, counting down.
TCTCACAACTGACTACAGACACACCCATACTCTCCTGTCTCAAAACAGGACGAGGAGTACAGCACCTGCTATGCGGCATCCCGTACTTAGCTCTACGAGCAAAAATTTCAAAGCCCAGAAACCGTCAGCCGTTAACCCTGTTAATCGCTTCAACTAATCGGGAAGGAGTCTTCAACTGGACCAACGCAAAAGCAAGCTTATTGTTAGGATGGAACTTTTTAGAAATGAAGATTCTCGTGATGTTGTCATCCATCTTCAAGAGCCAATGAATGGCTTTTGAATCTGCAAGTCGACTGAGATTGTTGATGAAGAGGGTACAAGGATGGCCATCCGCAGCCGGAACGAAGTCATCTCCAGCAGCTTCCTTCAACCTCGACGCATCTCCATCTGCTCTCCTCGATCTACAACGCCTCCTGAACGACGCCTTCGTCCACCGGAAGCACTGATTGGAGGGGGCGCTACGACCTCCTCGCCTACTGCCATGCGACGCGGCCTGCAAACTAGAACGCTGCAGTTGACTCTGGTTCTCCTACCTAGAACACCGTGACTCGCTTTGAGTCCTCCTCCGAGAAGAAGATCTGCGCGAGCGACTCCTCGAACAAAACCGCCTCCTGGACCACCTTGAATGACACCTGGAGACACAGGAGCTTCGCCGCCGGTCCCTACGCCTCCCACGACTGTCCCGCTCCTCTCGCTCACGCTCTCCTCTCATGTGTTATCTTTGTTTCAGCACAATCTTCCCCGATCCCGTCCTTGACCTAGAGTCAAAACTAGAATGATGGGTAGTTCTTGCTCCATTGACTTATTACCTTATCCTTATTATAATTTCTATTAAAACAACCCCTTTCACACATACCAATCTGCTCCACATCTTAAATTTTACCCTTGATGTATAACCTTTTCTTTATTATAATTTCTATGCGACCTATCCTTATGGGTTTTTCTAATCAACTGTGAACAATTTACAAATCCCAAAGGAAAAGGCTTACAATTTTGATCCTTCGTTTTAGTAGTTTAGGTAGTGGCTTTAAGATGGCTCGCTATAAAAATCAGTGCCCTTTCCTTTCCATTCAGATATATAATTTATAAGTAGGTCATATCTGAGTTTCACGAGAATGTACAATTTTATTTTAATTTGATTCTTGTGCTCAATCAACTACAGATTCTTGAATGAGATGATGCACTCTTTTTTATTGCCATGTGTTTGAGTGGTATATAATAATTTGACATTTTATTGTATTGACATTGAAATCTTCTCTTTTAACAGTATAAGAATATTGTTCTATTGGTGCAATTTGTATACTATCAAATAGGGCAACATAAACTTTGCTCCTATAAATGTTATCAAATAATAAGGGTGCAGTATTTGATTGAAGCAAAAAAGCAAGAAAAAAAATCACGTCCTAACAGATAGAATGAATTGGTGCAATTATAAAAGTCACAACGTGCATTCATATAGGTTCATTATCATAATAATAGGGAAAACCTATTGAGGAGATCTTGTAATCTTGCTCTAGTAGATAATATTAATTGGTGCAGTTTTTAATTTAGCACCAAGTGGTATGTCAAAAATGGGACAATCTTTATTCTTGCACCTTTTGTATACCTTATTAGTTTTTTTTTTGAAAACGTATACCTTATTAGTTGGTGTAATTCTACTCTCACTCTGAAGCTATAAGTGGAAGATAAACCTTTCGCTCTAATTGTATTGATCAAATAGCGCAACTTAGATTTTGAGCTCTGATTATGGTGTCAAATGAATGATGTGGTTGGATTTATGTTGGAGCAACTAGTTTCATGCCCTATTAGATATGCTCAATTGGTGCATAGGCTTGTTTGACACCAAGAGGCTATAGCAAACGGTGCAATATATGATCTAATGGAGCGCCTGAATCTCGCACCATTATGGTTTATTCTCCGTGGTCTTGCGAACAACAAAGGGAGAAGAACATGAGTCATCTGTGATTGACATTTTTATTTTGTTTTTTGTCATTAAAGGTTAGTATCTCTCAAAACCTCTAAACTGAATTAGCTAGGTTTCTACCAAATATCTTTGATAATTATCTTGTGATGCCTTCATTCACTTCTTGTGTATGCACCTCAAACACTGTTATCTCTCGCACACCTAGGGATGGCAATGGGTTAGGTGATGGGTCAGGCCGACCCGACCCGTCACCCGTAAATTCATCACCGGTCACCCGTTTCATCTGTCACCTGTAGGTGATGCGGGCGAAACGGGTGAACCCGTCACCTGTTTTTTTTTAACAAGTATTTTTAGCCTTTAACACCTATATAAGCTTAATTTTTCAATAAAAATACACCCATATTTGTTGAATAATACAAACTACATCAATAAATGTCAATAACATACTCAAAACATAGTTTATTAACCAACAAAATGCTAAAAATACACCCATATTTTCAATTACACATACATGCGGGTGACGGGTCGGGTGACTGGGTGGAAAATGTTCACCTGACCCCACCTGTCACCCACACCCGTTTCACCCGTCACCCACTTTTTGCGGGGTTTTCACCCATTTTAGCAAGTTGGGTGGTCGGGTAAATCGGGTACCCGTCATCCATTGCCATCCCTACGCACAACATATTGAAGACGAGGTTGAAAGCACTTTGAACCGGTAATATACTCTAACCCATTCTTTCTTCACTCACGGTAATTTTACGAGCCCAGCTGGTGAACAAGGAACATACACTCTCTGCACCTGTCTTCATTCCCTTCTTGTTTCTACTCTTATGCAAATATTGAGCTCTGCTATCTCTCTTACACCAAATTGAAGACGGGGCTGAAAACACTTCAAACCGGTAATATACTATACCCTATCTTTTTCTCTTCACTCACGGTAATTTTGCGAGCATACCAGGCAAACAAGGAGCATACATTCTCTGCGCCAGTCTTCATTCACTTCTTGTGTCTGCCTCTACCACTCTACAAAGTGATGCATCTCTCCCACAACAGTAAGAAAATAAGGCTGAGAACATTTCATCTGGGAACCGGTAGTATACTTGAACTTATCTTCTTCTCTCTGGGATGTTTAGCATTTCTGCACTCTAAGGGAAGTCATTTGATTTCATTTTGCGTCCTCATTGTGTTCCCCTCATATTTCTGTACCCACTGAGGATAATCTTACAGAGTATTAATGAACCAGATGCAAACATGTTACCTGTATCATCAGCAGATGATGTTATCAATTTGATGAATCTTGGTCAGAAGAATTGAGCAATGAGTTCCGGTTATTGATTTTGTTAGCATGGATCAAGTGAGTGGGTGATGTGAAGCAGAATATTGTGTCACAGTAATCTATTTAGGCCCTCCTGTTATACCATTGTTGGTGCATCAAAAGCTCAACTAAATTGTTATCCACTTTTTAATTCAGGTTGATGATTACTGTCTAAGTAAGGATGTGTTTAGTGGTGCCGATACCGCGCCATGAAGCCCAGTTGATATAATTAAACTTATTCATGATGAAACAGAGGAAGGCAAAGCTATAACTAAGGAGGATGTCAATTGTAGTCTCTCTGGTGATGTTCTTCATCAGTCTCACTTAGTGGTAACTAACTAACCTGAAAACAATAGAATATATACTTGCAAGGAGTTTTGAGAGATATGCAAGTTTACGAAGTTATGTCAGAGTAGAAGATCAAAACATTCTTGGAAGGAGAAGTTGATATTATTCTCCTTTTCAGTATAGTAAAGGGTTTTGTGTTCGTAATATTGAGTTGGAGCTAGGTATGGAATTTTTAAGTGATTGTTTTTGTTATGCCTTGTTCCTTCCCTTTGCTTCTGTGACACTATAATGTGTATATCATATACGTTACCCACACCTATGTGGTTGAATTTAATGTGTTTACTTCAGGTTTGTTACAGTTTCCTTGAACACCACTCTTGTGGTTTGTGGGACTATTGTTTCTTGTTTTTATCTGGTTACTTTTTGAACAAGCAAATGGCTTAATCACAAGTGGGCAGTAGTATGTGGGATGTAGTCCTTTCTATGTGATATTATTATTTGGAAGCTTTCCACCTCTTAACTCACCTCTGTTGATTATACTATTATCAAGATGTTTGTTAATGAATGTTACTTTGGTTTATTGGCTTTGTTTTATGGGTTGTTGTACTCTCTCTTTAAATGGAGATTTCAGGAGTTTAGGTTTTGAGTTGTTCTAGATCAATTGCATCAAGTGTTGTTGTGGTGGCTGTATTTGCGGACACTTTGTTATAGCCTACCAGACTCACTAGCACCTGTTGAAACATCCATAGTGTCCACGCTGGTGGTATTGACGATTGTTGGTGATGTTAGTAAAGAAAAGATTGATTATTTAATTTGTGTTTGTTTGATATTTGTGTACATCTATGCTCAGGTAGTAGGTGGTGATATGATCATGGGGAAGTGGATCATACAAACTACTAAGATATCTTCTTAGCTCTAAATTGTGTTCATTCTTATAGATGTGATATCGCAGTTCTAAACTGTATCGTTACTTCAACTCTAAATTGGATTAGTGTTTAGCGTTGTTCTTTTTATTTATTTTTTTGTACATGTTCAAGGGAAGGACCTAACATCAGGAGCCAATCTTCATGGTTAGATGCACTTAGTGGAGTTAGCTAGAAGTGAAAGGGTTAAAAAATCAAAGGTCAATGGGGATAGGCTGAAGGAAGCAGTGCATATCAACAAGTTTCTTTCTACTTCGGGGATGTGATTGCTTCTCTTGCTCATAAAGGCGTTCATGTTCCTATCAGAATAGTAAACTCACACCATAGGTTCACGATTCTTCGGGTTAGTCTATCTGTACTTTTTCATTTGATTTTTTTTGTTTTTGTAGGTGAAAATCAACTATTGAATTGGTTTCGCAGTACCAGAATGTTTAGACTCGCTTAGATAATGTGGCATTTATAACTTTGTTTGCTCTTAGTAAAAGGAAACACCTGTTTATTGATTAGAGATTAGAGATTGTTATTTGGGTGTTAATGTAGGGTTTTTTCCGCTTGTTTTTGAAATCGTGGTACAGATGGCTAATCATTTTATTGGTTGGAATGACATTATTTGAGTTGCTAAAGACTGAAAAAGCTAGTATTGTTTTCTAAACTCGGGCTTGAACAACATTAAGCTTTGTGTTGAGGTATTTCTCAATTCCAAAGGGCTTGTGGATTAAAGGATGGTGCTTCGATTCATGTCGAAACTAGTATGGGCAGTAATTGCCTGAAATTTGAATGTTGCTTGAGATTGATGGTTTTATTTATTGGCCTTGCTACCATCCCACACGAGCTCTTAGTGCCCTTAAGACGGTATTTATGTATAGTTGATACAACTCAATGGTAAGTAATAGTTTATGTTAAAGATTGTGTTTAAGAGATAATATTATACATTTGTGGAAAATGATAAATGAAATTTTATAAGTATCTTCATGATTGTTAATAGATTTTGGTTGTAAAAATTTTATATTGTATTCTTTAATTTCAATATAGAGAGTATTGATATGATTATATAAATAATGCAGGATTTAAATGATTTTTTAAAAAAGATAATGAAAGATCAAATAGTGCACCTTTTTTGCCCCAAGTTGCACTATTAGTTTCATATCGATCAATTAGTGCACATTTTGTTGCACCAATAGAGTTCAAAAATAGTGCAACATCTCCACGATGCACCAAAGTCACTATTGTAGCGAATCAATAGGTGCAACCTTGGAGCAACTTTAATTTTGTATAACGACTTAATTGGAGCAAAATTTTTATCTATTGAGACAACTTTATTACTCCAGTTGAGCTTGTATGTAGTAGATTCAACTTGTATGTAGTAGAGTAAGTAAAGAAATCCTGCATGGATAAGGATCTATATAGAAAAACCGATGGTCACTTACATTAATTGTGTGAAATAAGTAGTATTTGACTGCTATTATAAATAATTATTCGGTTGATTTTATCTTACTTAGTTTATGTTATTTTGTTAGCTTGTCAAAATAATTTTTTTTTAGTTTAGTTTTTCAATTTGTATGCAATTATTATTTTAAAGTTACTTTTAAATTTTGCATTTAATATGTTAGGTTTGTTTGATCCATACAGAGAAGAAAGGTAATAACTGATAGATATTGTATGAAAAGTGATACACAAAGTGGGTCACCAAATGGACCCAGCCATTAGTAGTATCTACTTTTTTTTTCTAAATTAAAATAAATTTAGCTATCAATTTGTATTTTTTTATAATTATAGTAGCGGGTAGAACAAGGTATTTCATTGTTAGATCATGTTTTAACTTTATATAATGCTTTTAATCATGATATAAGTCAAATTATTTGGATAGTTTATGTGGATTTCTAACCTTGAAAAGATACTGTAGTTATGGTTTTGATCAACACACATTGGGTTGTCTCTTAGTAAACATTTCTAGGGTATTAGTTAGAAATCATAAAGCACATGATTAACCTTTATGTAATGAGAAGGTTGAAATTGGAAAACTTTTGTCTCTAGTTTAGAAGGTGATCATTTGAGGCCTCGGGATAATTTGTTTTTTTACTTTTCAAAATCTAACTATGTCACGTTAAATATGGCTTAATTAATTAATACTAGATAATCATACATTATATTAAGCAAGGGTAAGATATAATCCTTCATTCATTTGCGATTATAATTGATAATCTTCTAATTTAGCTTGGGTTAAGAAATTAAATGGTGAATCGGTTTCTTCTTCAACTGCAATCAGGTATGAATTTTGCCTTAGTGCGATGGAGCTGAACCTGTGTTAAACAATATATTAGTTTGGGGTGTTTATAACCTGTTGAATCTGAAGAACAATGTTAGAGGTATTGTTTCTTCTAATAAGTATGTGAAATTATGTTTGATGTAAGGGGGTGTTTGTTTTGCGCAGGGGAAACGAAATGGAATCAGGAAAGAGAATGTAGGGGTATGGAAAAGAATTCTCTGTGATTTTCTTAGCTGTTTGTTTGTGCAGGGGAAATAGAAATGAATAACTGGTCAATGGAATAACACCCTACCGGTAATCACACCATTACTCTTAACCTGTCTCCATTATCAATACACGAGCAGCGGAAATTCTAATACGACCGGGGGTGAAACAATGCGTTAGCCACACGTGAAAAGGCCAATTCCAAACAACAATACAACACACTATCGGTCTGATGGGTCTTTACCGAGTACACTAAACAAAATGATACATTCCATTCCCTTATCAATTCTCAACCAAATACAACCTTCAATCCCATGGTAAATAATACAGTCTCCATTTAATACTATACCGAGTATCTACAATTCTCAACATTATTAATGACATTTCGGTCTTACATTTCCATAATACAACAATACAAATAATTAACAACTACCCATGCTTAATCACAACCCTGTCCTACTCTCGAACGGTGATCAGCTCCTTTGTACCTGGAAAATGAAAACATCGCCCCAAGGGGCTCAGCAAAATTGCTGCATATGACTTCCGCATACCCTGCGTACTAGCGAGGGTACACCGACTAATTGGTCGAGAGCATGTGATTCATTTTATTTCAAACAGCATGCAATACAACAATACATTATATATGTACATTCACACAACACTCCACATTCAATCCAGGAATACAATCCACACAGATATCACATCCAGCTCGGTAGGTTCAATTACCTTATTCTTAAACCTTGAGAGACCGTATCTCAAGTGAGTTTCATTCTTATTACTCATCCATTTTTCCACCCCAACCGGGTAGTCTACTTGTCCTAGATTTTAGACACTCTCGGTCCCGATCTAGTTTTCTGGATTATTCTACTCTTGAATAATTTTAGGTTAAGCCTCCAAGGCCTCCGGCGGAGACATATATAGGTCTCACCACCGGGCTTTTATAATCTCAAGACGGAATTAGAAACATTCTCTCATGTTCCCTCTTCCTATCCCATAATACCCAGCTTACCCCTTTAGACGGGTAAGCTCTGCCGGTCTTACTCAAGTCGGGCACCACTATGTGGAACACGGCCCCGCAGGGCACCACTATGTGGCACACGGCCCAGTAACAAGGGAGTTCGACCACGAATTTGGAAACATACGCTCTGTTGCTTCCTCTTCCTTGCACGCGTGACTCACAATCCCCTTAACCCAACTCTCGGGTTAGTAACAATAGGTACTCATATATAAATACATATATAGATATCAGTCAGCCGCATCTCTCTCGATGCTTTCATACAACTTAGGAGGTTTTCCTATCTCGTTGTATCTGCCGATTTACGGGTCGCCCCTACACTTCCATTACTTAGGAATTATGTTCATTTTCTAACATTGAGTCTCATCCTTGCATAGGAGGTCGACTATTGATATTAAGGACGTTCTCTAGCCTTATAGTCGCTTGTTCACTTTTCGAGTAAACTCTTAAGTTTGATTTATCGTTGTCCATTGATCGATGGTTTTCATGTGTTATCTCGTTTTTATTATCTCACGACACGACTCGTTCTTCGAGTCACTAATTAATCAAGACTCAACTATGAGTCGCACTACCATACACAATCAACATTCAATCAATTCATTCACAATTCACATTTCATGAATTATACAAACTTTAGTTGAAAGAATGCAATCCAACAAACGACAATACATACAAGCACTAATAAGTGTACACATTCCGATTCGTGCATTTATATTGTTAGGTGATCGCACAATCAAACAAGCACACAAATCGGGGTAACGAAGTTAGGATACAAAGCATGAGGAAATCATACCTTTCACCGGGGTTAACTTTACCGGGTGTTCTCACGTTCCTTGGTTCATCCTTGTTCCTCGAATCTCACTCACGAACCACTGACTACATGCCAAATGGTTCTATTAATATTTGAGCATTACGGTATATACATAGTTGCTACTCCCGTACTTACCCCGTTGTCCCGTTATTTCGGTTTAACTTAGTGTAATTAAACTCACAACTTCCTCAACCACTTCTTAAACTTGTTTATACTTCTTAAGACCTTTAAAGGTCATCAAACAACTCCTAAACATCATCTAAAACCAATACCATTCAATCCCCCATGTTTTAAAGCCTAAAAAGTACTCACGGGTGAATTCTGGGGGTGGTCCGGGACCTGGTCCGGACCCTAGGTCCCGGACCAATACAGAAATCAACTTTCGGCACAATTTTACACCTGGTCCTGGACTTAAGTCCCGGACCAATTCCTGTATTCACTCTCGGGCCTTTTTTTGATGCGGTCCGGGACTTGGTACATATCCTAAGTCCCGGACCCTGCTAAAAACTGTTATTAAGGTCATTTTTCAGCCCCAAATCAACCCTTAATCCACCCCTAATCTTTCCATAAACTTTTCACAAGTTTCGTACATAATTAAACACCTCAAAACACTCCATAAACCACTCCAAATCTTTGGTTTAATCCACCATCCAATTCTTGCTCAAATTCAACAAATCCAAATTCTCACATTTTGCATTTTGCACTCTTATGCATTTCTAACTTCTTCTTGCTTGTTTCTACCTCCTACCAACCTCACCAAATCCATCAATGACCATTACAAATCATTCCTACATAAATGCACTTCCAAAACCCAAGTCCAACTCTCATTTCCTAAGTCTTGCACACTTGCTCTTTTCTAGTTTTTCCATAGCATTTCAATACCTATTTGCTACAGATTTTTACCTCCTTCCCTCTAGTTCTCCAAATGCCATTTCAAGGCTATTACTCAACTCTAAACAACACTACAAACACCTAGGTTCCCCAATTCACTAAGTCATCTTTAAACACTTGTTTTTCTACCAGAATGTTGTCATAACCTCCCCATAAACCTTACATGTCCAAACTCATCTTTTTCACCATTTTCAATCCTAAACTAGCCACACCCATACAAGGGTCCTACCAGCACATAAGCTCAACCAAAAATCCACCACATCAATATTATAGCTCCAAAACTCAAATGCAATGGCACTTAGGCCCTTAAATCAAAATAGTTCACAATTATCTCTAAAATCAACTATACACATCCTCCCACATAGATTTCAATTCATAGTTTGGGCTCATTAATTTAATTACTCATCCCAAATCCTAAAGCATTTTAAAACAAGCTTTAAGGTTGATTTCTTACCTTAATTCCACAAGTCTCTTTTCAATTCTCCTCCTCCTTTTCTCCTTCTCTAATTCAGTCAAATGGGCAATGGAGTTGCCAAACTCCATTCCCAACATTCAAGAGGCACAAAATGAATATAATCAAACCTCTAACCCTTAGAAAAATTCTAATTCAAAGAAAGAGCTTAAACACCACAAGTTAAGGTTTACCTTTGGAGTGTTCAAGAGGGGTTTTCACCCATGAATCAAAAGGGGAAACTCCACCACCATTGGAGGGTTGAATTGAAGCTCAAAATCAAGAAGAAAACAAGGTGTGAGAGAGAGAAAAATCAGCCAGCTCTACAAGATGGAGAAAGAATGGGTTTTTCATGAATCTTTTTACCTTAGGAGAGAGAGAAGACTCCAAGCTACCCATTGATGCTATTTTCTCTTCAAGTGGGGAAAACCCATATGGATGAAGTTCATCCTTTTCGAATTTTGAAAAGAGAGAATGATAGAGAATGATGAGAGGAGTTCAAATATGTAATTTATTTTTGATTTGGAGCTTTAATAAAGCTTGGGCAAGGCAAAGAAGGGAGGAAGCCATTGTTGGCTGGTTGGAGAACTCAAATCGGCAGCTTGGGGGAATGAAGAAGAAACTCGTGGTGGGGGAAAGAAGAAAGGAAAAGAGAGAAGAGGGAAATGGGAAAAAATGAGAGGAGAGAGGTAACCTTTTTACTTTTGTACTTTTGCACTTTTCTATTTCTCTTTTCTCTTTCTTTTCTAGCTTTATTAATGTGTGTGAGGGGGCTGCTTTACTGAATAAAAACCGGCCCCATATATATTACAAGCTGGAGCGTTTTTCTTTTACAGAAAACGCTTGTGATTTTACCCGGTTTAGCACTATTCACTAACCGGGCCCGTTTTCCGGAATTTTCTCGTTTCTTTAATTTTAATGGTTAATATACCTCCATTAATGTTTATTTATAGTTATTTAATGAGCTATAATTTTTACGGGTTCATTTGACCACTTAAAGTCACGTTTTCGGGTTTTCTCGAAAAACGTGCGCTAAAGCTTTATTAGCGTTTTAACTCATTATTTGGATCCGTTTTCTTCGGGAATTGTTCCCATATATTATTTAGGCCTTATTAAGCCTTTCAAATCCATTTAATACTCTTGTTGAGGTCGCATTCCTCTTAGGGTCACTTAACGCTCAATTTAGCGTTTTTCGCTTTTTAAGCGTTTTTCTTGTTTCTTTTGGATTTATTCTTTTTACCAAAATTCATTAGGCACTAATAGGCCCTCAATATCGTATTAGAGTAATTTAATCACCCTAATTAAGTTCGGGGTATTTCAAATGGTCACCGGTCAATGGTCAACATCCACCGGTCACTGGTCAATGGTTATTAGTCATCGGTCAATGGTCATATATCACCGGTCAAAGTGTGCTAGGAGAAGGGAATCTCATTGCCTAGCAGAGGTGGGGAATCAAGTTAGATGGGTAATCCCATTTCTTTTTCCTTTCTTGAAAATAACAAAACTGACTAAACAAATAGCAGGAAACGAAATCATTCCTATTCCCTTTTTTTATTACCTCAAAACAAATGCCTCCCGGATATTCTTAAGCTATGACGGTATGATAACGTGTGGGGACATATAAAATGGGATCAATAGATTGGGTACGGGTTGGGTGAAGTATCACCATATCCATCACCCGGATATAGCATTCATCTGTCATTCTGCGTCGTTTCTTATTTACTTTTTATCAGTCATCTGTTCATCTGTCATCTGTGGGTAATTCAAGTGAATGATAATTGGGTGAATAGGATGATAATGAGGTGAAACTTCTTTTATATCATAAACAATAATTTTTTAGTATAATAATGAATAAAAAAATTTATGTATTGCTATAGGTAAATTTTTCTTATATTTTAAGAAAATTCACTACAACATAATAAAAGTAATCTTCCAATCCATCATCTATTTATTTCAGGTGATGGATAGGGATGTCAACGGGTCGGGTTCAGGTCGGGTGACGCTCCACCCAACCCGTCACCCATTTTTCACCCGCATACCCGACCCGTCACCCGAAAAATCACCACCCGTCACCTGTTTCACCCATTTTTTTCTAGCATGTATTTCTCACCCGTTTCACCCGCATTTCACCCGTGTTTTTTCTAGCATATATTTTTATTTTGTAACACCCATATAAGCTTAGTTTTTTGCTAAAAAAACATCCACATTTGTTAATAAGACATACCATATCAACTAATGTCAACAGCATACTCAAAACATAGAGAATTAGCCATGAAATAAGTATTTTTTAAAAAATATATATATGCGGGTGACGGATCGGGTGAATAGGTCGGGTGACGAGGTGAAAATTTTTCACCCGACCCGACCCGTCACCCGAACCCATTTCACCCGTCACCCTTTTTCATCCGTTTTTTTTTGCAGGTTTTCACCCGTTTTAGCGGGTGAGATGATCGGGTGAAACGGGCACCCGTCACCCATTGCCATCCCTAGTAATGGATGAATTGTTTTCACCCAAACCCTACCTGAATTCGACATCCGTCTTCCGATCCATCATCTATTTATTTCAAATTTTTATCCGTTTTTTTAAATCAGGTGAATCGGGCTAGCGTTTAACTTTCCATTCTCATATGAGGACAATATGTAAATTCCGTCGATTACAGCCAGATACTGTTTTTGTCATATAAAGGATTGAGGACTACATCCAATGTTTGAAACAACTTGTTGCATCCATTCAAATGTTGGTTCCATCATTTCTCATCTACTTTATTCAAACGTGACATCCAAACACTAATCTAACAGTTGCCATCAATTTCATTGTAATATCCTCTTCTTTAATCCAACAACTACTTTTGATAGCTGACCACCAACAAATATACAAATTCTGTCGATTGCAAGGAGTGTAACCAACCAGGCTATCTTTCATTAGACTCAAAGGCTATGACGTAGGAGCTTGCTTGTACGGTAAGAAATGTTGTCATTAGGAATGAAGTTAAAACTCACGGGCCAAAGTTTACCTTCACCAAAATAGATCTGTAGATACATAGCTGACAAATACGGCGTAAATATGGACTGGGTTTGATTTGCCCTGTTGATTTTGTTAGCAACAAATCTGCCTTTTGAGCTCGTATAGGGCCCGTTCATTTGAGAGATTTACAAATTTTATGTAGTTTTATTACTTCTATAAATCATATTATCCATCATTTGTAAATTTATTATCAGACTAGTCTAAAATCGGACCCCATTATTTATCAATCATCTACTATTAGTTAATTAACCACCCTACTATAACTAGTTTTACGATAAATGTCTAAATAGAAGTTTTTTGTGCTTTCAAACGGATGTACCCATAATCTGGTGCCTTTCCTTTTTGAAAAATAATAACTGGCTCCTGCACTGATATAAAATAAGTTAAAATATTTCATTCAAAAGTTAGATATTGTGGCGTATATCTTCAATGGTAATTATTTCTAGAATGCTTAATTATCTAACAAACATCAAACTCAGATTAAACGGTAACTGAAAAGTAAAGCTACCCGATTCAATCCAATCCAGCTGTCTCGTTATCATTCATAAACTAAAGGTGAAGGTGGCCACTGGGCTGAACCAGGTCCACAGGACCAGTTAGCTCGGTCAAAGACCAGTTAGGCACCGCTATTTAGGAACCAGGACCAGCTCAGATCAGCTCGCATGAAATAGTGGGATCCTTGGCCACCCCTACCCTAAAATTGTCCATTGTGCCCTTAATACCTTTTTTTTCTTTGAAAAACCGTTGTGCCTTTTATTAACTTCACATCAATAACCATTTCTTAAAATAAAAAAAGACTCAAGAGAGACTATGAGGTTAATAGCCACTAAACAACGGATGAGTGCTTTTAAAGTGGAAATCTCTGCTACCTCGTAGTTATATACATTTGCCAACACAATAGGCGTTTAAAGGCCTCGAAAAAGATTTAACACGATTTACTACACCGCGTACAGAGCGTATGGTAAATATTTTCGGTCGCTAAAAAGAGGTCAACAACCAAACCTAACATATGAAACATAACATTGTACAAGCACAATAAATACACATATAATGTTACGCAGGTACATAGTTAAAACCGAGTATCTAGAGAAGATGACACTGAGTTTTAGATTCAGCACTAGTACTTGATCCCGTAACCTGTGGACCTAGAAAGGGCTACTACAAGGTGTTAGATAAATATCCCATGGTAGAGCTAGAATCAATAAGCAGTCGTTCTACAAATCATAAAGAAAATAAAAATAAACCCTTCTTCTAATAGCTATATCGTCTTCAGCTACAGAACAGTACAACTCTAGCAAATCCCTTATACTTACAACAATCCCTACTAATCAACCATAGCCTGATTTTGACCACCTAACAGATACCCCCCACCCTCCAAGCATTAGTTGGGGTTAGAATAGCCATCGTTATAAATAGCACCTGAAAGAGGGACAAGGACACGAGCGAATTAGAATTTAACCAGAAAGAGGAATCAATAGATTTTCAGCACAGTTGTATGAAATACTATTTCTAGCTAGCAGTGTCAGATTTATGATTCGATTCCAGGTCACAACTAAAACTACAAATCACGGGGAAAGAAAGCAAGGATCGAGTCAAATACCAGCCCTATATCAAGATCTCTGAAAGAGATGGTTGCGTGCAAGCACATCATACATTTCAGCAGCTGGGATGTTCTCACATCCAAAAAGATCTTGAAGCTTTGAATCACACAGCACCACTGAATTCAAAGTATCCTGTAAACCCACCCACACCCATTAAAGTGGTAACGCAAAAGTTGGCAGTACTAGCAGTTACTTAATCAACTATGTAAATCCATGAAAATCCCCATAAACAACCGCAAATATAAGATTAGCCCGCAGACCAACAACAAAAACTACAGATGTCACTAAATAACTATTCCCTTTTTCATACTTCACAGGGAAGTGAAAATACGCAGGCCATAGTTTCAAGAGCAGAGAAAAATCTGCCTACCTCCAGACCTTGCACCTTAATGTATTCTGAAAGACGCTGAAATACCTCAGCCTGGGGCATCTCTTTCTCACTTGTACCAAAAAATTTCACAAGTGCCTCTGATATTACAACCGGTTCAGATTTAGATACAACCTCTTCAGATATTACAGATGGTTCAGATTCAATGGTTTTCACATCATTTGATGCTACTTCTTCGACCTTTTGTTTCTTGGCCTTGGGAGCTGGATCCTCTGGAAAACCCAACCATTGGCAATTCAGATGTGATATTTACCACTCAAGATAGATATCTAATAAACATACACGGAGTTTTTACATACTTGAGGGGTCCAGAGGCAAGATGTGTTTGGACAGTAGCTTGTTCATCTGAAACATGTCAGTACAGTCAGTGTCAAATAGAATGCGTAGCTTGTCATTGCAGATTATCTTTCTTTTGTTACTTGGATCTTGAAGATTGTTCTCTCTTATGTATGCCCAGAGCTGTTTGACAATCTGTTAAAGAGAGTCAAATTATTACAAACCATAATAATAACAACAGCAACAACAACAATAATAATAATAATCATACACGACATAGGTACCAAATAAGAACACTAAATACCTGAGTCCTTGGCAAAGCTGGCTCACCAACAATAGCTTGAAGCTCAGGTGAAACACCACATAGTTTGTTAAGTCCCCCCGGGCCACCCCGTCTTTTTGCTTGGCTGGCGGACTGCAAGACACATATTTGTTCAAATGCTTGATTACTAAAAGCCAGTCAAGTATAGAAGAACCAGTATGTTGATCATCACTATGCTCATCAATAACCGAGTTCACTGAACAAGAAAGTCAACAATTGAAGAGAAGAGCATTAGGCTTGTGACCAAATAGTATGAACAGCCCATTAAATTCATCCACCAGTCACAATACTACCTTTAACAATATGCACATCCCGGATACAGCAATAAAACAGAAAATAGTGATACAAAATTCTCACATTCTTGGGATAAAAGCTCCCCAAATAGAACTGTCCACGATGGCCGTGCATGTGTGTTACAGGCTTGAATTTTTAATTTTGAATAGATTATCATTGCTACAATAGATTCTCAGAGGCAATAAAACACTATGCAGACAACAAAAATTGAGTGACAGCAGTGTCGAGCTTGTAAGGTAACAGGGAAAAATGTATACACCAGTGGAGAGGAATTAAGGACGGCATGAGCAGACATGCTGGAAAAGAGAAACATATATAAATTTCCACTTAATCCCCTACATTAACATTTTTACCAAATGAATCCAGATGCATGTTCACCGTCCTGACAGAGTTCATCACCGCAGCTGACATTATGGCATCAGTAATTGGATTTGGGGTATGGTTGCAGGGTCAGATGATAAATCAAGGTGTGATCGTACAGAACATATGATACAATACAAGAGAGTAGGATATTTGATGAGGGCTAGAATGGTCTGTAGTACACCGCCAATTAAACTTAAATAAAAGCATAAAAATGAATTGATAAGGTTGGATAAAGCCAAAGCCAAAACCAAATCCTAACAAAGAGTAAAGAAGCACGCTAACTATGGCCAATATGCCACTTGGTACATTTAATAATCCTCGGTAAACGTTCAGCTCGTAAAGCATCCCTCCCGTGGCAATTTAAAGAGTTATATCATATGTGCATCGGTAATGCCATTTAGGGTTTGGTCAGCACCAAATTGAATGAACGGATGGCTTGCATTTGCTACATCTACTCCACCAAATCGGGCTCTCTTGAGCTCACCCATCAGCTCCCTCAATTAATACATGAAGAATATGAAGCAAAATAAATCCCCCAAAAAAGTATCGGAATATTCACGAACTCAACCACCACTTCAAGCATTTTACTTCTCGCACCAAACATATCAACTCAAGCAAACAGCACTCACCGCACAGGAATCTGTAAAAGCACGAAAGCAACAGCAACTACCGACACAACTATACAGTCCATACAAAGCTTAGGCCCGAAGACAACCCTAAAAGCGAGTAGTCACAAGTAGCCAGGACAACATTATCAAGAAGTTTAATACTAACCCTTCTTTAACCGGCACCTCAGGACCCAGATGAGAAGGAGCAGCAGCTAGGGACTGGTGGCCGGGCTGAGAAAAGTTGATCTCGGTGGCGTTTCCACGGAAAACGGGTCCACGCTGCTGCGGGTGGTAGTGAGAGGGTGCGGCTCGGAAAATAGGGTTAGCATGTGGAGGTGGAGCTGGGTTCGACACATGCTGCGGCGGCGGTGGTGGAGGCGGAGGGTGAGAAGCAGAGAAGATGAGATTAATCTGGGCATGGATGAAGTCAAGCTTGTGGGAGAGGTCGTAACCTAGCTTCGATTGGAGGTGAACGACGACGTCGTTGAGGGTCGTGAATGAGTTGGGAGGGTTGTCTCGGAAGAGGACACCCAGCGACTCTGCTATCTCTTGGTCGGAAACCATTTGCAGAGAAATTCCAAGGGGGATTTAAATTATTGACGGGAAAAAAAGGGGGGAACCCGAACCGAACTTTCTCACACACACAGACAGGGCACAACTCTCTCTCACCAACCCACCCACACAGAAAAATCTCTATCTCTCAGTATCTCTGTCTCTCTCCCTGTAGGTCGCTCTCTCTCTCTATCTCTCTCTTCTTTCTCGCCTGTCTCTCTTCCTTTCTTCTTCTTACTTATCTCTCGCTCTCTCTATCTCTCTCCTCTCTCTCTGTCTGTGTCTGCTCCTCCTCTCTGTCTCTCTCTTTAAAGGGATTTTTTTATTCTCGTGAACTACCGAAGTAGGCCGCAAGGTCTTGGAAGTCAATTACTCTCTGAGGGTAAGTGAGATCTGTCTCATATCATATGCTTCTCGCCTAACTCACGCGGAAAATCTTTACCTGTGGACCCATAATCCCATGAAACAATCCGTCCCACTTTAATCTTTTTTTTTATTTATTTTTTACCCTCTCTTGTTCAAAATAAATGTCGTTTTAGATATTTTTACACTTTTTAAAGAAGAGTTTAAAATGACTAGTGTGTATTTACTTTTTGTATGAGAAGAATAAAAAAGTAAGTATACTTTATTGGCAAGACAAAAAAGTATAATACAATGACATTAATAATTAAAAAAGTAAAAATGGCAAAAGTAGAAAGTAAGATACAAAAAGTCTAAAACGACAAATAATTTGAACATAAGTCACAAGTCTAAAATGACAATTATTTTGAACTGGAGGGAGTATGTTTTTCTATTTTAATATTAAATATATAAGATAAATAATTTCATAAAACAAATTTATACAACATATGGTTTTTGACATAAGAATTTCATTACAAAACTTAGATTTGTAAAATTATATCATCGTACATGTTAAATATTGAAATCAAATTACATGTCCAAATAGTAAATCAGAAGGTCAAACCGGGACTGAGGGAGTAAGAAAAAATCAATTAAAAAATGACTGATTGGGCGTCGACGATTGGGGTGAAGGGTGGGTGTCGACACAGGTTGGAGGGGCGAGCGCCAATGTGGGGATGGAAGCAAATGCGCTGACAGGCATGGTGGCTGGTGGCCCCTGACGTGTGCTGAATTAGGTTTTGACTAGTTTTTTATGTTTTGACCGGTTGTGACCGGTTTTCCCACTTTTGACCTAAATTTGATCGCTTTTGATTAGTTTTAATTAGTTTTGGTCTGTTTTGATTGGTTATGTACCACTGAATTAAATATAAATATTAATAGTATAATATGAGCACTAATAACCTAATCTTTTTACTTGTTTGTACCACTGAATTAAATGTAAAGATCAACAACAGGAGCACTTGTTGACCTTTTTACAATTTTAACATGATGAAACTTGTTTGAATTCATAGGTTATACAGAAATAACATCACCCTTGCCTTCCTTGCTATTAATCTTACTCGGGGTTCTCCACCGCCTCACGCACCATCAAACAGATAGATGAAGCACAAACTCGCTGTAAACAATCGTCTTAGGTAAAAACCTGATCAAATTAAGTTAGAACCGGTTCAAGAAAGGTCAAAACCAGTCAAAAAGAGGTCAAACCTGGTCAAAAATAGAAAAAACAATGCTCAAACCGATCAAAACCGATTGAACCACCTGGTCAACTGTCGTCAACGCCTACCACAAAACGCGAGCGTTGCCGCCGACCATTTTTAGTGGCCGTCAACTCTCACACAGTGATACCATCGTCGTATCCTATATAACATAGTCGTGTCAACGCCTGCTGTTCTCGACGGCCGCGCGTCAGCGCCAGCCCACCTGGGTGGTCGTCGACGGCTTCTACTGAGGAATGCCTAAATGAGCATGTTGAAGGGGTGTATTCCATATGACTTATCAACACTTATCATGCTCATTTCTTCACTTTAACTAGTTCCCTCTAGTTTGTGTTTCAGTGATGTTCTTACACATTTGTTGTTAAAACACGAGGAAAACCTAGCTTGGAGCAAAGTAGACGAAGTGAGCAACACGTGGGCGCAAACGTGTAACGACCCCAAAACCGGACAAGTTCTGAGGTCGTCCCACGTCATGCACTTACTTCATAAGATACGTAAAGTTACTAACGAAACCGAACGGCCAAACGTAAATACTTGTATTAAATAGGAAATAGTCAATGTTTACAAGCCCAAAACACAATTCAAAACATTGCTACATAAATCATAAAACGTCTAGCGCTAAGTACACAAGTCTTTCAAAGCAAAAACAAACTAAAGTCTTCGGAACATAAGCGAAAACCATTGATGGTCAATCTACAGTATATATTAATGGAAAGGAGTGAGCAACCACAACTTGGTAGATAACAAACTTTTTCAATGAAGCATACTAAAAACATTTGAAATCAGAATACGATCCAAAAGCAAATGGAACTGAGTTTCCACAAGCAGATTTTATATCAGAAGCTAACAAGCTCAAACGAAATAGAAGTGTCAATCAAAACAATCAAATCAAAACTTATCTGATTCCCAAATACGGGAAGGAAACTAGTTTTAAGCATACACATATAGAAGAGCGAGGCCCTTGGATCAGAGGATCCCACAACAAAAATGGTAAAGACCACTAGTTGGACCCGCCGGTCACTAATCATCCTTCGCAGCATGTTACAGGATAGGCAGACCCAGCCATCCACGGCTCAGAAGCTAAGTAACTAGGTAAACAAAATGCTCAAACTTTCAGAATAGAAGTGGATAAATGCATAATACGTGAGTAAATCACTTATTCAGACTTAGGGGATCGTAACCCGCAAATAGAAGTCAAAACGAAGCTCAAACGAGCATTTTAGCCAAAATCAGTCACTTGTCCGGACATGTGTCCGGGCTTGCAAGTCCGAACACATGCCGAGGCTCAAAACATAGTATTCCGGACATGTGTCCGAGCTTGGAAGTCCGGACAAATGTCTGACAAAATATACGTGTTGGCGTTTGGACATGTGTCCGAGCTTGCAAGTTCAGACACATGTGGTGACTTAAAATAGCAGAATGTCTGGAACATGTCCGGACTTGTGTCCGGGCTAGCAAGTCCGAACATATGCCGAGACTTGAAACCTAGAACCGTCCTTGCACTCCGGTCGGACGGTAGTCAAGACACGTTCAAAACTGCGAAAATTAGAGAGCATCAGAAGCCCTGTCCGGACGCGGCTAAAGCAAAGACGAAAATGGCAGAAAACCTCATCACAACTGTCAAAATCTCACACCACAAAACCATATCAAATTCACACATTTCCATGGGGGATTTTCAAGACAATAGAAGCAGCAAAACAGAGGGGATAACAACATATAAATTGCATAGAAGGCATAAACATAATTTAATCCAATTTCTAAACTCCCCAAGGTTGAACATCCCCCTTTAAATCCGTTCACCACCACCTTGATTGAAGCGCATAAATTTCCCAACTGAAGCCGAACAGCAACCAAGCAATCCATAGACCAAACCGAACCAAAGCAACCACTGCACAACAATTCGAAAAACCAAAATCAAAATCAGAAACCGAAGCCAAACCCTGAACCAAAACCACATCAAACTCACAATCAAAACCTAACAACCGAAAAGAAGAATTGCACAAGGACGGAGCCTTGAAAAACCACACGTAAAGCAACCAAAATACTGACCAACAACACAACAAATTGAAACTTGAGAAGAAAAAGGAAGAGAGATGAGCACTGGAAACAAACTGACGAGAAAATAAGAATGGGAAAAAGGAAACTTCCTTTCCTAAATTCTTTGCCTTAAAATCAGATTTGTAAAACGACCTCCTTGCCCTCTTCTACTTCTTCTAACCACAAACCAATGGTATAATCCAACTTAACATAAGATAACGAAACAAATTCCAACTTAGAAAGTCCATTATAACATCTTTCCCCCTAAAAGGAATTTTGGCCTTGAAATTCAACATACCTTATGCTCGAAAACGGAAGGTAATTTAGACAAAGCTCATTTCAAGGTCCCAAGTCACCTCTCGCTTCGACTGATCCGACCACTAAACCTTAACCATAGGTTGGGTCTTACTCCGAAGCTTACGCACATCACGAGCTAAAATCCAAACAAGAAATGACTCATAGGACAAGTCCTCACGCAACTGAAGCGGACTGAACTCAATCACATGTGTCGGGTAGGGAACATACTTCCTCAACATAAACAATGGAACAAATCATGCGCACTCGCTAATGCTGGTGGCAACGCCAAGTGATAAGCAACCGGTTCGATCATCTCGAGGATCTCAAATGGACCAACAAAGCGTGGACTAAGCTTGCCACTATTCCCAAATCTGACCACTCCTCTGACCGGTGAAACCTTTATGAACACATGGTCACCAACCTGAAACTTTAGCGGCTGCCTCCTATGATCTTCATAGCCCTTATGACGGCTCTGAGCAACCAACAGACGCTCTCAATGGTATTGATCTTACCTACTACATCCTGAACCAAATTCGGACCTACCAGAGCCCTCTCCTTTAGATCGTCCTAACATATGGGAGCTCTGCACCTCTTACCATACAATGCTTCAAACGGTGTCATATCGACACTAGACCAGAAGTTGTTGGTGGTGAACTCAATCAACGTCACATGCTGATATCAACTGCCACCAAAATCCAGAACGCAAGCTTGGAGCATATCCTCGAGAATCTGATTAGTCCTCTTTGTCTGACCATCTGACTGCGGATGGTAGGTTGAACTGAAGGCTAACTTTGTCCCCAAAGCCTTATGCAGGTTGCACCAAAAATAGGACATGAACCTCGGATCCCTATTGGAAACTATGGTCACTAGAACTCCGTGCAACCACACAATATCATCCAAGTACAACTGAGCAAGCCACTTCAACCTAAAGGTCTTCCTGACCGGCAAAAAGTGGGCACTTTTATGAGTCTATCTACTATCACCCACACCGTATCAAAACCCTTCGAAGATCGAGGGAGACCCATCCCAAAGTCCATACCCACGCTCTCCCACTTCCACTCTGGAATATGAAGAGGCTGAAGAAGCCCAAAAGGTCTCTGATGCTCAACCTTCAGATGCTGACACGTCTGACATTTGGACACAAACTCAGAGATCTTTCTCTTCATATTGTTCCACCAGAACAACTCTCGGAGGTCTCAGTACATCTTAATACCACCTGGGTGTACCGAGTACGGGGTTCCACGTGACTCCTGCATAATCGCCTTAAGGCAGCATCACTCGGCACACAGACCCTATTCTTGAACCAAAGGCAACCATCATAGACACTTTTGAAATCCGAATCCTAACCAGCAGGCACTCTCTCCCTGATCCTACACAACTCGGCATCATCCTCCTGACTGGCCTTGATCCGATCTATCAAGGTAGGATGAACCTGAAGAGCAGTCAACATCACAGAACGGTCTGAACCGACAATATCCACACCCAGACGCTGCAACTCCAGCAAAGATCTCTAAGACCCAGAAAGTACACAAGCAACACTCGGAGCTCCTCTACGACTAAGTGCATCAGTAACAACATTCGCTCTAACAAGGTGGTAGAGGATCTTTAAATTGTAGTGGCGAAGCAGCTTCAACCACCTCCTATATCTCAAGTTCAGCTCCTTCTGAGTGAACAGATAATTGAGACCATTATGGTCCGTGTAAACCTTACACGACGCACCATTCAAGTAGTGTCTTTAGATCTTCAGAGCGAACACTACCGCTGCCAACTCTAAATCATGGGTCGGATAGTCCTTCTTCATATGGCTTAAGCTGACAAAAGCCATACGCAACCACCTTCCCATGTTGCATCAACACACACCACAGACCCTTATGAGATGCATCGTAGAACACCTCCAAACCATCTATCCCAAACGGTAGGTCAGGATAGAAGCGGACGTCAACCTCCTCTTAAACTCCTGGAAACTCTGCTCACAATCCTCGCTCCACTCAAACTGGACGTCCTTCCGAAGCAGACGGGTCAAAGGAGAGACAATCTTCCAGAAGCCCTCCATGAATGTCCTGTAGTAACCCGCCAAACCAAGGAAACTACAAATCTTAGCAATGCTCGTGGGCCTCGCCCACTCTGTGACTGCCTTAACCTTCTATGGGTCCACAAAAATATCATCCTTAGAGACCACAAGACTCAAGAAGATAACCCGATCTAAACAAAATTAGCACTTCTTCAGCTTCGCATATAGCTCACGCTCTCTCAGCGTCCGAAGCACAATCCTCAGATGCTCCTCATGCTCCTCAACACTCTTGGAATGCACCAAGATGTCGTCTATAAATACTACCAAAATCTTATAAAAACGCCTTGAACACACGGTTTCATCATGTCCAAACACCGAAAGTACATTCGTCAAACAAAACGGCATCACCGAGAACTTGTAATGTTCATAACGAGTCCTAAAGGCTCACTTAGGCAAATCCTCAACTGATGATATCCCAAACAAAGATCGATCTTTGAAAACACAATCGCATCAGCCAACTGATCAAACAAGTCATTGATACGAGGAAGCGGATACCTATTCTTAATGGTCACCTTATTCAGCTCCCAGTAATCGACACACAATCTGAAGCTACCATCCTTCTTCTTGATGAACAACACAGCGCATGTACGGGTGAAACCTAATACGACAAGTGTACCAGTCAATTATAGCAAGTTTTCCTAGAAGTATCCCTCTAGGTTATCGAACCAAAAGAGGTTGTGTCTAGTTTTGAGTATCTATCCTAGTTAAACAACTAATAAACTAAAGAAAAGTAACAATAGTAAATTTGGGGGGTTTGGTTGTAGAAACTAAATGAATAATTAAATAAAAAAGTTAAAAGTGATCTGACAATTCTAAGAGGGAATCCTGGTTTACTACTTCTCCCTAGTTTATCAATTCCCTTCATGAGTGTTTTCTTAATTATGGATTGCAACCTCAGATCTAAATTAATCTAAAACTGGTATCTTGTAGATTCTTACTAGCAATTCTTCAATCATAACTCTCATGACGCATTTAATAATTAACTAGTAGAGTTCAAGATTCATCTGATTTCTAAGTCAGCTAATCTTGAGGAATTTCCATCTCTAGTTTCACTGGTAGTATTCCTATGGTCTAATAAATGTCACAGTTCTCACTTTTAAGCAATTCATACCAGATAAACTCAAGCAATAATAAATCACGAGAGAAATCAATATTAAACAAGGAATAAAAATACTGGTTGTATAGAATTCATATTTAACAACTCAGGAAGAAAAAAATAAACTAGATGTCCATAGTAAACCAGAATTCTAACGACTACTCATACAAGGCAGAAACAGAAACAACAATAATAGAAGGGAAGAACGCCATCAAATATGTGATGAAGAACTCATGTCAAAATCACGTCCTGCTTCGTTATCTCTCCACCATGAACTGGTTCCTCTCTCTCTCTCTCTCTTCTCTCTCTCTCTCTCTCTCTCTCTCTCCTCTCTCTCTCTATCTCTCTCTCTATATATATATATATATATATATATATTATATATATATATATATATATATATATATGTTCAGGCGGCTAGATTGCAGAATTCGAGATCGGAAGATGCTGCTCCTCTTTGATGATAACAAATATATTACTCTCTGCATCCTTTAAAAACAATGTGTGCGCTCGGTCAGGAGTTATGTCCAGGTTTACGTCCAAGTTTAATACCCGAACGTCTCACATACTTCTCCTCCGTGTGACAAAAATAAACTTGGTTCGGGTTTATGACAGGCTTTGAAATACCCCGACCTTAAATATAGTGATTAAAATTATCCTAATAGGTATTTAAGGGCTTAATGGTGCCTAAGTAATATTGGTAAGGAAAAATAAATCCAAAAGAAAAAGAGAAACACTTAAAAAGCGAAAAACGCTAAATAAGCATTAAATAACCATATGAGGTATGAGACCTCGGTTAGCATATTATATGGATTCTAAAGCCTTAATAAGGCCTAAATAATATATGGGAACAGCTCCCAAAGAAAACGGATCCAAATCACATTAAAACGCTAATAGAGTTTTAGCGCACGTTTTTTGAGAAAACCCGAAAGCGTGACTTTAAGTGGTCAAACAGACCCGTAAAAATTAAGAATCATTAAATAATAATTATTAAGTGTATATGGAAGCTTAATAACCAATAAAAATAATTAAACGAGAAATTCCGGGAAACGGGTCCGGTTAGTGAATAGTACCGAAACCGGGTAAATTAACGAGCGTTTTCTGTAAAAGACAAAAAACGCTCCAACTAGTAGTAATATAGTGGGCCGGTTTTTAGGGGTTAATTAACCCCTCTCTCTCTCACACACACAACTAACTAATAATTAAAGCAAAAAGCAAAAAGTAGAAGAAAAGTACAAAAGTAAGAAAAATTCTCTCACCTCACATTTCTTCCCTCTCTCTCTCTCGTGTGAGCTCTCTTCTCCCCCAGCCGATTCCCTTTCTTCTTCCTCTGGGGCGATTTTTGAAGCTCCAAAGAAACAACCATGGCAGCTCACCTTCTCAAGCTTGCCCAAGCTTTATTTAAGCTCCAAATCCAAAACTAATTATATATTTGAACTCCCCTCATCACTCTCTACAACTCTATCTTTTCAAAATTCAAAAAGGAAGAACTTCATCTCCATGGGTTCCCCCATTCAAAGAGAAAATGGTACCAAAGTAAATCTTGGAGTCTCCTCTCTCCATTGAGGTAAAAATCTACATGAAAAACTCATGTTTTCACCATCTCCTTTTATAACCGATTTTATACCCTTTGTAATGCTCTATTTTTCTCTCTCTTTTGAGCATCATTCCAACCTTCCAATGGTGGTGAGAACACCTTCTTGAACCATGGGCTAAAACCCCTCTTAAAAGCTTCAAAAAGGTAAACCCTAGAATTGTGTTTAAAGCACTTCAATGCCATAGTGTTGATATAAGGGTTGTATGTTAATTGCACTTATTTTGTGTGTATGGGTGATGGGAATGGAGTTTGGAAACTTCATTCCCCATGTAGCCGATTTGTGCAAGAAGGAGAGGAGAGAAAATGGGAAAAAGAAAAGAAGAAATAAGAGCTTAAGGTAAGAACTTCTTCTTGGTGTTGAATTTCAAATGCATTAGTGTAATGGGAATGGGTAAGCTAACAAAGAACCTAAACTATTGTATTAGTATTGAAGTTGTGAAGTTTTAGTATTTGGGAACTAGTAAGTAAATTGTAGGCCTTAGAGCCAAGTATATTGTGTATGAGTATTGGTATTGATGATGATGGAGTAGTGATGTATTGAGATGGATTTGTATTGTAATGATTGCTGCTAGGACCCTTGTATGGTGTGGCTAGATTAGGAATGAATTTGAGAATTGATAGTGTGGCTAAGTAAGAAAATAGGTGAACTATGGCAAAATTTTGGTAGAAAATGTGCATTAATGGATGACTTGGTGGATGGGAGAACCAAGGTGTGTATTGGGGATTGTAGGGATGTTTAATGACCATGGTAGTAGTTATATATGAGAATGAAAGAATGTAAAAGTTGTAGCAAGAGTGTTGAAAATGCAATGGAGAGACTAGGAGAACTTATGTACAAGACCTAGTGAATGAGTGTTGGACTTGAAGAGGTGAGATAATGCATGGAAGGCCTTGGAAATGGCGTTAGGAGATGAAACTATGAGAGGAGGAATAGGAACCAAAATCTGTAGCAAAACACAACTAAGGAAAAGATGTAGGTGCTGGAATGAAAATGTAGAAAATATGTATGTGAATTGGTATGAAAAGGAGTAATGAGTTAGTAATGGTTTGAGCATGTTTAGAGACTTAATTAGGTGCTTAAACATGTGAGATCAAGTGTAGGAACAATGAGGACATAAGTAGGCAAAGTTTGGATTGTAACAGATTTAGAGAAACTTGAAATCTGTAAAAATTTAGCAGGGTCCGGGACCTTAGTCAGGACTAAGTCCCGGACCAGTGTACAAAATAAGGCCGAGAGTAGAAAGTAGGTGGTGGTCCGGGACTTAAGTCCAGTGCAAGGACCCGGACCACCCTACAAAAACATGTCGAGAGTTGGTGATTGAAAGGTCCGGGACTTACCTTATGGGTAAGGACCCGGACCATATATGAAAATATGCCCGAGAGTTTTCAGAGCCTAGGTCCGGGACTTAACTTAAGTATGAGGTCCCGGACCATCATTGAAATCTGCCGAGAGTTGCGACCATGTGTTGGTCCGGGACTTAAGACTCGGACAAGGTCCCGGACCAACCAAAAATTGTAAATTAAGCTTATTAAATGGCTTTTAAGGTAAGGAAGTGAAAGGTAATGATAGTATAAGGTAATTAGTACTTAATTAATGATGTTTAAGGGTCATAAAAAGTACAAACAAGTTGGAGGATTAAGTAAGAGGGTTTTAAGTCTAAGAACATTAAGTTAAACCGAAACAACGGGACAACGGGGTAAGTACGAGAGTAGTAACTACGTATGTATTGTAATGCTTAGTATTAATTGAACCATTTGGCATGTAGTCATTGGTCCGAGACTAGGACTCGAGGAACAAGTACGGACTAAGGAACAAAGCGACACCCGGTAAAGTAAATTTTAGAAAAAGGTATGATTTCTTCATGCCCTGTATCCTAATCTGGTTACCCCAATTTGTGTGCTTATGTGATCACCTAAATAAGATAAATGCATGAATCGGACTATATTGCACTTACCTGTGCTTGACTTATGTTGTTCTTGATATTTATTGTCCTGAACACTAGTTTGTATAATTCATGAAATATATAAATGATGATGAAGTGTATTTGTACCCTGTATTGTATTTGTGTATTGTATTACATCTCGTATGGATGTATATATGAGCATTGTATGGTATTATTGTAGCTTGGATGTGTGACTTCTACTAATTCCTAACTACCTAACTACCTAACTCCTAACATAAGTAAGGAATAAATTGGAATGAGTAGATCCGATATAGCTTCGGCCACGCATGAGGATGAGGAGACACAAGAGGTTGGATCCGATTCCTGACTCTTAAACTGGTCCGCGGCCTAAACCCCTTAAATGGGTAGCATCCCGGATTGGTGAGTCAAGTAAATCCCGGTGGTGGGACGGAGTAGTCCCCGGGCCGGAGGT
Organism: Limonium bicolor; assembly: GCA_023374045.1. Lineage (NCBI taxonomy): Eukaryota > Viridiplantae > Streptophyta > Magnoliopsida > Caryophyllales > Plumbaginaceae > Limonium > Limonium bicolor. The sequence continues at coordinate 305,114,199 of CM041776.1, read as the reverse complement.
CCCGACGACTTAACATGAGTAAGAGTAAGTAAGTAAGTATGTATGAGTATGAGTATGTATGCGTAAGTACTGTGGAACGAGTAAAAGAGTAATCTCCACCCGATTAACCCGGGTGGACCAACATGAGCTAACAAGGATGGTGTATTGTGTATGTATTGCGTATGTATTGTATATGTATTGTGTATTGCGGATCTCTAAAGGGTAAGAATGTATCTGATGGCTTGTATGGGTTACCATGTATGTATTGAAGAGTGTGTATTGACGTGTATGTATGTATTCCTTGCGTAATGTATTGTAAATTTTGTATAAGAGCATGTATGCATGTATGTTTGAATGAAAGCAATCGCATGTATTCGACCAAGTGGTCGGCGTACCCTCACTAGTACGCGGGGTATGCGGTTATCATATGCAGCGAAAGCTGACCCCCTAGGGGGAACGTTTTTAGTGTGCAGGTATCTGAAGCGGATGTGGTCAAGGTAAGAGACCGGTGACTACACTTGGATAGTTAGAAGTAGAATGTAGAGGTGTACTAAGTGGCACACCCCTGTACTTAGGAAGTAAGTAGTTGTGAGGGATGGGTAGATGTACACTCTTAGTGAGTGCATAGGAACTTGGAAGAAGCATTGTATTTGTATTTGGAACCTAGTAAACTCGGTTATGTATATTGTATTGTATGGTATTGTAAAGGAGTAAAGTGTTGAATGGAGCATTGTAGTATTGGATTGGTAAACGGAGTATGAATTGTAGATGTGTAGTACTCGGGATTCCGGTCCATCAGACCGATGCTGTATGTAGTAGTAGTAGCTTTGTTAGTCACGTGGGTGACTAACGGCATTGTATCACCCACCGTATGTAAGTATGAACCGCTGTGTGAATCTGGAAGTACGAGGAGATTAGACGGTAATGACAGTATTAACGGTAGGGGTGTTACCAAAAGTGGTATCAGAGCGAAGTATCGCTCTGATGACTGGAAATACCGAGTTTAGGAATACCGAGTTAGGAATTAGAAGCTTAGGGCTAAGGGCTGAGTGTTAGCATTAGAGATATGCCAGTTAGGAACTCCCGGTGAGTACCGGATACCTACAAGACCAGACCCGCCCTCCACAAACCCCCTTTGTATAACTTGGGGAAGTACGCCAGAGAGAAGGAAAGACCTCTCATGCTCGGGAAAACCCGATCTGACAGTAGTGAGATAATCCTATATGGGGAAAGAACTTAACACACAGTAGATTCCAAGAATTGGAAGTCCCGGAAATGGATCCCGGTTGAACAACAATAACCGCACTTAATGGCGGTAGAATGAGAACTCCAACCATGAGGAGACTACAACATGCAACAACATGGGGCGACATGCTTAGCAGTCGCGAAACTTGGCTAGTCAACCAGCAGCAGGAAAAGAAGCACCAAGCGTGCCACAAAGTGGAAAAAGGAACTGTAACAAAACCCGAGACACAAGTCTACGGGACAGTAATAGCTAAGTAACACCAACAACGGAATGCTAGCTGACTGATGACATAGTCAAGAGCGGTTAACTCCAAAACTACAACGCCAAAAGGTTACAATACCTGGCCAACATAGCTTACGCCGCTACAAGGATATCCACAGGATATGAACCGATGGGACTACAAGAATAGTGCCTAAACAAGCTAAGACTCAATAACCACGGTAAACCAGTGGGAGAGAGCAACAAGGAAACACATAAGACGAATAAATGGGAGTCTCCAAGGATTGGAGAAATATCCCGATCAACGACAACCATGTCAAGACTATTGAGAAGTTGCTTAAGGGATCGAGTATCCAACACATAGATCAAGGGAAGAGTCAATAAGACTAACAAATACAAGCAGAAAACATACCAAGACCGGTATAGGATTAACCAAAAATCACCAGTATCACGCACTTGCCACGGCAAGTGCAGTAAGAACAAGAACATGTAGAGGAACTTTAACATGCCACAGGTACATAGTAAGGTACCGTGACAGCAGTGAAACAACTATAGGATCACAAATCCTGAAAGCTAGAAGAATCGAACCTTGGAAAGGCCTGACGACCTGACCATTGTATTAAGAACATACCAGTCAGCGGGAAGCTGGACTTGGTCAAGACCACAAACATGGCTATGCCATGTAGAACTTCTTTTAACACCGCACTATGATTTGAAAACCCAAATTTTCTTTCAAAACCACAACCTTTCTTTTAAAACCTTGGATTTTAAAACCAAACCAACAGAATTACGGTGAGTATCATAGATGATACAAGAGGAGCTGACAATAGAATACTTCACCTAGGCATGTGACAAACACTACGAGTGTACCCAACTACGGGATGTGGGACAACCGCACTCCGAAGGAGCTTGCGGGCCTGGCATATAGTTAGGTAAGTGGTAACGTACCAGCATGGTACCCCACGTATGTATACATGTAGTGTACGAAGCACGGGAAGTAGTCAACTCCGTTCTACGGACCATCAGTAAGTTCAAACCAGAACAACTGGACACCTCAGACGATCAAGTATAAAGAACTCAGAGAATCCATCTGGAGGTAAGGAATAAGAACTAGAAAGTGCAAGAGCACAAACTAGCAGGTATAGACATTAGACATGTCTCAAAGACTTCAAACAAATACATGACAGCTGGAAAGTATACCCAACCTGAACGTAGTAAGGCAAATGCCTAATGTGAACACAACAATGCTCAACAGACGGGACGGAGTTCCCAAGAGCAATCACAAGATTACCACAAAGTATAATCCATCATTGAAGAAGATATTAAACCTAGTGTTGAGCACTAGGAGCAAGTATAAACAGCCTACCCAAGAATGGGAGACGTTATAACCCTAAAGGGGATAGCTTAAATACAATACCACAAGGCGGTATAGTGGACACAACGTGTCATAAACATTAGCCGGATGTAACGGCATAACTAACGGCACTCAGGAGCAATCCGTGAAGGGTATCTGAGTTGACAACAGTCGAACAACGCGTCATGATAAGAACGCGGGAACTAGAACGAACATTCGGTTAGAACACCGAAGGGATTTCGCATAACGGGAAATACCCTAAACTACAAGAAGGCACTGATTAGCACCAGATTGCCTAAAGGGTCTCCTATGAACGGAAGTGTGATGCCACGGCTTGCCATGGAGCCCAGTAATACCTCCAGCTTATGGGGTATACAAAGAGTGGAAACATGTATAAGCAGCTTGCCAAGAGCATAGCTTGCAACAATAAGGCTCAGAAGCCATAAACCAAATACGTTATATAAACTTAAACGGTTGCAAAACCCGCACCATTTGATAACAAGACTTGCAAGAGGTATTGCCTCATACGACAAGAAATCAACAACTGGACCATCCATTCAAACCCAACATCCTGAGTGGCTTGGAGTAATGGCCAACTCAGTGTCACTGTCACTAGAGCATCAGTCTAGTATACAGTTGACAAGCTTTTAATCACCTTTATGCCTTCTGTAGCAATGGTAACACAGAGGCATAAGAATCGTGATAATGCCAACAATAGCCTAGTCCACACTTGGACACTACGAGAGACTTAAGGAAAGATACCCTTGTAACCGAAGACCACCAATGTGGTGAAGATATGAACCCTTAAAGAAGGCTTCCATCAACAATAGCAACAAAGCATGTGCATGTAGATATTGCCAAGAGGCGACTGAACAAACAATTACGGTCTAAAGGAGTAAGTATACTCCATAGGTGGTACATAAAGAGATACTGACATAGTAACCTTGTCATGAGGCATATGAGTGGAGATAGACCCCTCAACAAAAACTTTCATCTACCAATGACAGAGTACTCCTCAATTGGGGAACGAGACCAGAAAACCCTTGAAGTTTCTTGGGATATCCTGGTGATATACATACAAAGTGAAACTGCACAGCTAGAGCCTATAACCAATGCTCAGCACTGGAAAGACAATAATTGTCAGGAACAATCAATGTGAATACCTATTGAACACCACAAATGACCCACGCTCAAGAGAGCTTGTAACCCGATAAATTACCTTATCCTTGGTCAACCAAGATAATTAGTAAATGGTATCATAAATGATGGAAATAATGTGAGGTAAGCCAACCTACACATGAAACCTAAACTGGAATAAGACATCTCAACATTGGGAAGATAATAAGATTGCGGTATGCTACGACAACCGTCATACACACAAACACAGGAAACTCCTAGTGTATTTACACCATAAGGAAATGGTGCCAATAACAATGGCAACAAGGGAAGAGGAACTACCACAGTAACAGAAACTGTAAAAACAATGTTATACAATGAGCAAGGATACGGTGCGCAACAAGCGACCGCCATGAGGAAGTAGCAGATAATAATACAGAGTAGTAAGTACGAGATGACAGGCAAAAATATACTTTCCTATCACATAAGTGACTTACTGTCAAGCGTTTACGCCTTTGCACTCTGTATGACTGAGTGTTTTGGTATTGCACTTGTGCAGCTAATGATCTAATGGGATGGCTAGGGATATGAAAAATGTAAACCGTTGTAAACCCTTCTTTTCACCAACAAACATGGCATAAGCCAGCTAAGGAAGCTTAGCAACAGACCGTGCGGCCTGAGGCCAAAGACGCACGAAGAGTGCGAAACACACTAACAATCACAAGATGTGAATTCCATTGGGAATAAAAGGTGAAAGGAGACGTAACAAAGTCACTAGGACCGACGCATAGAAATGCAAGGTTATACAAGTAAAGAACACTTGTACTAAACCAGAAGAACTGGTATGATTAAGAAACTATTGACACCAGAGGAAGCACTACAACTAAGTAGTGACTTAACCTCGCCCGACAATAAGTCGGAGGAACTTAGCGTATAATCGTGGGAGTACGAATAGTATGTATAATAGATTGCCAGAGAGCTGGTTACAATCTAAAACTAATTATAGTTCAAACACGGTAAAAGAATACCACAATTGTTTAGTAAACCTTATTCCCATAATAGACGGATAAAAAGGTGATGTATAGCATATTAAAGATAACAAGAAGGGTGAATAACCCAGGTTATCAGGGTCACGCAGCAGAAGCTAGTGGGCCCTAGCTAGAATGGCTAGTAAGTATAGTAGAATGGCTATTGATGCCTTGAAGCCTAATAGGTTGAAACCGAATTAATTATGAGTTAAATAAACTCATATAGGAATCCTTGGTGCAAAGACTAAACCATTGTTATGATTAGGACCCTTTGACAAGGGTATATTATGTAACAAATCGTAAAGAAGCTAAAACGCTTCAGATTGCCCAAATTGAGTAACCAATGTTTAATAATAATAACATATGGTAGATTACGTGGGCGTAATCCCTTTTAAGGGAGGTAGAGCGAAAACCGCTTAATGTAAGTTTCATGAATAAAACACATAAACTATAAGGTGCATAGCACAAATGAGAATTGATTGGATGATTGGTACTATGTTAAATAAACATAAGTATCCATTCATATTGAAATTATGGTAATTAGGAACGAGAGATGCAAATACCTTAGGGCGAATATACCCATCTTGTAACCCAGTGTAAGAGTATTGGTAAAGAAGAGTAATGAGTAGTGGACGGAGCTCCACAAGTATTGTAGCCTTTAAAGAAGTAGTACGAAATGAATGAGAGTAGCAGATGAATGAAGTCTAGGAGTAGTGTATACCTAGGTAAGTTATTGGAAGTAAATTGAGGACAACTAAATTTTACAAGTATGGTAATCCCTAGTTATAATAATTGAAATGATGGAGAGTAATGGAGGGAAGTAGTGAAGGTTGATGGAATGAGCATTTAGGTATTGAACCACGGAGTAAAGTATTTGGGAAGTAGAGTGAGGATGATTGATGGACTGATTCCATCCTTTGGAGATGTATGAATTCGTAATCACAACTAGAAAGGGGAAAAAGATAGAAAATGAAAACAATTAAATTATTTGTTTGTTTGAAACTGATGTGGGAGGTGGAACTTGATCCTGATCAGATCAAGGGAAACCGAACACAAATTGGGGTGGAAAGATAGTTCAACACTGATGCTGATCACATCAGGGTCGAATGATTCTTGAAGCTCCCCTTAAGTGGTCACAAGAATCACGCATAAGATAGCTGTAATGACTATAAATTGAAATTTGGAGTTGGATGCTTTAGAAGGATTTCTAATTAGCTGTTGGGAAGGACTTTCCTTAGACTGAGAACGAAGATTTGGCTAGAAGCTTGTATCAGAAAAGATAGTAGTGTAGCATATTGTATATTCCAAGGGCAGCGGGACATAGAGGAGTCCTGTGTCTAGATGACCTGAGTGCCTGCGGGACTGTATGTGTATTGCATTGCGTTGGGGATAGCTTTGCACTGTATGTATGTATAAACCTTGTAGAGTAAAACCGGATGGTTGGATGTGATTCGGATTGGAGTAATTATGGTACGTTGGTATGGTATGGAATGTAGAAACCTTAAGTAAAGAATATGGAAATTGTAAGGAGGAGGAATGAATGGCGTTGGTATTAGGCAAGCATAAATAAGTAAGTAGTAATCCAAAACTTCGAACAACTTTGAGGATAAAGTTCTTAAGGGGGGTAGATTGAAATACCCGACCTTAAATATAGTGATTAAAATTATCCTAATAGGTATTTAAGGGCTTAATGGTGCCTAAGTAATATTGGTAAGGAAAATAAATCCAAAAGAAAAAGAGAAACACTTAAAAGCGAAAAACGCTAAATAACATTAAATAACCATAGGAGGTATGAGACCTCGGTTAGCATGATATATGGATTCTAAAGCCTTAATAATGCCTAAATAATATAGGGAACAACTCCCGAAGAAAATGGATCCAAATCATACATTAAAACGCTAATAGAGCTTTAGCGCACGTTTTTCGAGAAAACCCGAAAGCGTGACTTTAAGTGGTCAAACAGACCCGTAAAAATTAAGAATCATTAAATAATAATTATTAAGCGTATATGGAAGCTTAATAACCAATAAAATTAATTAAACGAGAAATTCCGGGAAACGGGCCCGGTTAGTGAATAGTACCGAAACCGGGTAAATTAACGAGCGTTTTCTGTAAAAGACGAAAAACGCTCCAACTAGTAGTAATATAGTGGGCCGGTTTTTAGGGATTAATTAACCCCTCTCTCTCTCACACACACAACTAACTAATAATTAAAGCAAAAAGCAAAAAGTAGAAGAAAAGTACAAAAGTAAGAAAAATTCTCTCACCTCACATTTCTTCCCTCTCTCTCTCTCTCTCGCGTGAGATCTCTTCTCCCCCAGCCGATTCCCTTTCTTCTTCCTCTGCTGGGCGATTTTTGAAGCTCCAAAGAAACAACCATGGCAGCTCACCTTCTCAAGCTTGCCCAAGCTTTATTTAAGCTCCAAATCCAAAACTAATTATATATTTGAACTCCCCTCATCATTCTCTACAACTCTATCTTTTCAAAATTCAAAAAGGAAGAACTTCATCTCCATGGGTTTTCCCCATTCAAAGAGAAAATGGTACCAAAGTAAAGCTTGGAGTCTCCTCTCTCCATTGAGGTAAAAATCTACATGAAAAACTCATGTTTTCACCATCTCCTTTTATAACCGATTTTATGCCCTTTGTAATGCTCTATTTTTCTCTCTCTTTTGAGCATCATTCCAACCTTCCAATGGTGGTGAGAACACCTTCTTGAACCATGGGCTAAAACCCCTCTTAAAAGCTTCAAAAAGGTAAACCCTAGAATTGTGTTTTAAGCACTTCAATGCAATAGTGTTGATATAAGGGTTAGTATGTTAATTGCACTTATTTTGTGTGTATTGGGTGATGGGAATGGAGTTTGGCAACTCCATTCCCCATGTAGCCGATTTGTGCAAGAAGGAGAGAAGGAGAGAAAATGGGAAAAAGAAAAGAAGAAATAAGAGCTTAAGGTAAGAACTTCTTCTTGGTGTTGAATTTCAAATGCATAAGTGTAATGGAAATGGATAAGCTAACAAAAGAACCTAAACTATTGTATTAGTATTGAAGTTGTGAAGTTTTGAGTATTTGGGAACTAGTAAGTAAATTGTAGGCCTTAAAGCCAAGTATATTGTGTATGAGTATTGGTATTGATGATTGATGGAGTAGTGATGTATTGAGATGGATTTGTATTGTAATGATTACTGGTAGGACCCTTGTATGGGTGTGGCTAGATTAGGAATGAATTTGGTGAGAATTGATATGTGTGGCTAAGTAAGAAAAGTAGGTGAACTATGGCAAAATTTTGGTAGAAAATGTGCATTAATGGATGACTTGGTGGATGGGAGAACCAAGGTGTGTATTGGGGATTGTAGGGATGTTTAATGACCATGGAGTAGTAGTTATAGTATGAGAATGAAAAATGTAAAAGCTGTAGCAAAGAGTGTTGAAAATGCAATGGAGAGACTAGAGAACTTATGTACAAGACCTGTGAATGAGTGTTGGACTTGAAGAGGTGAGATAATGCATGGAATGCCTTGGAAATGGCGTTAGGAGATGAAACTATGAGAGGAGGAATAGGAACCAAAATCTGTAGCAAAACACAACTAAGGAAAAGATGTAGGTGCTGGAATGAAAATGTAGAAAATATGTATGTGAATTGGTATGAAAAGGAGTAATGAGTTAGTAATGGGTTTGAGCATGTTTAGAGACTTAATTAGGTGCTTAAACATGTGGGATCAAGTGTAGGAATAATGAGGACATAATTAGGCAAAGTTTGGATTGTAACAGATTTAGAGAAACTTGAAATCTGTAAAAATTTAGCAGGGTCCGGGACCTTAGTCCAGGACTAAGTCCCGGACCAGTGTACAAAATAAGGCCGAGAGTAGAAAGTAGGTGGTGGTCCGGGACTTAAGTCCAGTGCAAGGACCCGGACCACCCTACAAAAACATGTCGAGAGTTGGTGATTGAAAGATCCGGGACTTACCTTATGGATAAGGACCCGGACCATATGTGAAAATATGCCCGAGAGTTTTCAGAGCCTAGGTCCGGGACTTAACTTAAGTATGAGGTCCCGGACCATCATTGAAAATCTGCCGAGAGTTGCGACCATGTGTTATTCCGGGACTTAAGACCCGGACAAGGTCCCAGACCAACCAAAAATTGTAAAATTAAGCTTATTAAATGGCTTTTAAGGTAAGGAAGTGAAAGGTAATGATAGTATAAGGTAATTAGTACTTAATTAATGATGTTTAAGGGTCATAAAAAGTACAAACAAGTTGGAGGATTAAGTAAGAGGGTTTTAAGTCTAAGAACATTAAGTTAAACCGAAACAACGGGACAACGGGGTAAGTACGAGAGTAGTAACTACGTATGTATTGTAATGCTTAGTATTAATTGAACCATTTGGCATGTAGTCATTGGTCCGAGACTAGGACTCGAGGAACAAGTACGGACTAAGGAACAAAGCGACACCCGGTAAAGTAAATTTTAGAAAAAGGTATGATTTCTTCATGCCCTGTATCCTAATCTGGTTACCCCAATTTGTGTGCTTATGTGATCACCTAAATAAGATAAATGCATGAATCGGACTATATTGCACTTACCTGTGCTTGACTTATGTTGTTCTTGATATTTATTGTCCTGAACACTAGTTTGTATAATTCATGAAATATATGAATGATGATGAAGTGTATTTGTACCCTGTATTGTATTTGTGTATTGTATTACATCTCGTATGGATGTATATATGAGCATTGTATTGTATTATTGTGGCTTGGATGTGTGACTTCTACTAATTCCTAACTACCTAACTCCTAACATAAGTAAGGAATAAATTGGAATCAGTAGAAGTCCGATATAGCTTCGGCCACGTGTGAGGATGAGGAGACACAAGAGGTTGGATCCGATTCCTGACTCTTTAACTTGTCCGCGGCCCAAACCCCTTAAATGGGTAGCATCCCGGATTGGTGAGTCAAGTAAATCCCGGTGGTGGGACGGAGTAGTCCCCGGGCCGGAGGTCCCGACGACTTAACATGAGTAAAAGTAAGTAAGTAAGTATGTATGAGTATGAGTATGTATGCGTAAGTACTGTGAAACGAGTAAAAGAGTAATCTCCACCAATTAACCCGGGTGGACCAACATGAGCTAACAAGGATGGTGTATTGTGTACGTATTGCGTATGTATTGTATATGTATTGTGTATTGCGGATCTCAGAAGGGTAAGAATGTATCTGATGGCTTGTATGGGTTACCATGTATGTATTGAAGAGTGTGTATTGACGTGTATGTATGTATTCCTTGCGTAATGTATTGTAATATTATGTATAAGAGCATGTATGCATGTATGTTTGAATGAAATCAATCGCATGTATTCGACCAAGTGGTCGGCGTACCCTCACTAGTACGCGGTTATCATATGCAGCGAAAGCTGACCCCCTAGGGGGAACGTTTTTAGTGTGCAGGTATCTGAAGCGGATGTGGTCAAGGTAAGAGACCAGTGACTACACTTGGATAGTTAGAAGTAGAATGTAGAGGTGTACTAAGTGGCACACCCCTGTACTTAGGAAGTAAGTAGTTGTGAGGGATGGGTAGATGTACACTCTTAGTGAGTACATAGGAACTTGGAAGAAGCATTGTATTTGTATTTGGAACCTAGTAAACTCGGTTATGTATATTGTATTGTATGGTATTGTAAAGGAGTAAAGTGTTGAATGGAGCATTGTAGTATTGGATTGGTATACGGAGTGTGAATTGTAGATGTGTAGTACTCGGGATTCCGGTCCATCAGACCGATGTTGTATGTAGTAGTAGTAGCTTTGTTAGTCACATGGGTGACTAACGACATTGTATCACCCACCGTATGTAAGTATGAACCGCTGCGTGAATCTGGAAGTACGAGGAGATTAGACGGTAATGACAGTATTAACGGTAGGGGTGTTACAGGCTTAAACACTCGGACGCCTTACAGGATATGATCCACACGATAGAACTAGCCTAGTCCGGGTCTTATTCCACGACACAAACCCAGACCAGGTACAAAATACGGCAAAATGATTACTCTGGTGTGATCCGGGTTTACAATTCCGGACACATACCCAAAACTTGGCAGAAGGATTACTCTGTGGTTGGTCCGGGTCTACAGGGTCGGGCACATACCCGGACCAACTACAAAATGCACCAGAATCCTCGTTTTGACTCCCGTTTGACCCTGTCTTGATCGTTAAGCTCACGACACACATTTCTAAACCCTTTTCTTCAGTATGTTCATTTGTTTAAGCACAAAACCACAAGGGGAGTTCTTCGCATATAATATAATTTAGCACATAGGTAAAGGAATTTATCATATAATCCAATAACATATTAATCAAATTAAGCATAGAAATATGGATAAATTCCTCATTTGTCACCGCACCCCAGGGAGACACACTAGGGGGAATGAAGCCCTTATCCAACAAGTCATGTAGCTGCACCTTCAGCTCCTTAAGCTCCGCTGGACTCGTACGGTAGGGAGCCTTAGAAATAGGTTAAGTCCCTGACACCAAGTCAATTGAGAACTTCACCTCATGATCTGGCGGAAGTCCTAGCATGTCATCCTGGAACACCTCAGGAAACTCACAAACCACCGTGATGTCGTCCAATCTTGATCCCTCTCTAACCTCAATGATATAACAAAAGTATCCCTTACAACCCTTCTTCTGGAAGCTAAACGCTTACATCACCGAAATCACTACTAGCGAGGAGGGAACCAAATTCCTCACAAACTCCAATCGGGGTCTACCCGACTCATCAAACACAACCCTCTTAGCAGCACAATCAATATGGACATGGTGCTTAGACAACCAATTCATGCCCAAAATCACATCAAAACAGATCATCCGTAGAGGGATGAGCTCAGCACGTAAAACTCTGTCCCGCACTACCACGGGAGAGGCTCTACACACAGAATCAAGCACAAGAAGAACTTTCTCACTCAAAGGAGTAGAAACAAACAAATCTATGCCTCGCGGCTCAACAGACAAACCGATCCTACCCACAAAATCATTAGACACAGAAGAGTGGGTAGCTTCAGAATCAAATAAGCAGAAGATTGACTAAGAAGACAACGGTGAACCATCCATGGCATAAACTCTCGCCTGAGCCTGAGGCTTCTTCTGCTTGGTCTTCACGTTAGACCATAAGCTGGCGTCTCGGTCTCCCGAACTACTACCACCACCACTAGCTTGAGGACACTGAGCAATCTGATGCCTCAAAGAACCATACTTGAAGCATGCCTCTGACTTCTTGTAGCACTCCCGACCAAGATGAAAGCGACCACAAGCACTGCATTTAGCTCCAGAAGAAGAGAAAGAAGCTCTAAGATCACCATGGTACTGCTTCTTCTGAGAAGAAGCATGATCCTTCTTCCCATAATCATCAGCTTTCTACTTCCTCTTCTGATCCCCGAATGATTGCATCACCCGAAGCTCACTCTCAACCACCAAAGCAACATCAGCCACATCATGAAAGGTCTTATGGTGAAAGGGAGCCACAACCGACCTAGTCTCTGCCTTTAAAATTGATAAAATTTTACATGGATGATGCTAAGGTGTTATATTTTTGTCCAATGCCAAATCCAAAGTTTTTTAAGGTCATATATGACCTGTGGGACCCAATGAAAATACGTTCACATGTCGCATGTTTCATTGGGTCCCATAGATCACATATGAGCTTACAAAACTTTAGATTTCACGCTAGATCAAAATATAACACCTTAGCATCGTCCATGTAAAGTTTCATCAATTTTGGATAACATTTAATCATCTTTTAAGTTGATCAAATATTAAAAAAGTTGCTAGATGTAAAATAACATAAACCACATGGGTGGGCAAAGTAATTTTTGAAACCTCATGGGTGGGGTGTGTAATTTCGCCAAACGTCATGGGTGGGGGATGTAATTTTCCCAACTTTCGAACATACTCATCTACCGACATCTTTCGCGTCTGACAGAGTCTCCCATACTCCATAATCTTCTTATCCTTGAAGACATCGGATTGCTAGTTGAAGCAGCCATATAACTTCTCCCAAGTGCATGAATGGGGATACTTTCCCTCAACCAACTTTCACCACTCCTTCGCCTCTGCCTGGAACATGAATGTAGCGAAGCCCACCTTATGCTCCTCCACACAGCCTATAACGTGAAGGATGTCCTCGATCGCATTGACCCAGTGACTAGCCTGTGGATCACTGCTGCCATCGAAGGTTGGTGGCTCCAGCTTCATAAACTCTTGCAACGCTTTAACGTTGCTGCCACCACTACCAGCTCCATTCACTAGCCCCGTAGCAGTACCCACGCTCTAGAGCACTTGGATAACCACATGTTGCATAATCACGATGATGTCTCCCTGCGGAGTCACGCCTTAAGGAGTGTCCCGCATCGCTCTGCGTGGTGGAATACTGAGAATGCAAACATAAAACTGATCAGACACATCCAGCACACTGAATAGCAGACAACACAGAAATGTACACATGCAAACACACTCAACACACCAGAAAAATCCAAACCTGGCTCTGATACCACTAAATGTAACAACCCCAAAAACCGGGCTAGGTTTAAGACCGTTACACGCCACACACTTACTACTTAAGATACGCAAGGCTACTAACGAAACCGAACGACCAAATGTAAGTACTTGTATTAAATAGGAAATAGTGAATGTTTACAAGCCTAAAACATAAGTCAAACCATAATTAGAAATGCCCAAAGGCTACATAAATCATAAAGCGTTTAGCGCAAGTACACAAGTCTTTCAAAGCAAAAACAAACTAAAGTCTTCGGAACTGAAGCGAGAACTATCATTGGCCGATCTGCATTATATATTAATGGGAAAAGGGTGAGCATCCACAACTCAGTAGATAATAAACTTCATCAACGAAGCATGCTCAAAACAATTGAAATCAGAATATGATCCAAAAGCGAAAGCAAACGTAACTGAGTTTCAAAAAGTAGATTTATATCAGAAGCAAACAAGCTCAAACGAAACAAAAGTGTTACTCAAAACACTCAAGGCAAAGCTTATCTAATTCACAAATACGGGTGGGACACTAGTTCTAAGCAGACACAAACAGAAGGGCGAGGCCTTTGGATCAAAGGACCTTACAACAGAAATGGTAAAGACCATTAGTCGACCCGTTGGTCGCTAATCATCCCAAGAAACTTGAGGAACAGAGAACAGAAGGACATCCTACGCAACATGTTACGTGATAGCCATACCCAGGACACAGCTATCCACAACTCCGAAGCTAAGTAACTATGTCCCAAAATGAAATGCTCAAACTTGTAGAACAGAAGTGCATAAACATGCATAATACGTGAGTAAATCACTCATTCAGACTTAGGGGATCATAACCTTGCAAATAGAAGTCAAAATAGAGCTCAAACGAGTATTTTAGGCAAAATCAATCACTTGTTCGAACATGCGTCTGGGATTGCAAGTCCGGACACATGCTAAAATACCCCTAACCTTAAAAACATAATTAAATGATCTATTAATGATCTAAGATGGTTAATAAACATCTAAATACCATTGAGAACAATCTAAAGATCTCAACAAGGCAAAACATGCCTTAAGATCGGTAAAGCCAAAAATGTGCTTTAAGACACCATAGAGATTGTATGACCTCAAATAGGATCCAAAGTGGATTCCTAAGTATTATAATGAAGTAATGAACATTATAAAACCATTCTCAAAGGAAACCAAGCTCTAAAACATGTTCTAACACAAAATGTGCTTTAAAATTCCTTAAAGCACGTTTTTGAGAAAATTGACTTTCTGAGTGGTTTTGAGTGGTGTTAGGCATTGGATTAGACCTTGTTATACTAATGTACTATAATGTACCACATTAGAAGGTCTAAATCCAAGATTTCAAAAAAAAATCAGAAATATGGCACTCATTTGTGAATAGTAATCCAAATAGTGCATTTTTAAGCAAAATTGACTAAGTATAGTCAATGGTCAATACATGACTCATCTTTATCCATATGAGGTCGGCATCATGGAGCAAGGAGGACAGCACATTCATCTTTAATACAAAATATCAAGCCAATTTGGTGAATCACCATTTACTATTGCATTTCTTACTTTTCATTCATTAAAACACATTTTCTTTCTTTCTCTTTCCTCTTGTCCAATTCCAGCCGAGCCATCAGAACTTCCTAACCCTCTCAAGCCGTGTTCTTGAGCATTCAAGGCAAATAAATCTCTTTTGCACCTAAGGTAATGGTTTAAGGCATATTTTAGCTCTTTTTCTTCATCCCTTCATCACCTACACATGGAGCTTATAATCTATCACTTTCCATGGCTTATTCTCAGTATTTTAAACCTTTAACAAGAGCCAAACTCGGCTGAATCAAGCTATGGGACCATGGTGGTCAAAATTTACATTATAAGGTAAAAATATACCTTAAGGATTTCTATTCTCCATCCGGTTTTCTCCTTCTGATTTCTATGAGTTTATTCACTCATAATCTTCATATTTTCATGTTGATTCAGTGGGTTAACCATTTGGAGCAAGGGTGGCCGAAAATCAAGGGAAAGATAATTCTTTAAGGCATTTTGCAAAGGTAAAACCTATTACTATAGCAGCTTGTTGTTGTCTAGCTATTCCCCATGTTTTATGGTGAATTTAACACCATGTGGTGTGTTCAATTCAGGCCGAAACCCTTTGGAGACTACCTTGCATTTTAAGGTGATTTTTGCCTTAAATCTTACATTTAATTGTTCTTTATGGTTAGCTCATGCTTGGAGTGTAACCATATCTTATTTTGGTGTATTAAACATGTGTGAGTGCTGTGGTGATTTTTCCTCCAAGCTGCCGAATGGATATAAGGGCTTTAAGTACATAAATCAAGGTATAAACACCTTAAACTTATGATTTTATGATTTCTTAGCTTATATAAATTATGTGCCGAGAGTGGAGGTATTTATATGGGTGATTTTAACCTAAGTATGGAAAAAATGACTTAGATAAATTAAGCTAGTCATTTAAGTGGTTTATTTAACATAATGGTCAAATTATGACATTATGTGGAAAAATAAATAAAGTATAGTAAGGCCGAGAGCTTATATTATATTTTGAGCTATTTATGTGTAATTTTATGATATAAAGCAAAGTTGTAATAAGGCCATGTCATTAGGCCATTTTATTTAAGTTTAAAAGCTTAATTAATTTATTTTATGCACTTACTATTAAGTAAGGGGTCAAAGCCGTAAATAATCAAACATTAGAGGGCTATAGGTGAATATAGCCGAAAATTGGGATTTAAAATGTATTTAAATAAAATTTATAAGATTTTATAAAGTTTTTGGGTGAAATTATAAATAATGGAAAGTTTGGGGTAATCTATGTAATTACCGAGAAAGTGGGGTCAAAATGATGTTTGGAAGTCAAACATTGACCAAGCAAATGACTTTGACCAGATTTGATGATTTAGTAATTTAATTATCAAACTATACTAAGTTATGTACTAAAATGTAAAAATTACATAACATATGGGTATATGAGTGATTACCGAAAGTTTTGGGTATTAAATGGTATTTTATACACATATGGGTTATTAGGAATTTTTAGGAATTTATTTGGTAAATTTGGAGTTAATATGGATTATATAAGTATAATATATGATATTTTATATCATTGTTACATATAGGTAACAATTGTGGTAGAAACCGTAAATATGGAAAGTATAAGGTTAGGAATGATATTTATAACCTTTTGGTATAGTTTGGTAATTTTTGGAGTTATATATAAGGTTTTATTAAGATGTATGTATAACATATAGTTTTAATGACATTAGAAACTATATGTTATAAAATGGGGTTATTTAGTGAATATGGAAAGTTGGTGGGTTGGAAATTAATTTGAAACAGGCCTAGGGTCTGTTCGGTTATTTTGGGACTTTATAACCATAGGTTATAATTATATTATGATTTAAGGATTATAATATAAGGTAATATTATAAGTGTGACAATGGAATATAATTTGGAGTTGATTTGTAAATTATGGAAGTATAGTGGAATATGATAAAAACCGAGAAGAATAAGGGCTATTTGGTATTTTATAACAATTTATAACTATAGGTTATAATTGTTTTAATGACATAAATGTCATAATATATGTTATATAACTATAATAACATATATAAATTATGTGGTGGATTTTGTAAATATTTAAGAGAACAAGGTGCTGTTCGGAAATAATGAGAATTTTAGAACAAAAATTTATAATATGGTTTTCAATGTTATAAAGGTTATAACATTTATAATATAAGAAATATTCATTAAAAGAGAATGAATATATTATAAAGGTTTACCATATAATAAATGGTCCCATAATACATATATATAAATAAATATATGTTATGGAGTGAAAAATACAATATGGTTCAAATAAACATATAATATCATAATTAAAATGATATAGAGTAAGAAGAAAAAGAATTATAAACATTGGATGAGGAAATTCTAATGTTATGTAGTTCATGGAATAATAAGGAGTTATATACTTCAAGGCATTTTCAAATATGAATTATGCAACAACATTACACTTGGAAAAACTAACCTTAGGAAATAAATACGAAGGTGAGATGTATAATATATGATTAAGATTATACATGCGATATAGTGATAAACTATATAATATATAAGGGGTATTAAATTACATGCGATAACAAACGTTTAAAGTTAAGTATATTAATATACTCGACGTAACCACGCATGAAGTATAACGTTTTTCCTAATCCCGAGTTAAACCAAAAACCCGACAAACGTTATTAGTTAACAGCGGGGGATAAACCGGGATGGATTAGTAACGGTACGGGGTGCTGTAGTGTATTGTTGGTATGAGATGCTGATGCATAGTGTGATGCATATTAATAGATTGTTAGAGGCATCTCGAGGATCGCCAGAGATTTTAGCTGATTCATACTCCACGGTCTTATAATCCCGGTGCACGGTATGTTATTTATGTGGCTTGTTTGTCTCTGAGGATTTTCCTTAGTTCAGACATTGTGTGAAAATCTGTGTTAAGATTGAATGTCTGCTTGTGTGAATTAATATGCTTGAGTTGTGTATTAATGTTGCTTTATTATTATTACTGTTGAACGATAACAGTACTGTTCGTATATATGAACATATTATAAAACGAACTAGCGGTAATGATGCTATCTTATATGTGTAATATAAGGAACGTAAGTAAAACGTTGTAGCATTAGGATAATATATATATATTATCCGAGACTTATATACGGAGCATTGGCCTCTTTAACGCCGCTCTTGTATCTAACACTGGATCCCAAGTCGACATACTCAGGATTGGAATAACGACCTTAGTCTGCTGTGTTAGGAAAAATAGTAAGACGATGCGATGGTAGATGGTATAGTTAATCAAGAGGTTGTGGCTCTTACTGTATATTGTGACCAACTAACGATACTAGGATGTCGTGTGGGCATCCGTAAGTATCTAGATAAATTTCCAACGGACTACAGATGGTTCGTCGGTCGGAGACTCTACCGCTGGAGTGGCTACTGCCGTGGGTGACCCGCCATAGGAGATGGGTAACTTAGAGACACGTCGTTCTAACGAGACGTTGTCATTAGGCATGACTGAACAATTACGAACGGCTATATTAGCTCGTACATTAGGCGAACATTATTTGGGCTTGTATGCCAAAGACGGGAAATTATACTTGTTTATAGTTCTCGTTGTTTCGCCTTATTGCTCAGTGGTTATGCTTTGTGGTTATGTGTTGTATGTTGGTGGATTTGTTGAAACGAGTCATTGTGCTCATATTGTGTGTTGTGAATTGGTTTGATTGAGTCATTGTACTTTTGTCTGTATTGTGAACTGGTTGAGTCGAGTCACTGTGCTCATGTGTGGATTATTGTGAATGTTTGGTCGAGTGAGTCGCCGTACTCAATTATGAACTATCAAGTGTTTGTTGGAATGGAGTCTCTGTACTCATATAAGCGTTGTAACGCTTTCAGTGGTTTACCGCGATGCGATGTGTGAAGCCGGGGGCTTGTTTGCTAATGGAGTTTACTACAATATATGTTGTTGCTTTACAGTTTTTTTTATATTAAACTTTTTGCATAAAAATGAATTGCATGCTCTCGACCAATTGACTGAGGGTCCGAGGGGGCATGACAGTCATGTAGTAACATACTCAGCAGGGGCTGATTCCATACCACAAACAAACATTTTTGCAGGTATGCAGCTTCCAGTGTCGACAAAGAGCGGGACGCGCTGGGTAGTTTAGTTACAGTTGTTTAAATATGCACTGTTGCATTTTGATACGAACTTAGAAACGTGTATAGGATTGGGATACTTAAAATGCTCACCGTGAATGTATTTTATATTGGTTTGGGAAGGTTAGATCTATCTCTTGTTGTCACTGTGGGAAATTGTTTCGTATTTATATTTATATATATATATCAGTAAGCACGTTATTACTCGTATGGGCGAGTGAGAACGGTGACACCAGTAGTTCAATTGTTTAGATTACCACTGCGGTTACAATGCTAAGTAAGACGATTAGGAGCCGATTAGGGTAGGGGTGTTACACATGCCGAGACTCAAAATAGAGTAGTCCGCACATGTGTCCGGGCTTGGAAGTCCAGACAAATGTCCAACAAAATATACGTGGTGGCGTCCAGACATGTGTTCGGGCTTGCAAGTCTGGACACATGCCGAGACTTAAAACAAAAGAATGCCTAGAACATGTTCGGACTTGTGTCTGGGCTTGCAAGTCCGAACACAAGCCAAGACTTGACACCCAGAACTGTCCTCGCACTCTGTCCAAACTTGTAAGGTCGGATGGAAGTCCAGACACGTTCAAAAATACGAAAATCAGAGAGCATCCGAAGCCCTGTTCGGACATGCAAGTCCGGATGTGGCAAAAGCAAAGACAAAAATGGGCAAAAAAACCTCAGCACAATTGTCAAAATCTCACACCACTAAGCCATATCAGAATCACACATTTCCATGGAGGGTTTTCTAGACAATAGAAGCAACAAAACAGAGGGGATAACAACACATAAATTGCATAGAAAATAGAAACATAGTTCAATCCAATTTCTAAACTCCCCATGGATGAACATTCCCCATCAAATCCGTTCACCACCTACCTCGATCGAAGCGTAAAAATTTTCCAACCAAAGCCGAACAACAACCGAGCAATCCATAGACCAAACTGAACCAAAGCAACCATTGAACGAAAATTCCAAAAACTAAAATCAAAATTAGAAACCGAAGCCAAACCTCGAATTAAAGCCATAATCAACTCACAATCCAAGCCTAAACATCGAAGAAGAATCACAGAATAACAGAGCCTTGAAAACCACACGTAGAGCAGCCAAAATATTAACCTACAACACAATAGATTGAACAATTGAGAAGAACCAAGAAGAAGGACGGAGTGCTGGAAACTGACGAGAAAATAAGAATGGGAAAAAGGATAAGGAAAAAGGAGACTTCCTTTTCCTAAATCCATTACCTTAAATCAGATTTGCAAAAATACCTCCATGCCCTCTTCTACTTTTTCTAACCTCATCATAGCCTAAATGATATAAATCCAACTTAACATAAGATTACAAATCAGAATTCCAACTTACAAAATCCGGATCATATCAAAATGGATCTTAAATGGAAGCTAAAATGAAGAAGATAGAGCAAAAACAATGATTTGGAGGCCGACCTACCCATAGGACTGACCCAAATGGGTCGGAAGACTCTGGAACTGACCAACCCAAAGACCGCCCAAGTGGGTTGGTTAGAAGAAATTTTGCCTAGATTCACAATTTTTAAAGAGGGGAAAAGGGAAAGAAAAGAGGAGACAAGGAACTCAGCACAACAACACCACAGAGAAAGACAAAAAGATAGAAAAAAGGGAAAAGAAGAAGAAAAATGAGGAAGAAGAAAAGGAGGAGAAGACTCACCTTCATTCAAGCTCCTCTTCAACCTCCGCTAATTCTTCTTCCTTCTTTAATGTTTTTTTGCTCTAACGGTGTGTAGTTTCCTTGTACCTCTGGGATAAGGATTTTGCCCCAAAATCTCTAAAAGACCATTATTGAATCTTGAACCTATTTTAATGTGTTATTTTAGTCTTTGAGCTTAATGAAGATGATTATTAAGTGTTTATGGCGTATAAGCTCATTTATACTCAATTTGAGAATTTGCTTAGGGTTTGCTCAACTTATTGTCCAATGTGTTAAATTGGTTGGTTTAACGTTTCCGATTAGTTTAACATTAGTGTGGATTTCTAAGGACAGATTTACGGAAGTAGAAATCTAAAATGTGGAGACTAAATCAATGTACTCGAATTTTACTGGTTTTGAGATTAAACTAAATTGCAACTTAGGGAAACTTGTGCTCAATGGTATCGATTGACTTGGTAGTCGAACGAATCGTTGATTTTCGACTCAATTGGTCAGGATTAGTAGACCAAGGTTTGGTTATTAATTATGCAAGTGTTCCCATTGTTTAGCTAAGATTTCATGATTCGCAATTGGTAGAAAGGGTGAAGGAAGAAAAGATCCATCCAGGGGTACACCTATCATAAATTAATTAGTTTAGTTTTATTGTTTTCTTTATGTCTTCAATTATCTACCCAAACAAAAAAAACCCCTAAACAATTTACATTGTCGCACTTTTGTTTATATTAACACACATCCACTAAACTTATATTTGTTTCGTCATGTTGGTACCAATATTGCTTCTTTTGGGTTGATGAAAACACTATCTGAGAGTCGGGCTCCTCGCTTCCTTTGGTCACCGGGTCGGATATTCATCACGGGCTAGCTTATTTTGTGGAGCTTAACGTATCAAAAAGAGGGAATACGTGAAAAGCTCAGTGGGCGTGCCTAGGGTTTAATGTGAGGGTACACAAGATTTTGGCTATGTGGTGTTGTACCTAGGTGTTTCGTCATCCCTGATAGTTGTGTATCCGTTCTTTACTACTTTTCGTAGGTCTAAGAGTAGATTTATAAATAATTTCCTTCGATCGGAGTTATGTTGTTTGCCTTACCTTTGAGTGTGATCTTATCGAAGTCGTGTAAAGATGACACACTCATTCTCTCATGGTTTTACCACTCACGACACTCTTGCAAAATTTTCACTCAAAGACTTGTTTACACACTTAAACGAAAGATTTAAAGTTGATGATTCTAAGCTTATATTGCCCCTAGTATTGCTTTGGGGTCTCTTGACAAACCTTTTGAATACCTTTTTGTGTAGAGGTGAATTTGGTGAATTGTTTGAAGATGGACGACTTTTGTATGAGAAGTAGTGAAATACCCCTAACAACTAAAACTAGATTAAATGATCTAATAATGGTTTAATAAGATTAAAAATAATCTTAGAACCATTGAGGAACAATCTAAAATCTTATAAAGCAAAAACATAGCATAAAATCACTTAAAGCCTAAATTATGCTTTAGGTTGCTCATAAGATTGTATAACCTCAACTAGGACCCAAAGTGGATTCCTAAACCTTATAATTGGGATATGAACATAATAAAACAATTATCAAAGCAAACCAAGCTCTAGAATGAGTTTAACACAAAAAGGAGCACTAAAACTCCTTAAGACACATTTTTGTCAAAGTGTTCAAAACCTGACTTTGGTTGGCCAAATGGCCTTGTATATACCCTAATTAACATGTGTAATACTTAGTATCACATTAGTAACCCCTAATCCAAATATTTACAAAAAAAAATCCAAAGTTTGGCACTAAAATGTGAATAGTACCCAAATAGTGCCAATTTAAGTAATGTTGACTAAGCAAAGTTAAAGGTAAAAACATGACCCATCTTGGACCAGATTGAGGCGGCAAAATGAAGGGTGGAGGACAGCACATCAAAGTTGATCACAAATATCTAGCCAATTTGGTGAATCATCATTTACTATTCACTTTTTTTACTTTATCCCATACTTAAGTCACATTCTAGCATTTCTCTTTCCTCTTGTCTTCATTCCAGCCGAGAAACCTCCTCCCTAAGATCTCCCAACCTGATCTCTTAAGCAAGAACAAAGCCATTACTACACTTGGTATAAGGTAATGCTTTAAACCTTAATTTAGCTCATTTTCTTCACATTTCTTCAATCCATCTTATGAGCTAAACATCTAGCACTTTCCATGGCTCTTTCCCAGCAATTTTATCTTGTGTTAAGGGGAGAATTTCTGGTTGTGAATGGAACAAGGACCAAGGTTGGCTAAAATCCTCATTTAAGGTAAAAATCTACCTTAAACTCTTCTTCTTGATTTCCAAAAATTACAAGATACTTCCCTTGAGTTATCATGCTAATTTTATCTTCAATTTCATGTAGAAGAAGTAGCTAAGCCATAGTCCCAAGGCTGGCCAAAAGCAAGGGCAAAATCAACTCCTTAAGTCAATTTGTCTAGGTAATTCCTAACACCTTTATACCTTGCTTTGATCTTGTTAATTCCAATGGTTTTGTGGTGATTTTGATACCCTTTCACCCCTGTAAATATAGGCCGAAAATAACTTGTACAAGCCTTGGGAAATCAAGGTAAAAATATAGCTTTTAAATGGCTTAAAGTTGTTCTTATAGTTAGTTCAATTTTTGGAACTTAACTATATCTCATTATTGCTGTTTGAACATGTAATGAATCTGTCTAAATTAATCCCCCACCTTGCCATGCCAAACAAGCCTTAAAGAGCATTTAAATCAAGGTATACCATCTTTATATCATGTTTATGAGTCCTTGGAGCTTATGTTATATTATTGTCGTGAGTGGACTGTGGTAAATGGTCATTTTGACTTCAAAAATGACTAGGAAATGTTATAGAAACTTTGGATAAATTAATTAAGTGAATTAATAACAGAATTATCAAATTTAAGACATTATGTGGAAGTTTGGTAAATATTGAAGAAATCTGGCGTGAGGCTGAGAATTATAAAGTTTTTGATGATATTTAAGTGTAATTTATATACAAGATCAAAGATGTAATAAGGCCATGTCATTAGGCCATTTTATTTAAGTTTAAAGTACATTTCATTTTATGCACTTAGCATAAGGTTTGGGGTGAAAACGGAAATAAATAAAAATATAGAGGGTTGTAGAGTATTATAGCCGAAAACTAGAGGTTTAAATGAGTTTAAATAAAAATTATAAGATTTTATAAAGTTTTGGGGTGAAATTGTAAATATTGGAAAGTTTGGGGTCATCCTAGTAATTACCAAGAATTTAGGGTCAAAACTGAGTTAGAAGTCAAACGTTGACCATATAGGAGACTTTGACAAAATTTGGTGATTTATTAAGTTAATTACCAATTTATATCAAGTTATGTATTAAATTGTAAAAATTACATAACATTTGAGGTGTTAATGAAATTACCGAAAGTTAGGGGTATAAAATGGTATTTTAAACACCCTTGGCCTGTTTGGAAATTTTGAGAATTTATTGGGGCTGTTTTGGAGTTAAAATGAATTGGGAGTATAATATATAGTTTATTATATCATTATTAAGTTTTGAATAATAAAAGGGGTCAAATGGTAATTTAAGAAAGTTGCTGGGGTTAGAAAATAATTCTGGAACAACATGTGGCTGTTTGGAATATTTAAGTATTTATAACCATAGGTTATACAAATATTGGATATAAATATCATAATATAAGATATATGATATAAATGTAACAATGTAATAATATTTGGGGTTATTTGGTAATTTCCAAAAGTTTGGGTGAAGATGATGAAAACCGAAAGGTCTAGGGCCTGTTTGGTATTTTATGACATATTATAACTATAGGTTATAAATGGTGAATTGGTATTAATGTATAAAATATAGTTTATGACTATAATGTTACATTAAATAAATAATGTGGTGGCTTTGTAATTAAAAGGAAAAGAAAGGGGCTGTTCTAAAATATGGAGTATTTAGAAATGGATTTTTATAATATGGTTTATAATGTTATAAGGGTTGTAACACTTATAATATAAAAATATTCATTAAGGAAGAATGAATATATTAAGGACATACCATATAATAAATGGTTCCATAATACATATATATATAAATAAATATATGTTATGGAGTGGAAATATAATATGGTTCAATAACCATATAATATCATAAGTAAGATGATATGAGATGAGGAGAAAAGAATTATAAACATTAGTTAAGGAAATTCCAATGTTAAGGTGAGTACATAAACTAATGATGAGTATATAATTCAAAGTATTTAATATGAATGATATGATATTGTATACTTGGGGTAAAGTTAACCAAGACAATATAAATAAGTAAACACCAATTACCTTGACTTGGTCAAACCTATTTGACTAACCTCTAAGTAATAAAATACTAAGAGGAGATGTATAACATATGATCGAATTATACATGCAATATAGTGACAACTATATAAATACATAAGTGTATAATAATGCACATGTGATGATGAATATACAAGTTACATATATATAATAAATCTACCATGAAAGAGAGTAGGTCATTGGGAAATAACTCCTAAGTTGGAAATGTGCAATAACATGCAAATGCATGAAATAACGTTTATGTAAACTAATCCCTAGTGAACCCGGAAACCCAAGAGACGTTATTAGATAAATAACGGGGAATGAACCAGGAGGGATTAGCGACGGTACGTGGTACCGTATAGTATTGTTTTACATGAGATGCTAATACGTAGTGTGATATGTATTATAAGATTGTTAGAGGCGTTCTCGAGAAGAGTTGATTACGCGTGTGAAACATCACGCTAGCATATATTACGGTGTAAGGTATGTTATTATGTGGCTTGATTGTCTCTGAGGATTTCCTCAGTTCAAAGATTGTGTGAAAAATCTGTGATAAGATTGAATGTCTGCTTGTGTGAATTATTATGCGTGAATTGTATATTACTGCTGCTTTATTATTGTCGTTATGCGATAACAGTACTGTTCGTATATATGAACATATATATAAAACGAACTAGCGGCAATGATGCTTTCTTATATGTGTAATATAAGGAACGTAAGAATAATGTTGTAGCATAGGATAATAAGATATATATTGTCCGAGACCTATACACGGAGCATTGTCCTATTTAACGCCGCTCTCGTATCTTACACTGGATCCCGAGTCGATATACTTAGGGTTGGATTAATGGCCTTAGTCTCCAGTGTTATGGAAATGGTAATGCGATGCGATGGTATAGATAGTCCCAAGAGGATGTGGCTCTTGGTATGCATAGTGAACAACTAACGATAATAGGATACCGTGTACGTATCCGTAAGTATCAAGGAAAAATTCCAACGAACTACAGATGGTTCGTCGGTAGGATACTCTACCGCTGGAGTGGCTACTGCCGTTGGTAACCCGCTGATTACAGGGGTATGGTTAGGGACACGTCGTTTTAACGAGACATTGTCATAGACATGAGATTAAACAATATACGAACAACTAGATAGCTCATATTATTGGCGAGAACCATTTGGGGCCTTAAGGCCAAGACGAGAATAAATAGAACATTTATAACTCTCGTATTATCTCGTTGTTTAGTATGCTTATATTATTCTGCTGTATGTTATGTGAACAGCATGATTGTGTGATATATGTATGGATTGGTTGAGTGGAGTCATTGTACTCATATATACATTGTGATATATTTTGGTTGGTGTGATATGTGAAGCTGAGGGCTTGTTTGTTATTTTTACTAAACAAACGGAATTGCATGAAAATGAACTGCATGCTCTCGACCAATTAACTGGGGGGTCTGAGGGGACATGATAGTCATGTAGTAGCATACTCAGCAGGGGCTGATTCCATACATATAAACACACACTTTCAGGTATGCAGCTTCCGGTGTCGACAGAGTGCGGGACGCGCTAGGTAGCTAGTTGAAGTTATTTAATTATGTACCGTTGTATTATGGTACGAACGTAGAAATGTGTATAGGACTGGAATATTTAGAATGCTCACTAATGAATGTATATTGGATTGGAACGAAAAGTAAGATATATCTCTTGTTATCACTGCGGGAAATTGTTTCGTATTATGAATGTTTAAGTAAATGCGTTATTACTCGTATGGGCGAGTGAGAATGGTAACACCAATAGTACGACTGTGTATAGATTACCGTTGTGATTATAAGTTAAGTACGAGATTTGGACGACGATTAGGAGCCGATCAAGTAGAGGTGTTACAAGTAGTGTTGTGGTGAATTGCTTGTGGATGGAAGGTGAAAGTTGTAGTGATTATGTTGTTTGATGGAGTTTCCTTTGAGATGATTTGTGATGACATATTTGATAAGTGTGGCTTGGAACCGCTTTTGTTGTTTTTTTCAGAAGGTTTCAGGAATGAGTTCTGGTGTTTGAGCATATCATGTTCATCCCTTTAAGAACATAAACAAATAATTGTGCTCTGGTGCCAGGAAATGAGATCCCATCTTAAAAGACATTTGAAAATTTCAGACTTGAAAAAGTCATTTGCTTGGAAGAATATGATGTAGTAAAACAATCAATCTTTGAAAACTTTGAGTGATGCATTTGAAAGATGAATGCCATGGCAAGTTATGTAGTATAATGCATGTGAATCCTAGACACTCTATAGAATTTGAATGCTGACAAATCGTCTGGTGCCAACATTTGAAGACTCGAGCTCTCGATCGTCGGGACGGCGCTGAGATGATCGTGATTGTTTTCTTCAACTTCTCGTCCACGAATTCCGGGTAGGCTCTTGAGAAATCCAAACTGGAATGTTTCTTGACTAGAAACGAAATTTTTAAGCCGAAGATGGTTTCATGGCTGTGGATAGGCCCTTGGGCCTAAATATTTTTGAGGATGTGGCACTCAGGCCAGAATGTTTATGTATAGGCGCTTGGGCTTGAATGATTTCTGAGATGTGAATTGGTGCCTGAGCCATAGTCAATTTGTGAATAAACGCAGGGGCGGACCCAGGATTTTAACCTTATGGGGTCCATTATCTTAGAGAGTAGAGACATATATATATATATATACATATCAAACTAATATTTAATTTTTTTATAATTGTCCTCTAAGGATCTTCATTGCTTGAAAATGGTACATAATAGTCTCATTACTAATTGTCTCAAAAACTTCTTTTTCCACATAAGTAACTAGACAATCATTAAGCAAATCATCTTCCATCTAGTTGCGCAGATCGGTCTTGATAATCTTCATCGCAGAAAACATTCTTTCAACTGTTACTATAGCAACTGGTAGAATTAGTGCAAGTCTCAACAATAAGAACACTAGAGAAAAGTTCAGATGTTTTGTTTCAACCAACTTCCTTGCGAGATCACTAATTCCTTTCTGATTAGAAAATCTTGGCTGCTCATACTGAAACAGTGAAATCGAATTCAAAACACACTCGTACTCTCATAGTGTTGTTCAACAATTCTTTATTAAATCAATGCAGAATCAAACACTTTATCATTACATTCAATATAATATTGAAAAGTAAAGTTCCATTTATCAATATAAAAGGGGCAGCAGGACAAACAAAACTAAAGGGACAAAAAAAAATACCGGGCAGGTGCAGCAGAGCAGTCTTCTCGGCGGCAAAGGAGGAAGCTCTCTCTGTTTGCCGTTTTCTATGCTGGTGCTGCTTTACTTTTAAAAACCCTAACTAGATATGATTTAAGTATATTTATATGGGACTTATTTTCTTTAAGGTTAAATTGGACTCGTTCATTTAAACCAAATTATTAGGCTCTTTGATATTGATGGGCCTGGGCTGCTTAGAGCTCAAATCAGCATGTTCTAATAAAAATAGAAGAAAGTGGTTACAACAAGAATCGAACTACAAACCTTTGGTAATAAGAGAGTTTAACCACTATGCCACTTTCACACCTTGTTACTTATATCATTCTACTGGATATATAAAAGGTTTTTTTTTTTTTTTTATTTTTATAAAATACCTATGGGGTCGGGGCCCCCATGGGACCCCATGTGGGTCCGCCCTGAATAAACGTATGGGGACGGAATGCACTGAGTTGTGAGTGTGGCACTTGGGCCGAAATGCTTTGAGAATACGGCACTTGGGGCGTAATGTTTTGAGAATGTGGCGCTTGAGCCAAAATGTTTTGAGAATGTGGCACTTGAGCTAGAAAGCGATTGGGCTAGAAATAAGGCATATGGGGCCTATATGATTTCTGAATTGCATCTAGATGTATATGGGCCTTAATACCCTGAATCTGGAAATGAGGCATACGGGCCGAAGGAAACTGTATGGAATGTGAATGAGCCACTAGGTCGAGAGAGAAACTTTGAAGTCCAAGATTCATTTGAATTCTTGTTGGGCCTCCGGGCCAGAAATTAGACATGATCCATAATCATATTTTATTGAATGAATTATGTAAACTATCTTGAATTCAAATGTATTATTGTATGGGCCGAAATCTAAACAAATGGTTCTGATTGGGCCTAAAAGATGATACCTAGAGTTAGGATTTTAGGCCAGAGCCCGAACAAAAAGTTTCCCTATACTAGAATGGGCCTTTGGGCTGAAAAAGTTTTCAATGGAAAGGCTTGATTGATTTTCAAGTCTTGTGGATTACTACAAGTTTGGGTGGATTTATTTTTCATGGGTCTAGAACTAAATGAATAATTCAAATTGGGCTGAAAGGAAAATCACCTAAATCTAGGTTTTTGGGCCGAGGCCCAGACAGATGACTATCTTATTTAAACCAAGTTGGACCTTCAGGCCGCAAACAATGAAGCCGCAACTTCGGGTTGGGCTGAATTGGGTGTAAGGAGAGCTCCTATCAATTTCCAGGGCTGGTAATGGGGCGATCATACAAGCAAACAAGGCTCACTCACAAGTTCAACATGTCCTCACTAGACGATTTGGACTGATGGGTACGGGTCAAACCGAAGAGGTGCTTGGGGCTTGGGCCCAGGTCACCACAAAGGAGTATGGCTTACACGTTATTCTTTTTGGGCTTCCTCACTTTTTTCACTTCGCCGCAAGGTGTGCGTCTACAGTCTGGTCTTTGACTAACCAAACGTTGGGCTTGGTAAGGGTGTTGCCAGGAAAGTGCTTGGAGCCGAAGCCCAGGTATTAAGGGGATGTGGTTAGACAACATCCTCCTCTTTTCCCCCACTTATTCACATCACCTAAAAAGGTATGAGTCCATGATAGGGGTCGCCTAGTACGGGTCCCAGGGTGAGATCGTTTTGCGTGGACCCTCGCTCTCGCATGATGCATAAGTGTGGAAATTTAAGTGTGCATGAAAGTAAACACACAACATAATAAAAGTTGTAAATAGAAAATTTTGAGTTAAGCCTTCTTATCTTAAAATTAAATGAGTTAAAATTAAGAGTTAAGTCCCTAGCAGAGTCCCCATTCTATTTTTAAACCACTATCCTATGTTGATTTGGGTTGATTAGGATCTGATCGGGTTCTAGGTCCACTTATAACCCAAGCTTTAATAACTATGTCATAAAAACTATAATTAGTAAATCCTAAGTTAGCTCACTGGAACCTATTATGGGTCACCTCCTAATTTTAACCTACGGTAAATAAGGAGGTAAGAGTTCGGGTTCGGGGACTTGGTATTCAACTTTTCAGGGTCCAAATTACTTTCGCTACCCTTATAACTTGTTTTTCCTCTACTTATATCGTTTACGACTTATTATAGAGTCAGTTGGACTTAAGTGCGCGGGTTTCTAATTTTTTGACATTTTTTACTAGAATTTTAAGTGGATACTGAAATGACCTAAATTAGGGTTTTGAAGGCCGAATTAGGTCAAATTTTAGTTGTGTCGTGGCCACGGACCTAATGTGCGAACCTACGGACCCTAATTAAACTAGTTGTACAGAAAAGTCAAATTTATAGAAAAACAAAATTTTGAAAAGTTTGGTGCCATGAACAGGTCGTCCGTGGGTCCATACATGTGTTAAAAAACACTAAAATTTTGGAAAAAAAAGCCCCGCCACCGTCGGGGGGCATCCGAGCTCACGGACAGGGTGTCTGGTACCCCGGACATGGCGTCCGTGGGTGTGGATCATCCTCGGACGGCGGCACTTGGGCGGTTACCAGTGGTGTTTTTTGCTCCAATTTTATGGGTATGTAGCCTAAAAGATTCTAAACATGGCAGTTATTGAAATACTTCAATTTGACTTTGAATTAAGGGTGAAACTTATTGAACAAGTTATTGATCAAAAACACAAGTAAACACTAAATCGGGAGTCGGAAAAAGTCGGTTCGTTCCCAAATTTTGAACGAAGGTATATTGAGTTAAAAGGAGTTATATAACCTGTTTTATAACCTATTTTGCCCTCGGAATCAAGGATTTCCTTCACGTCGGGAATCTTTGGAAGCCTTGTTGACATCAGTCCCGAATTGAGTTCAACATGAGCTTCTGACCCTTGGTAATTGATGATGTTCTTCATGTTTTGATGGCTGTTTTGTGAAGGTTTGATGATTATTATGGCAATAGGAGTTAGAAAACTTATTTTGGTGATGATTTTGATGGAATTTCGGTTTTTGATCGGAACTCGAGAGTTCAAAATGTGGGAGCTTTGAGACGGCTGGAAGTTCTTATGGCTTAGGGTTCTTGATGTTCTGATTTAGTCAAGAGAAAAGATCCCTTATATTGACAACACTAAAGATAGAGTAAACTCGGTAAAGAAGCGAAGTTTACCTTTCCGGATTCAGTCAGGTAACTTTTGGAAAGAATCTAACTATGAAATTTTGTCAGCATGTAAAGGATGATATTTCTAAAGAAAAATTGAAATGTTCGGATAAATGAATATTTTTAAAATCAATGTTTCATCAGATTTGTTCAGAAATTACTAAGAAATTATTGGATATTTGAAAATTCAAAATTTCAAAGCCATTATGCTCTAAATGTCATTCTTTATCACACGTCAAAATTTCAAAGCATTTCAAGTTGATTTGAGTCATTTCCGAAGGAGATAAAATTTACGAGATGGCTTAAGAGCCCTGAAAATTATGAAAATGTCCCTCGTGGTGACCAAACTGTCACCAATGTCCCGAGACATGCTAATAAACCCGGGATTCTGCATTCTTTGACCAAACTACCCTTTATAGCACTTGCGTCTTCAAATACCCTTTTCCAGGGTCAAAATTTTGGGTATAACAGTACATAACTTCCATTTGCTCGAACACAGGAGGAACACATTCTTGTCCATTTTTAATGCCTTAAGAATTATTTTTGGGTTGCTCATAAGCAGCGCGTTCACCCACATCTCCCCATTGAATTCATTATTGTGCATAGGAATTGGAAGGGAAATATTATGTCAACGTAATGCCAATAGCAATGTAGCTGCATCAACAATGGTTTAGGTTTCTTTTATATGTCCTTTAATTGTAGTAGCAAAGTGTAAGAAAGTATCGTGATCGTTCA
This sequence comes from Limonium bicolor, assembly GCA_023374045.1. Lineage (NCBI taxonomy): Eukaryota > Viridiplantae > Streptophyta > Magnoliopsida > Caryophyllales > Plumbaginaceae > Limonium > Limonium bicolor. The sequence goes on along the minus strand of CM041776.1, from coordinate 305,081,888 downwards.
AAAGATAGTCAATGAAGCCTTCATCAACCATGTTCGTTGTAATACGTATTTTGTAAAGGGTTACAGTTACAAATAAGGGTCCATAATTAGTTCCATACATTAGAATTTAAAAACAACTCATCATTCACAGGTGAGCGCCAAACTAAAAACCCATGAAGTTATAAAAATAGTACACAAAATGAGGCATTGACAAGTAAATTTGTACGGCAAATAACAATAATCTATTCGGATATTCATATAATGTGTTTTAAGAAAATAGTCAGTACTTAATAAATAATTAAAAAGATAACAACTTTAATGAGTGAAAAGAGAAATTCCAAATGTGATTTTCTAAATTAACGTCGCAATTACTAGTTTTTAGTTTTTACCACTAACTATTAACAAAAAAAAGTATGTATTCGCGGTAGCTAATTTCTCAATGTTGTTCGGATCACCACATGATGATTGATCAGTCCGTCATTTCCTTTCCTCCCGTGAATCCCCCTTCTCTTTCACGTTTCTGCACATTCCAAAGCTTTTATCGATTAATAATCACACCTTTTTTTAGAGATAACTTGTTGATGATCAACCGTTGTATGCATCTTGACTTTTTGGTTTATTTCCCAAGAACACCACTAAATCATCCAACCATTCATTTTTGAGTGGATTCCCTGCCGCGTGATGCTCTAATTTCACTGCAATGCCCATTCTCCAAAACCTTGTTTCCCTGGAATTGATTGGAAACTCTTGGATTAAGTCGGCAGTTTGATTGATAGTTGTTTTTAATTTGAATAATCGATCGACTGGAAGTAGCTAGGATAAGAAAAGAGGATTGTTAAAGAAAAAAGAAAGAAAGATGAGTGATCATCCACCGGAAGAAGAAAAGGGTCATCATCATCATCCAATCGAGGATGAGGAGGAAGAGAACAAGCTAGATTTGGGTCCAAAGTGCAGCATCCGTGAGCATCTTGAGAAGGATAAGGTTTAATTTGATTTTGATAATCTTAATTAATTACAGATGTAATGCTTTTGCATTATATATGACTAATAACCATGGTGTAGGATGATGAGAGCTTGAGGAAATGGAAAGAGCAACTTCTTGGGAATGTTGATGTGGACGCAGCTGAAGGTACATATATATGATCCGGTTTAATCATATTACCAAATTAAATATGATGAGTCGTGTTTGTGGATTAAAAATGATATTGCGCGCATCTCATTTGGTACGTGCGTAGAACTGGAAGCTGAAGTGAAGATTCTGAGCCTGACGATTATCACACCGGATAGACCGGATCTTGTTCTTCCAATCCCAGAAGGAGACCCAAAAGGGCTTTGGTTCACTTTAAAGGAAGGAAGCACTTATAAACTCAAGTTCTGCTTCACAGTCACTCACAACATTGTCTCTGGCCTCAGATACTACAATACTGTCTGGAAGACTGGTCTCAAAGGTATGTTATTATTATTATGGAACTTCCCTTATCAAATCTATCTCAAACTGATTGTTTATCAACGGGAATGGGTCAGTTGACAGTACCAAAGAGATGCTTGGAACATTCAGCCCACAGGCAGAGGAATACACACATGAAATGCCTGAAGAGACTACTCCATCTGGGTATTTTGCAAGAGGTACTTACACTGCTAAAACAAAGGTAATTCACTCTATCTTGTTCATCTGAGATTCTTATAATGTGAAAATTACAACAAAACAGATAAACTAACAAGGGTTAATTACTGTGATCAATAGTTCTTGGATGATGACAAGAAATGCTACTTGGATATCAATTACTCGTTTGACATCCAGAAAGATTGGCCAGCCACTGAGTAAACAGTTAATGCTTTGATGGGTACAGACTGTGTATGGAACTTGTCCATCACAGCTGATTAGAGGGAAAATTAAGTTCACAAGAAGGATCAAAGCCCTAATAGAGATCAGTATTGTTTTTTTCTCCTTTCCTTTTCTTTGAGGAGAGAAATAATTAAGTACTCCATATTTTTACTTTTTTCATGTAATCTTTCATTTCATCCCCACATGATTCTGTTTTAATTGTAGTACTATTTTTCTTTTGTCTACCGGGTTACCCACCATATATAGGGAAAGTAAAGGGTGGAGGATTAACTCAAGTCCTATAATTGGTGTTTGGACATTTACTGCCAGATATTGTATTACATTATTTTTGCCAAGATCACGAATCATCTTACTTTTTTGAAACATGCATTAATTGGAAATTAATTACTGTTCTTCATATAGTAGTTAACTAGTTAAGTTGACAATATCATAAATTACATAGTAGTGGATGGGTAAGAAACGCCACTGTTATTAATTATTACTATATATGGTACAGAAGAAGTAATACTATGTTCATGTAAATTAAAGACGACCGGGCGGGGGTGATGATTTAGTGATCTTGCAGCAACACATGTTGGTCTGAAGGCAGTATCCCTCCTGCATTCCACGATCCTTCAAGCAAGATTCTTGGCAGCTACTATCCGTGCATTTGTCATACGGTACTGAGTTGCAAATGACTGATCCCACATCCAGCGAATCTCCTCCTGCTGTTAACACTAATTAATGTTTAAACAATCTACAAATCCATCTTCACAATACATATTACAATCAAGTAGCTAGCTAGCTACATAAAAAGTGCTAACAATCATCTTTGGGTATGGTAACAATATGGTACTACTCACTAAGTAATTACGTACCAGAAGCAACAACGAAGAAGAAACAGCACAACAAAGACTACCCGTGAGGTTTCCATAATCTCTTTCGCTATATTGTTTCCTGGGTAATGTGTATTTGTGATTTCTGCAGCTTCTCCTATATAGCTATGGTGGCGTTCTTTTATAGTGACAATGGCATGCAACCAAAGGGATGCCCAAAAGCATTAGTTGGAAAATGAGTTGCAATATATGTCGAAACAGAAAAGTTAAAACCTCTCTATGATATTAAATTAATGTTACTGAAACAAGCATTCATATTACTAATTAATAACGCAATGCCACTTCGATCTTTCAAAATTTGAAACCGCGCACCAGTCTCTCCTATATATATGGTATAACTCTTTCACTTTTTCCTTCTTCCTCTTGGAAAGTCTTCTTTTAATTCCTTCCGTTTTTGCGTTTTGTCCGTTACCCATGGTTAATCGGATCAAGCAGAATCTACTATTCGTCCTTTACGTAAATTAATTAGGCTAGCAATAATAGGAACATTAGGTTCTAATTAAACTCTGATTCCAGGCTCCAAAACTACTTCACAGAACAACAAGAAGAAGTAGTCAAAAGACAACTTCGGTTCGTGTTTTCAAAAAGAAATGTGATCGAATTGAATGTATAAATGTTAACAAAGAGTAAAAGAGAAAAAAGAAAGAAAAAGAACCCCCTACTAATACTTATAAAAAACAGATAGAAATGCAAGAAAGATAGCGTAAAAGTTTTGCAAAAAAAAAACCCTTTTTTTTGATAATTGGGCTAATACCATTTATAAAATAAAGAGTATTCCTGCAAAGCAGGTGGACCGGTATAACGGACCTCATTAAAAACCCACAAGCAAAACCAAGTTGGAAAAAGCTTATGGAGGTAAAAGAGTACCCACATGTCCAAGTACAAACCTACATAACCCACTAGAAAAATTCACCGAAAGGACCCACAACGAGAGCAAGGGGTTACATCAAATGACAAAGCATGGCAATCTTACACAAAGTCTCTAAGCGAGAAAAGACCGATAAAAACATTACAGGACAACGGGAGATCCTTCCACCATACTTTTGTCCAACGCCATACTCCAAGCTTAACTTGCAATCCAATGCGGGGAACATAGACGCTTTCCTCCTGGAAAACAACCTCATTCCGGTGCATCCACATGTAATAAATTCCATAACACAAACTGGATCGCCAAATCCTTCTGGCTTTAGGTGGCAGGGGGACAGCAAACCAATCATGATAGATATCAGCCACCGACTCTCTAAACTCAAATTGTATGCCCCACCATTTCAGAATCACTTCCCAAACTCCATGAATTTTCGGGCATATAAATAAAACATGTTCCACTGTTTCCATTTGTTTTTTGCACCATGGACATAAAATTTGGCCCAAAGGGACCAGGCTCCTCTAAAATGGAAGTCTCTAGTAATAAGTCCCCTCATTAGAGTAACCCACAGCATCACTTCTATTTTTGGCTCACACAGTCCTCTCCAAATGAGATGGATGTCCGCCACACTATGCTGTTGGAAACCAGATCGAGCCGAATCATTCAACAAACACGATATATCTCGAGAAATAGTACACGTACCTCCACTATTCCAGAAGCAGTCATCTGCTCGCTAGCTGGAATGTGGTGGGCACAGCACCGCCATCATCTGTCAGACCATATCTTCTTCATACTGAAATAAATGCCGCCTCCACTGGAACTGCCATATCCATCTGTCATCATTCCAAACTCCCTGCCCGGCAACAGCAACGTCACCATCGTGACAAAGCCGAAACAGTCGCGGGAATAAAACCTTTAAAATACCTGCCCGACACCAACGGTCATGCCAAAATAAGACATCTTTCCCATTACCGAGAGCAATTAGTAGCTTATCCTCAAATGCATTTTTAAAGCATCATGAAAAGTCGTCACTCTAACGATCGATGACCAAATTCCTGTGGATCTACCAGTCGTCCTATCATAGTTACCCGCATGCAGACCCTGTCAGATATTATAAATTGATCGGATGACTCTCTTCCATAGAGCACTACTATTTCGCGCAAAACTGCACCTCCATTTGGCTAAGAAGGCTAGATTTTTGATTTGCAGGTCAGAGAACCCCAAACCCCCATCTGCTTTTGGCCGAGCCATACGTGCCCATGCAACCGGTGTCAGAAATCGATTACTATTCTTGCCCCAGAAGAATTTACGTTGCAGAGACACAAGCTTTTTTCTCACCTTAGTTGGTATGACAAATAAACTAGCATAGTAGAGTGGGATTGACTCAAGAACTGACCGGATGAGGGTAGTCTGCCTGCCTTTGAAGAGCTGGTAGCTTTCCAAGTTGCTAGTTTATTCTCAACCTTCTGGATGACCGGATCCCATGTGGAAACCTTTCTTGGGTTTGCTCCTAGGGACAGCCTAGATAAGTGGTTGGTAACACCCCCATGCTACACTTGAAGATACTTTCAACCAGTTGGGCATCATTTTCATTGGCGTTGATGCAAAATGCCATTGATTTTTCCATGTTCAACCTCACTCATTTCTGCAAAAAGGACTAGTATTCTGTGTAGTTGTATCAGCTCTCCCTTATCCAATCGGCTAAACAACATCACGTCATCCGCAAATTGTAGATGGGTCACCCTAACTTGTCTTGCCCCTATCAATAATCCTCCAAAAAGACCTTGCTCCACCGCCCAATTTATTGACCAGTTTAGAGTTGCAACTACTATAACAAAGAGTGAAGGTGAGAGGGGTCACCTTGTCTAAGACCACGACTCAGAATGAAGGGTCTTGTAGGCGATCCATTGATTACACTAGTACAAAAATGGCCGTTTCGGCGCCCCTATTTCTGCGGTTGTTACAAAACCGCCGAAATAGGGTGGTTTTTGAAAAGGTCGGGAACCTATTTCGGCGGTTCCTTACTAGAAACCGCCGAAATAGGTCCTCATAAATAATAAAAAAAATAAAAAGGACCTATTTCGGCGGTTTCTAGTAAGGAACCGCCGAGATAGGTGTTTTTATATTTTTCCTTTTTTTTTATTATCATCTAGTTCGGCGGTTTTTCTTTAGGAACCGCCGAAATAGGTCTTTTTATTTTTTTTTTAATAATCGAGGACCTATTTCGGCGGTTATTAGATAGGAACCGCCGAAATAGGTCAATTTCCGAGTTCTTTTTTCGCGTTCTCGGTTGTTTTTCGTCCAATTTTCAAATTCCCGCCCCTCCGCATTCTTTTTCCATCCTTCCGTTTCTCTCTCTCTCTTCTTCATTCTTCGCACGGTAATTTTGCAACCCTCAACCTCCGCCTTCATTCTCTTCTTGTGTCTGCTCCACTGCTGCATCACACTCACCAGATTGAAGACGGGGCTGAAGCTTTTCATTTCAAAATCGGTAATATACTCGAACTTATATTTTTCTGCCTCTATTCATTCTCTGCGCCTCTCACAGTATATTTTTGTAACTCTAACAGGCGAACAACAACATGTTCTGCGCCTCACATCAATTTTGCAACCCTAACTGGTGAACAAGGAATCGACATGTTCTGCGCCTCTATTCATTCTCTGCTACCTCACGGTAATTTTTCAACCTTAACTGGCGAGCGAAAACATGCTCTACCTCACGTCAATTTTGCAACCGTAACTGGCGAACAAGGAATCAACATGCTCTGCGCCTCTATTCCTTCTCTGCGCCTCTATTCTTCTCTCGTGAGCGAGGTTGAAGACGGGGCTACAGTAATTTTTTTAAAAAAATTACACCTATTTCGGCGGTTGTTAGATAGGAACCGCCGAAATAGGTGTGTTTTTTTGTTCTGAAAACGCACCTATTTCGGCGGTTCCTAGCTAACAACCGCCGAAATAGGATCGCACACCTATTTCGGCGGCCTCCATTTCTGCGGTTCAGAACCGCCGAAATAGGCCCTAAACAACCGCAGAAATAGGCTGTTTTTCTACTAGTGTTAGTAGCGAGATCCTAGGTGTAGTGACACATTCCTTTATCCAACCTCACCAACCACCCCCAAAACCCATACGAGTAAGCATTGTATCCAGAAATTCCCATGAGACACAATCATAGGCCTTCTTCAAATCAATTTTCAGGAGCAACCCTTTTCTCTTGGATTTTTTCAGCCACGTTATGACTTCATTCGCAACAAACGGGCCTTCTAGTATCTTTCTCCCTTTAATGAAGCCGGATTGCGATTCTCATATAAGCTTAGGCAAGACAGGTCTCAGGCGATTGCTTAGCAGTTTAGCCACCACTTTATACATACAACCCACCATGCTAATCGGCATATAGTCTCCAATCTGTGTAGCTTCCGGTTTTTTGGGGACTAATGCTATCCAAGCAATGTTTGCCCCTCTCTCAAGTTTAGAGGTGGTAAAAAAATTGCGCACGTCACTACAAAAATCTGCTCCAAGTATATGCCACATCTTCTTAATGAACTTCATATTATATTCATCGAATCCAGGAGCCTTGGCTCCATCACACTGACGAACCGTTTGCCAGATCTCCAAGAATGTCGGAACGGCCTCTAAACGGCGGGCTTCTTCACTTGACAGGGTGGGATGTGCAATCAACAGGGGGCCCACGCTTGTAGAATTTGGCGCACGATATATACTTGGAAGAAGTTAACAATATGCTCTCGTATACTGCTAGGAGAGTCGAGGATACCCTCTCCAGTTATGAGACAATTTATGAGCTTCTTTCGACGGTTAAGAGTTGCCTTTCTATGAAAATATTTGTTGTTACCATCTGTCTCCTTAACCCACTTCTCTCTGGATAGTTGTCGCCAATAAATAGCGTTTTCTCTTTCAGCACTTTCCAGTTTTTTCTTAACTTGCATCCTTTCACTTTCGATATTATGAGACGCACCATCTAGTTCAATTTTTTTCTCTACTTTCCTTAGCTCAGCGCGAAGGGTAGCTATCTTTTGACTTGTTTCTCCAAAGACCTCTTTGTTCCACCTCTTGATAGGTCCTTTCAACATCTTCAACTTCTGGAGAGTAGACCCATACTGAATATTACCCCATTCTTTATGGATGAGACCCTGAAAACTTGGGTGTTCTAGCCAACCATCCATCGACCTGAAGGGTTTTGGACCCCAATTTATTTTGCCAGATTGAATAACCATGAGTCGATGATCCGATAACCTCCATTCACTGGATCTTAAACTGACATCCACATACTGGTTCAACCACTCATGTGTAGCAAAAGCACGATCAATCTTGCTGAGTGAGCTCCCTCTTTTCCACGTGTACGCAGCATCTTGTAAATGGATTTCCGTCAATTGCATGCTGTTAACCCACAACCGAAAATCCCCTCATTCCCCGAGTGTAGCATGTGGCATTTACTGACATTCTTTCGGAAGGTTCCAAGACTTCGTTGAAGTCACCAATAATTAGCATCTCAGCCACCCAATTATCCTTAGCCAAAAATATTTCCTCAAGCATTCTTTTTCTATTCGTTACTGTCGCATGGGGCATACAAGATAGTCACCGAACTAATCAATCCTTCTTCTCGAGACTTTATTTAGATCATTATCCACCGAGTTCCTTTTTCCACCTTCCTTATTTCAACTTCCTCTTCATCCCACATCACAATAACTCCTCCTGATCTCCCTTGACTTGGGACTTCTTCCCATGATAAGCTTGTACTCTTTTTCCCCCATAACCTTGGTATCTTGCTCGCAGCAGTATTTCTGTGTTGTGTTTCTACAAGGCCTAATATTAAGATATTTAGGCGCCTCACATCCTCCCTAATCTTCCTTTTCTTTTCTTTGGATCCCAATCCCCTTATATTTTGGAATCCTACCGTCACCATTATTTGCTTATATGAGCTTGGAGTTGACTGAGAAGGTTTACCTTTGTCTGTGCTGGGTTCGGTACGTGACACCCCATACGAGTGAGTAGGTCCATGCGTGCATTGGCTTCTTCCTCTATGTTAATATCTCCCCTTTGTCGTTTCTTGCTAGAGACCCATCGTTTATTTGGTTAGGAGGTGGAGAACTGAGAGATGGCTGCTCAAGCAGGTTTATCCCTTCTCTTTCTTCCTGGCGATTTTCTTCCACTGAATGTCGCATGTTTTGGGGAGTCATCGTAGGGTCATTTGGTTCCATCTGGATAAAATTCCTTATCCCAGTCTCGGACGTCGACAAATGTTTCCCATACAACTTTCCGCCTCTGTCCATGCGCCCCACTAGTCTGGATTCTGGGCTATTAGTGGCGCACTTCTGCGTGTCCAAATTAAACAATTCCATCCCATCTGGCTCCTTCTGGTAAGTGGCGCACTGATGCTCATTAATTTTTCCACAATTATTCTCAGCATGGACCTCATCAATATTATATTTGGTAAGTAAATCCCTGTTCCCAGCATCATTATTATATTTGGTAATTAAATCCCTCTTCCCAGCGGCGGCTTCTGACCCGTGGCATTCTTTTGCCTGTTCACTTTCTACTTCATTTTGCTCTGACATTAGGATTTGATTATTATTCCCACTTTCTCTACTTTCTGTAAGCTGCAGTGATATTGTCTGATTATCATTACCTTTCCGATTTGCTTCCACTACTCTAACTTCCTCTTGCGAACGATGGTCATTTGTGATAGCATTACCAGCTGCACTCCCCTGAAGATTATCCTGACTCTTCGGTTGGAAATCTCGGTGTGCTCCAGTGCTATGTCGGCCATTATTCTCCTCTTCCACAGCCATAGGATATTGTATGATACTATGACTATCATCATCTTTTTTGTTGTTGACAAGTCGATGGTTGACTTCAACAATACTGACCGGAAAATTCTCTTCCTCAACTGTAACCATAACCTTCATGTTAATTAATTGAAGAGTGGATGTCTCCACTTGAATCCGTATCTCTGCATTTTCGACACACATGTTATCGTCATCTTCAATTTGGACAACTTCACCTACCATTTGAGCAATCAAGCTCACATTGGTTTTATTCCATGCATGGATCGGTATTCCCCGAATGATTATCCAGACTTTCCTTGTTTCGACTTGATCCTGAGTAACCCACCTTCTGATTTCAACATCTTTATGATCTTGCACTGCTAGTCGAGCTTTCTCCACTATCTCCTCGACTTCTTGGATCGTATAAAACACCATGAGGAATTTCCTTCTGGAGAAGGCTAGCAATCCTGTCATCTTAGGCCATTTCTGTTGTAAGAATTCCAAAGCCTCTTTAGCGGACTTTTCTTCCTTAAGTGCAATAACTATACACTTTGTCAGGCAATTCTTCATGCCTTTATCCGATTCCAAGTTCAGTGACAACCGTGACATGGCGTGGCTCCTATCCTTCTTCTAGTCTACACACTACACTCTCTCCTCCTCTCCCTCCATATTACTTCCGTATTCACGATCGCTCCTTCATCTCAATTCACAAATCTTTCTCTATATTCATTCTCCCTCGGTTACAGACAGAAACCTGCTCACGGCGCTTCATTTAGCCATGTCCGGATTGACGTCCGGATCCGGACAGACCCTGAACAACGTGTCCGGATCTACGTCCGATCCCAGATAGCCGGACGTGACACAGATAAGAGTGGACACTGCAGAATCGGCGACGGCTCCTAAAATCAGATTTTCTGCTAAATCCCTCTATCCTTATGCTGTTTATATTGAGCATTGTTATTATGTCTATAGCTGAGTAGTCACTTTTAATTTCGGTTTACTATGTATCTCTAGATTAATTATTTCTGAACCTTTGTGATTTTCTGCACTACAATAGAATAAAGTTCTTTTCCCTTATGAATTCCTAAACTTTTAAATCTGATCAATTATTGAGTTTATCAGTTTGTTAGCTTATAAGTGAGAACTGCGGCTATCAATTGACTACAGGGAAAGAACCGGTTAGTATAGAGATGGTAATTCCTCTAAACCACTAGTTGACCATTAATATAGACTATGCTTAAAGCAATTAGTAAACAGTTAATTCATAACGAGAGTTAGGATTACTAGATCAATTTTCTTTTTGTTTAATTTAAAAAAGAAGTTAAGCAGCTAATTAACAATGAAGCTAGAAAGCCATGACAAATGCCCTTATGCATAATGATTCCATTATTGAACATCAAAAAAGGAACTTGGCATTATTGTAAATAACAATTCTTACAATAAAATGGGAAAATATTCAAAAATTTGAAGATGAAACGGGTGTGGAAGCGCAAGACACGTTTTTATATTGTTCCACATTCCTCTGATGACTATTACATGTCGCTTGGTACAAGAGAATAAGTATTATAATTCTTGGAATTTCAGCTATTCTCATGTTTGGTATGAAAGTAAACCAATTTTAGGAATTTAACTGAATAGTATTCCCTGTTGAAACGCTATTCCAAGCTAGTGGCCAGATTATCTAAATACTCGATAAAGTTAAAATATATGTAGGTATTCAATTATAGTCTTTATTAATATTTTAGTTACAATTAATTTATAATATATATACATTTTAATTTATAAATACATTATTTTTTATATTTTTTAAAAAAATAAAGAAATAAACCATTTTATTAGGAGCAAATATATTAGATTATATATTATATATATATAATAAATAGATATTATGTACTATATATAAGTATTTAATATAAAAATCAAATATATATATATATAAATACTTAAACTGGGTTGCTATTCGCAGTACAAAATTACTAATCACCGCAGTACAAAATTTTTTAATTCATACTGGCGTTGTACACATGTAATGATGTCGTGTTGTAACTTTTGTTTTTTATAAAATAATTTCTTGAGCGTAAACAGTAAAAAACACTCGGGTGAAAAACGTTTTAATTGTAATAAAAGACGTTAAACCCTTTTTAATCGCATTTAAACGTTATAATTGTGAGTCCACGTAAGTTAAAGACATTTTATGTGTACAACGCCTAAATTACAAACATTGTTACACTTTCAGAACGTCGTACTGAAATCGCAGTTGAAAAACATCAATTTTGGGTAAAAAAACGTCGTACTATATATACCCTAACCTTCCTTGGATTACTCATTTCTCTCTTACTCACTCTCTCTCCTCTCTCTCTCTTCCTTAAGAAGCTCTCTTCTGACTGCCGGAGCCACCGCCGGAGCCGCCGCCGAGCCGCCACCCGCCGCCGCCAACCACCGCAGACCACCACCGGAAAATTTTCCGGTGAGTTTTTCGAATTTTTTTTTTTCCAACTTATAGATTTGGGTGTCCCGAGTATGAATTTGGTGTTAGTTTTTGAAATTCAACATCAATTGAGCTAGATCTAGCATGGAAAATTCGGATGAAACTTGAAAATTTTGAAAAAAATTGTACAGGGACGTAGAGGAGTGGTGCGGCTCGATCTGTACAGGGGCGAGGAGCAGGGGTACTCGACTGGGAGTACGGCGAGGAGTCGTGGTGCTCGCCTGGAAGACTCGCGAGGACGAGCGCTACTCGGTCGACGCCCGCGCTCCGAACAGGAGTGTCCGCGGCTCGCCGTCGTCTTCATAGAGGAGTGCCACTGCTCGATCTCGTCGGCGCAGAGGAGAGGCGCTGCTCGCCTGGGACTGAACCGAGGAGCTGCACTGCTTGCCTGGGACTGAACCGAGGAGCTGTACTGCTCGTTTTGGAAGGTAATTTTTTTTTTGAATTCTAATATTGTGAATAATTTTTAAATGTTTTAATTTGTTTATTTTTAAATTCTAATTAATATTGTGAATGATTTTTAAATGTTTTATTTTTTTTTTTTTTGAATTCTAATAAATATTGTGATTGATTTATAAATGTTTGAATTATTTTTGAATTGTAATAATGTGAATGATATGATTATAAATGTTTGAATTTTTATGTTATGAATGAGGAATTTAACTGTGTGATATTCGTATACAGTGATGGATCGACTGAAAAAAGCAGTGAAAAATGTATACACGAAGAGGAAGAATAAAGACCGGGGTACGGAGCAGCCTATGACGGCCTCGTACCGTCGTGGTGTACGTGCTCCTGGTGAAGGGCCGAGTGATCCTGCCCCCCGCATGGAAGCAGCACGCCATTCATCGTTCCATCCGGGTCAATCTTTCAACGACCCGGCGTTTGAAGCACCTGCACCACCAATGGTAGCGGAGGATGACTCGGCGGTATTCAATATACCGAGGAGACGCATGCCAGTGGTGTCATCATCCAGTAGTGCTTGGTCTGACAGATCACTGCACAGCTCTAGCTTCAATATCTCGGGGGAAGCAAGCCACCAGACTGCTCCGTCAGGCGGTGGTAGTTCATCACGTCCACCACGCCCATCACCCGCCCGTGCTGATGAGGACCATGTGATGACTGAGTGTTCGCCACATGCTGATGACGGTGGTCGTGGTGCTGATGATGAGGACTCACCCGACGTGGATGAGGAGCAGGATAATGAAGATGATGAAGTCATGGATAAGGAGGATGACACTGACGAGGAAGCAGCGCTATCGATGGTTCCAGTCATTCCTACCTCTTGGAAGTTGACAGAGGTGCCAGTTCCTGGCGGTCCACTACTCACTAGTGTTATCACTAGCTTCGGGGGTCATGTAGCGCTTGACTTATGGACCTCGACTAAGGTATGTTCTCTATCTTCTCCTTCTATTTTTGATCATTTAAATTGTACAACGTTTTGTAAGTTTTGAGTATTGGTCATTATATAGGATCGTGGGTTTTTGAGTTTCAAATCCCGTAGGGTGATGCTTACATGCTGGCCAAAAGATCAAGTAACCTGCAAAAGAGCAAGGAACATGCTTAATTATTCTGGTATAGAGCACCTACAGGATATTACGATGCCATACAACAATATGTCCCTCATCAGTGCTTTTGTGGAGAGGTGGCAGCCTGATACAAACTCATTCCATATACCGTTCGGTGAGATGACGATTACCCTGCATGATGTGTGGATGATACTGCAAATCCCCATCCTCGGTCGTCCATTGATAGGGGAGTTGTCGAAGGAGGTAATGGCTGATTGTCTTGATTTTGGAGGAGATGTCGAGACTATGACAAGACACTGTTTAATACCGGAGCTGTATCGATTGCGAGCTTGTTGGAGCACTGTAGGGATGAACCTGAAGACCCAATGAAGCAGGCATGTGGTTGGTTGTATCATTTGATCGGTACCACTATAATAGCTGGAAAATCAAATGGTCGTCTGAGTCCACAGCTGTTCTCGTTAGTAGCTCCCATGAAGAAAGCTACCAAGCTTCGTAAATATACATGGGGAGCTGGTACTCTTGCATGGTTATATCGCCAGCTTGGGATAGCCTCTCGTGCTGGCTCCAGTGGGATAGCTGGTTCTATGACGTTACTTGAGGTATGTGTCCTAATGTGCATCTAGTATATGATACTCACTGAGTATTAATAATTGGTACTGGTTAATCATTCTAGTATTTTATATGCACAGTGCTGGATTTATGCGTATTTTCCTACATTAAGACCAGCGATTAGCCCAGACTGGCGCTCTAATGATGATAGACCTTGGGCTCTAAGATGGGTGAGATCTACCTCTCAAGTGCAGGATCATCGTTCACTGCAAGGCTATCGTGAGCATCTAGATGCTTTGACTGCTCTAAATGTAAGTGTTTGTGGTTGCTAACACGTTGAACCATTATTATTTTTGTCTTTCGTTGTTGGTTACATTTTACTATTAATGTTCATTGTAGATTGATTGGTTGCCCTACGGTCGAGATAATGTTAATGTTCATGGAGGGCGTACATGGTATAGAGGAAACATACAGGTTTTGGGGTTGAATGAGCCATACATGCCTGGTCGCTGTCTACGCCAGTTTGGTTACATTCAGGATATCCCTGAACCTCCTATTAGACCCAACCAAAGGTCTGAAAAAAGAGGAAAAACCAACCCTACACCTGTGTATACTCCCCCATGTATTGTTTGTGGGAAACACTCCTAAATTGCTGGTTCCAGGGTATACGCGCACAAATGCGCGGTTGCATGCTTGTGACCCACTCTACCTAGATTGGTACACCAAGCACACACACCCGAAGATCCTAAACCCTGAGACTTATCAGACCACCCTGGTTCATCGTCCAGATCCCTGTCTAGTAAGTCATATTTTCATAGTACTTCATTACATATCACTTTTATTTTTTATGTGTACTTACCTGACCAAGTGTGTTACAGCTACTGTCTGAGGCAAGTGAGCTTGCACGCCCGTACTACCAAGAGAACAATGCATGGGACTGGTCATACTATCGTCAGGGGATGCCAGAAGAAGAACAAAGGGTTGCAACTGATGGTCTTGTGGATGTGTTCAGCTCTTTATACATATGGGATAGTTACCAGCGCCAGCATGGTGCACCCTAGTGCTTGTCATCTTGGATTTGGATGTAATAAACTTTAGTATCATCTTGGAACTATTTGTTGTCTTTCATTTTTACTTGGTGTGTTAGACGCTAGTACAATTTGTTTGGATGTAGTTTTTTTCTGGTGGACTTGGTGATGGTGGAATTATTGCTGACAATGCTGGTGACCTTGTTGATGATCTGTTGGTTGATTTTGTGGAGGTTCTTAGAACCGGTGGAGATAAGAAAAACAGGGGAGACTATGGCAAAAATTTTCTAGAAATGCATCGTTTCTGCAATGCCAATCTGGGTGGTCTATATTCTTTGTTGGTCGTTGAGTGTTCTCAGGAATTACTTGGTGTTGAAAAGATCAATGCCAATCTGGGTGGTCTAAATTCTTTGTTGGTCGTTGAGTGTTCTCAGGAAGGATAGTGTCGAAATGAAATATCTAACATGTACCAAA
Organism: Limonium bicolor; assembly: GCA_023374045.1. Taxonomy (NCBI): domain Eukaryota; kingdom Viridiplantae; phylum Streptophyta; class Magnoliopsida; order Caryophyllales; family Plumbaginaceae; genus Limonium; species Limonium bicolor. Next base: position 305,066,475 of record CM041776.1, on the reverse strand, counting down.
GATTGAATATGTTACGAGAAATGAAATATATCAAAATGTAGAATTCCTAAGAAAGAAAAGATGTGTGACCAGCTTCAATCTGAACTTTCCGGAATGCCTTTGTTTCTGTTGTGCTTGCTGCCTGAGAGAAGAAGAATTTGGTAGAAAAGGAAGCCTGAGCAGATTATTATATTTAGCGATGGTGTGAGTGAATCTCAGTTCAGCCATGTTCTAAACATCAAGCTTGACCAAATTATTGAGGCTTGCAAATTTCTGAATGAAAGCTGGAACCCGAAGTTTGTGGTGGATGCCCTGATAATGTCCCTCCCGTTACTGTTATTGATAATACGGTGTGTCACGAGAAATGAAATATATCAAAATGTAGAAATTCCTAAGAAAGAAAAGCCCATGAATTCAAATCTGATGAAGCACATAATTAAAAGTCAATAACTATAACAACAAGTTTATTCCACGTCCAAACATCTACTAAAGATTATAAATCCCGAAAATTATAACAACGCGAGAACTTACAAGATCAATTACGCAATAACCAATAACCTAATTATTTCCTAACCTTTGTCTCTCTATTCCCCGTGCTATTACATTACGTCTCATCTCATAAATTGGTTCTTGGTGTTGAAAATCATCATCATCGGGCTCAATAGGATCATAAATAACAAGTAATGGAATATGAGCGATGAAATCATTATACTCCATGTAATTCTCCATCATCCGGCGAACTGATGTATCATTTCGTACATGAATAAAAGTCCACTCGTAGTCGCCCTCCAGCCCCCACAAATACCATTGTTGTTATGTTTATTCTGCCGAGGAGGGACTGTAGTGCTCGTATTACTCGTCGTTGTAGATCCCGGAGATTACTAGGATATGGCATAGTAACTTCTACGCGTCTGTGCCCCATTCTTCTATCAAATTGTGCTCCATGACGACCAAAAGTAGCTACATAATTAACGTGCAAACAGAAAGGAAACTCCATTTGATTTTGAGAGCGAAATGGGAATTAAGGTGTGAAGAGTTCAAGCAAGATGTAATTAGACAGATTCTGAGAGCACGGGGTAAGGAATGAGTATGTTGGGACACTAATACCCACTTTTATAATATTTGAGTAACACTGACATGTCCAATGGCTAGTTCAACGGCTAGTTCAACGACTACTGAAAGGAAGCGTACCAACACACCATGTGCAGTACAAAGTGAATTCAAAGTTACCATAGGTAATTACTTTTGTGAGGAAAGGTACACGTACCAGGTTACCGTTTGCAGTACAAAGTGAATTCAAAGTTACCTTAGGTAATTACTTTTGTCAGGTAAGGTACACGTACCAGGTCGCTGTACACGTACCAGGTTACCGTTTGCAGTACAAAGTGAATTCAAATTTACCATAAGTAATTACTTTTGTCAGGAAAGGTACACGTACCAGGTCACTGTACACGTACCAGGTTACCGTTTGCAGTACAAAGTGAATTCAAAGTTACCATAGGTAATTACTTTTGTCAGGAAAGGTACACGTACCAGGTTACCGTTTGCAGTACAAAGTGAATTCAAAGTTACCTTAGGTAATTACTTTTGTCAGGTAAGGTACACGTACCAGGTCGCTGTACACGTACCAGGTTACCGTTTACAGTACAAAGTGAATTCAAAGTTACCATAGGTAATTACTTTTGTCAGGAAAGGTACACGTACCAGGTTACCGTTTGCAGTACAAAGTGAATTCAAAGTTACCTAGGTAATTACTTTTGTCAGGTAAGGTACACTTACCAGGTCGTTGTACACGTACCAGGTTACCGTTTGCAGTACAAAGTGAATTCAAATTTACCATAAGTAATTACTTTTGTCAGGAAGGTACACGTACCAGGTCACTGTACACGTACCAGGTTACCGTTTGCAGTACAAAGTGAATTCAAAGTTACCATAGGTAATTACTTTTGTCAGGAAAGGTACACGTACCAGGTTACCGTTTGCAGTACAAAGTGAATTCAAAGTTACCTTAAGTAATTACTTTTGTCAGGTAAGGTACACGTACCAGGTCGCTGTACACGTACCAGGTTACCGTTTGCAGTACAAAGTGAATTCAAATTTACCATAGGTAATTACTTTTGTCAGGAAAGGTACACGTACCAGGTCACTGTACACGTACCAGGTTACCGTTTGTAGTACAAAGTGAATTCAAATTTACCATAAGTAATTACTTTTGTCAGGAAAGGTACACGTACCAGGTCACTGTACACGTACCAGGTTACCGTTTGCAATACAAAGTGAATTCAAAGTTACCATAGGTAATTACTTTTGTCAGGAAAGGTACACGTACCAGGTTACCGTTTGCAGTACAAAGTGAATTCAAAGTTACCTTAAGTAATTACTTTTGTCAGGTAAGGTACACGTACCAGGTCGCTGTACACGTACCAAGTTACCGTTTGCAGTACAAAGTGAATTCAAATTTACCATAGGTAATTACTTTTGTCAGGAAAGGTACACGTACCAGGTCACTGTACACGTACCAGGTTACCGTTTGCAGTACAAAGTGAATTCAAAGTTACCATAGGTAATTACTTTTGTCAGGAAAGGTACACGTACCAGGTTACCGTTTGCAGTACAAAGTGAATTCAAAGTTACCTTAGGTAATTACTTTTGTCAGGTAAGGTACACGTACCAGGTCGCTGTACACGTACCAGGTTACCGTTTGCAGTACAAAGTGAATTCAAAGTTACCATAGGTAATTACTTTTGTCAGGAAAGGTACACGTACCAGGTTACCGTTTGCAGTACAAAGTGAATTCAAAGTTACCTTAGGTAATTACTTTTGTCAGGAAAGGTACACGTACCAGGTCACTGTACACACGTACCATTACCGTTTGCAGTACAAAGTGAATTCAAAGTTACCATAGGTAATTACTTTTGTCAGGAAAGGTACACGTACCAGGTCACTGTACACGTACCAGGTTACCGTTTTTTTAACTTGTAACCTTGTGGCTAGTTCATGACCAACCTCTATATAAGGGATGCCTCCTCCATTTCATCTTCACACACTCTCTCTCCATATTCTCGAAGCTCTCTATTTCCTTACTCTCTCTCTCAAAATAATTTCGTAAAACTGTGCAAGCTCTCTCTCTAAACATGAGTCAATCTGTAGAGTCCGATCATGAGTATATTCCAATATCAAGCCCTGTAAGTATTTAGTTCATTGTCTTTGTTAATCATATTCGCACTAATATTCCATATTTCAATATTCATCTAACATTCTCTGGACCCTTATTGCAGGAAAGTGACTCAACCACTGATTCAGATTGGGATGAATTTGATGAAGGCGTTCCAGATCATAATGCACAGATGGATGACTACATGCAAGAGATGTATAATCGAGCTCCGGTGGTGGACACAGGTTACTTATTTCAAACAAACCAGGCCTTTAGGGGTAAAGAAGAAGCGAAAGCTTGGGTAGATAGTGTTGGCCATCCCAACCATATCTACACCATAATTCAAAGTTCTCGGTCGGGCCAAGATTTCCACATAACATGCGAGAGGTATTGGAAACCACGAAGGACGTCACGACCTGGTGTCATCACCGGTGCAGATCATCTTGTTCCAAGAAATGTGGTTGTCCTTTTAAATTAAGGGGTATTACACAAACTACGGGGTGTTTCTTGCAAGTGGGTAACGGATGGCATAACCATGATCTCGCAGAGTGGGCAGAGGGTCATTTTGTGGGAAAACGCCTGACTGAGGCGGAGGAGATTATGATCGACCAGAGAACCAGAGTCGGTGTGCCCCCCTGTGCAATTTATTCCGAGCTCACAACAATCAACCCAGAAACGTCAGCAACAAGGAAAGACATATACAACCGGATACAAAAAACAAAACTAGTAAATCGAGATGGTCGATCTATGGTGCAGACTCTGCTGAGTGAGCTAGACAAAAACAACTACTACTACGATTACACTACAGATCCAAGTAAGTCAACTCAGTATGTCTCAAATAACTTCAATCATTTAGGTTTCATATTAATTTGATAGATAACATGATTATATTTCACAATTTAGGGGATCAAACACGACTTGGGTCCATCTTCTTTGCACACCCTACATCTAGATTACTGCTCCATGCGTTCCCGTATGTCATAGGCATTGATGCTACCTATAAAACAAACATAGCAAAAATGCCTTTGGTTCAGTTCATCGGGATGACGAGTATAGGCAAAAACTTCAGCATTGCCTTCGCCTTTCTTGTATCAGAATCAACAGACATGTATGTGTGGGCACTTCAACAATTAAGGGACCTCCTCGGGCGGACTACAACCTCTACATTTATCACCGACAGATGTCTGGCCCTGATGAATGCCTTAGAAGAGGTATTTCCTGAATCTCATCATCTACTATGTCGGTGGCACATAAGTAGGAACGTTCAGGGGAAAGCCGAGACTTATATGGGTGATAGAGGAAGGGCGGCGGCTGCAGTCCGAATGTGGACTTCGGTTGTCTACTCGAGCACAGAGCAGGACTACAACGAGAGGTACGCATATTTCAAGAATACATACCAAAGCTACCCACGTTTCATTACGTATGTTGCATCAGTCTGGGAGAAATACAAGGAAAAATTTGTGGAGGCTTGGGTCAAGAATGTGTTGCACTTCGGCAACACATCGACAAATAGGTAAAATTGTTAATCTTGTAATGTTTAAGATAATACAGTGATTGTTATAGATCTATAAAACTTACTTAAACATGTGATAGGGTGGAGAGCGCACATTCTTCTCTAAAGGCGAGATTAAGGAGTGCTAGACACACTTTGGATGTAATCTTTCCAAAGATTAACGATCATGTGAATACAAGCATCCGGGAGTTAAAAAAGGATTTTGAGGCAGCCAGGACAAAACACAGAAGAGAGCACATGAGGGTTCCAATCGCTGACCTGATCGGGAAGGTTAGTACCCTTTGCTTAGATGAGCTAGTCAAGGAGCTTGGAAGGGCGAATTTGTGCAAATGGACAGCTCAATCTGTGGATGTGACAAGGTAATCTCTCATGGATTACCTTGCGCTTGTAAATTAAACTACATGCTGGATAGTGGTATGCTATGCTCAAAGAGGGATATACATCGTTTCTGGTATACCCTAAGATGGGAGAAACATGAATCGACAATTGATATGGTATCCTACATGGAGGAAGAACAGAATAGATGGCGAGACATAGCTTCTGAGGTAGCAGCACAGTCAGATGATCCTACTCTGATGGCGAAATGTTACAGTCAAATCCAAAACTTCCTTCACCCAGATATGGTGTGCCAATTAGGAGAGCCATTGGAACAGGTTGGGATTGGCAGACCTACCGGGCCCTCAAGACCAAACCGACGGGAACCTTCGTCTTGGGAGCGTAACCGACCAAGGGCAGGCCAGTCAGAAGGAGCGCCATCAAATAGAAGATCACGTAACAGAGGATCATCAAAATCTGAGTCGATTCCAGCCCCTTGACAACTTCCCATACTACCAGGATTTCAACCCCAACCTATATCAATATATGACTGGGTATATTGATGTTCGTGGAGATGGGAATTGTGGTTTCAGGGTCATTGCTGACTACCTATATTCAACGAAGAGAGGTGGGAAAGATGTCCGTGTAGCATTGTACAATCACAGGAAGAATCAAGCACCGTCTGCGAATCAACTATACAAGGCCATTTTTAACGAAGGACCGTACAACGGCATGTTAAGAGCGCTTCATTGGAATTCAGGAGAGCCAGCACCTCCACAGAAATGGATGCACACGGAAATGGGGTTGGCGATCGCGACAAAGTACACTTCGATAGTAGTTTTCTACTCTACTATCTATGGGGGTGCGGCAAGTGCCACATACCTTCCGCTCGATAATTATACCGATCGTGATAGCCCAAGAGGAGAGATCCACGTAGGAATTTGCCCCCAGGGTCATTTCATAAGGTTTTGCATGGTTGATGACTCCCCACTCCCCCTGTCTATCCGCAGTGGTCGTTTTTATAGAGATCCAAACACTGTCGGACCTTGGATTCATCGAATACAGTCTAGGTTAGATAGTTGGATCAACGTTGTACCTTAGTTTTTCTTTAACTTAGTTGTTGTAACTTAGTTTCTTTAACTTAGTTGTTGTAACTTAGTTGTTGTAACTTAGTTTTTCTATAAATTAGTTGTTGTAACTTAGTTTCTCTTTAACTTAGTTGTTGTTTTACTCATATTGACTTAAATTTGGTTATTCAATTGTCTATTATTTCAAAAAAAGTGTCTCCCCGTAACATTCAAACTTATTCAACTAAGTTTGGTGAAAAAAAAATTTGTACTGCGAATAGTAAAGTATTTTGCTATTCACAGTACAAATTAATTTTAAGTCAAATTAATAATATAAACACATAAAAATGTAATCCAACACTTTTTTTTTACAAAAAACGGTTCCTGTATTGATTCGAACAAAAAAGTAAGTAGTAAAATTCGCTACTAATCAACTACAAACTACTTCGGTAAATTTACTTTCAAATATCATTTTCGAAGAAAAAAAAACACAGCGACACATATTACATGTGTACAACGTCAATATAAATAAAAAAAATTTGTACTGTGGTGATTAGTAATTTTGTACTGCGAATAGCAACCCCCTATTGGATTTCTAGCTACTGTTAGGGTTTCAAGTTTCCTAAATGTTTAGTAAATATGACTATCGTATTTTTTAACCTTATTAATTTAGAATAGTTGAATTCATTCAAGCTACAAATTTGAACTTATTCTCTATTGAGTACAACTAATTCAAACCATCCATAACTTTCTTCTTACTATTCTATACGTATACATAAACTTTACAAATGTAAATCCTTCTCCTTTAATTTAAATTTAAATTTCTTTTCCCCCTTCCCCTTTTACATTCTCTAGCATCCCAATTTTTAAGAAACTATGAGTCAATGTGTAACACACCCAACCGTTAATCTCGTCATTACCTCTTAAACTGTTACTAATTACTCCTACTCACGCAGCGGAACTCTAATTACAACGAGGGGTGAAGCAACGCCGTTAGCCACCCATGTGGCTAACCAGGCCTTTCTTACATACCGTAACGGTCTGATGAACTGGAACAACCGAGTACTTCATACAAATACCATGCTCAATTCATATCTCTACTATACCGAGTCTACAATATACGGATGCCGATAACATACTCGGACTTACACCTCATTCAAACGCATAAGTAATTACAATCTAACTACCCATGCTCACAGCCGTCCCCGTCCTACTCTCTCGAACGGTGGTCAGCTTCAAGTACCTGCACACTAAAAAAGTTCCCCCTAGGGGGTCAGCTTACGCTGCGCATGAAATTCGCATATACCGCGTGCTAACCGCGGTACGCCGACTACTTTGGGTCGGATATACATGGAGTTCATTTAATCAAACAACATGCATCATGGCAATACAATGTATATGTATATCACACAAGGAATCTACATCCAATCACGGAAACACGATTCCTAACTAACATAACAACGTTGTTAGTGGTAACTGGTTACTCTTAGGCATTGAGGGTTATTCCTCACTATGCCTTGTTTACTTATTCAATTCCTCACCCGCTCTCTCGGGTACTTATTCGTATACACACCCATTCTCTTGGGCTACTCATTCTTATGCTTCCCATTCTCTCGGGTTACTCATACATATACTCACCCCTTACTCTCGGGGTTATTATACTCATTATCTCACCCACACTCTTGGGTTAATCATACTCAAGCTCTCGTAGATTCTCGAGACACTACAGGTCTCCTACGTCACGCTTGTTACTCTTATTACATACTTAAGCCAAAACTCATGGCTCTCTAGCATAGTCTTACTTCCCCGGTTTCGACCCTACTCTGGGTCTAGCATGGTGGGAAGGTTCAACTAGCTCACGGAACTCTCTCTTAGTCCTACCTCTTTTACTTAGGTCCGACTACTCTCGACTACTCTCGTTCCCGTACACTCCTCTCTCGAGAGTTATAATAATATCATGTGTATTAGTCTAGAAGCATCATTCTCGATGTTTCTAATGACTTTGGGAACTTTACTTAAATTCGGGTAATCTTAGGTTTAAGGGTTACCCTCACAATCATATGTTTATACATTCGAATATTTTCTTATACCGGGTAAATCCTCATATAAGAGGTCGACCGTATCTCAAGGAGTCACATAGTCCCTTAGGTCTCTTTTACCTTTCTTATATGTTTACATTATTGGACTAACTTCAATCCTCTCGATGGAGGTTCATTTATCTCTCCACTCATATTGATTTCGTGGATTGTTTCAATAAGGTTTCTCTAACCGTTATCGGGTATATACTCAACCCGTACATCTCCTCGCATTTTAGGGAGTTCATATGTTTACGATATTGTTATACTTAATCGATAGTTTATGGTGTTTGCATATTTCCATTACTTATGAGACTACCCGTACTACGGGTTATTAGTCAATCAATACTCACTATGAGTCGGTCTAGGCACTCTGTTAGACCACTCCGGCATACAAGTATGTTAGCTCATACAACATACATCAAGGCATACATAATCAAACAAGGGATTATTTTCATGCTTTAATCTTGATTAGGCCGGCACACAAACACACAATCAGAGTAACTCGGTTAGCATACGGGGCATGAGAAAATCATACCTTTCACCGGGTTAGCTTTACCGTGTGGCCTCTCGTTCCTTGGTTCACACTTGTTCCGCTAATAACATTCAAATGTTTTTATTAACATCAAAGCATTACGGTATGTAAACTAATACTCCCGTACTTAACCCCGTATCCCGTTTAACTTAGTTTACTCATGTGTTCTTAAACTCACAACTTCCTCATTCACTTATCAAACTTGTGTTACACTCCTAATGACCTTTAAACATCATTATCCATGTCCTAATTACCTTATATTATCATTACCATTCAATTCCCCATCATTAGAATGCAAGAAACACATTCTGTTACATTCTGGCCTGGTCCGGGTTGTGTCCGGGGTTACAAACCCGGACCAAACACTGGAATCACTTTCTGTCGTGTTTTCCATGTGTTCCGGGTTATGTCCGGGTTTACAAACCCGGACCACCCCCCCTGGGACGACTTTCTGCCATTTTTTGCTATGTTCCGGTTTACATTCCGGTTGCAAACCCGGACAACCCCTGGAACTGTCAAAATTTGCAATTTTTCACCACTTTTAAACCCCTAAATCACCTCTAATCATTTCCTAATCATTCCATAAGTTTCCACATGTTTAATCACATATAACATGCTCTAAACCTCTTCAAAACATAGGCTCAAACCTTACCCAAATTCTTACTCAACATCACTTATATTCCATAACTAGTTTTCTTGTTTTGTTCAACTCTTGTAACAGATTTTGGTTGCATCATTAAACCATTCAAACTTCCCTCACCAATGTCATTCTTAGCACTCAAATGACATTATCTTTACTCCTAATACACCTTTCTCCTTAGCTTGATTTTTGCAAACCATTACTACTCACTTAAACCTCTTAAGCACACCTAGTCTCTTCCTGATCATAGAACACTCAAGACTTTCCATTACTAGGTAAATTTGACAGCACTTACTTGCTTTACTAAGCATTTTCACCACACCACTAAAATCAACTCACAAGCACTTCTTCCCACCTGTTTGGTTTAGACATCAACAACACATCAAAATCCCATTTGCTCACATATGTACACTAACCTATCCTCAAGGTTTATTTGCACACATGAGCCTCATTAAACATACTCATTCAACTCACAATATTGTGGTATCATCACTACTCAAGCTCAAGGTTGTTTATACAACACTAACATAAGTTTTCCCAAGGCAAATAAAACCAACACAAGGTAAGCCCATTACCTTGTTATTCTCGGTTTTTACTCCTCTTCTTCCTCTTTCTCTTGTTCCCTCTTCCTCTTCTTGTTTCACAACATACCAAGGAGCATAGATTGCCAACTACAATCATATCCCACACACACATATCAAGCTTATTAATTTGATTTTTCCCACACAAAAATAGAATTACAAAAGCTAGTTTTTAGGGTTTAGCTTAGAGATTACCTTAAGGTATCCAAATGGAGAGTTAGGCAATCAAAATGATGAAGTTTCCACCACTCCACAAGGACATGAAGAAACCGACTGAAATGGAAGAAAATTTTCAACGTGGGAAAATTTTCCAAATTGCAAGAACAAGCTAGGAATGATGAACTTTGGCTTATATTCTTACCTCAGAACATTAAGGAGATGATGGAGAGTCAAAATAAGCTCTTCAAGCTTCAAAAGGCCCAACACCCATGGAAGTGAAGGTGGAGGAATCGAGACTTTGAGGGGTGGAAAACGTAGCCCTCGCCGATACGAATCTAACGGTATAATTTTTGTGCGATTCGGTGAAGAAATGAAGAAATGAGCAACTGAGAAGAGGTTGAAGAGGGGCTGTTTGCTCACGTATGGAATCGCCATATACAGAGAATGAAGAAGAAGAAGCTCTGGTGGGAAAGAAAGAAAGATTATGAGAGATAGAAGAGAATGGGGAGTGAGGGTATTAATATCTCATTTAACTATTCACTCCCTTACTTTAATATTTTGTCCTTTTGTGACTAAATAAACTAGCTTGTTTATTTAAAGGCATGTATGAGTACCAACTAAAACCGGCCCACACAAAATACTAAACTGGTAGCGTTTTTCATTTTTTACAGGAAACGCTCGATAATTTACCCGGTTTAGCACTATTCACTAACCGGGCCGTTTTTCGGATTTTTCTTGTTTCTTTATTTTTAATGGCTATTAAGCTTCCATTAATACTTAATTATAGTTATATAATCAACTATAATTTTTACGGGTCCATTTGACCACTTAAAGTCACGTTTTCGGGTTTTCTCGAAAAACGTACTTTTATGCTTAATTAGCGTTTTAATCCATTATTTGGATCCGTTTTCTTCGGGAATCATTCCCGTATACTAATTAGGCCTAACTAAGCCTTAGGAATCCATCTCGGACCCTCTCGAGATCATATATCTCTTTACTCATTTAACGCGCATTTTAGCGTTTTTCGCTTTTCAAGCGTTTTCTCTTTTCTTTTGGTTTTATTCTTTTTACCAATACTTTTTAGGCACCATTAGGCCCTTAATAATTTAATTAGAGTAATTTAATCACCATTTTTAGATCCGGGGTATTAAATCTACCCCCCTTAGGAACTTTGTCCTCAAAGTTGGTGAATCTAGATGGTTACTCTCATGGCGTACTATGCCAAGGTATAATACATGTATAACCTTACAGACTCCACAAGTCTGTCTCATTCATACTACACATACCACACACATATCACAGCATGTATAGCAATCAAAAATACTCTTTTACTCTCTCCATGGAATCGGTCCGAAGACAAGAAGGCACTACAGTCCTCGATTCCATATCGAGTAATATACTACTGATCCCTCAGGTACCGGTCACGTTGAACACTTACTCTTTCTGGTTCACGGCCGTTTCATGACTACTGGGCACTTACTCTCTGGCCACTGGTCCCAGTCCCTTCGGTTCTGATCAAAACGTTACACATATACATATCCTCAGGCACTCCGGTTGACTCACTCAACACAGGAACATCTCAGGGTACTCTCCCCGTCCCGCTGCCTTTGGAAAAATCACACACTGACACCGCCCCAACCGGTCACTTAGGACCGCCGCACGTACGGTGCAATGGTTTCAAAACTAATACACGCCCACCGTTCTACCGGTCATCAAGACTTAAGGCTCAGCCATCGGCGGGTGATAGCGGTTTCAAAACAGTTTTCATTTCCATCTTCATACTTGAAGAAAATTCTTTTTCCAAAATCTGTTTGAAAATTCTTTTTAAAACATCACACAACTCCAAATCCGGTTCATGGTAGTTGTATCTTTCTTAGCGTGATTACCTGTGACCACTTATAGGGAGCTTCAAGAATCATCTAACCTGATGTGATCAGCATCAGTGTTGAACTATCCTTCCACCCAATTTGTGTTCGGTTTCCCTTGATCGCTAGCAGATCAAGTTCCACCTCCCACGTCAATTTCAAACAATCAGATAGTCAAACATTTTCGTTTTCTATCTTTTACTCTTTCTAGTCATATTCACGAAACAATTCGTTTCAATTAATCTCTAGTTCCTAGTACTTAGGTCATTTGTCATTCTCATTGCTTCATTACCTTACCTAGGTATTCCATACTTATGGCTTCTTTTACTCAAATTATTACTCAACTTAAAACATACAACATACAACTCCAAAGGATGGAACTCACTCCATCAATCATTCACAAATAAAATCACCTAGGGAACTCACTCCCTCTTAGGTTACACATCGGTTTCATGCCGATTCATACTCATCATAACTCATGTCTAATCTCACTAGACATATACTATAGGGATTCTCATTCCTAGGAGTCTCTCTACTCCTTTTTTTTCATAAATATTACATACACATTACTCGCATCTCTCATGCACAATACTCATTATTACACAATGAATGGGTACATGTTTATGTAACATGAGTTCCAATCATCAAAACAATTTCTTTTTGTGCTATGCACATAGTAGTTTACGCACCAATACGTAAAACATACTCTAAGCGGTTTCTCGCCCTACCCCCCTTAAAAGGGTTACGCCCGCGTAACAGACCATATGTTATACTGAACATTGGTTCACTAATGCTGGCATTATGAAGTGTTAACTTCAATGCGGTTAATTAACTCATAACCGGGTTCGGTTCTAGCCTCTAAGGCTTCAAGGGGTTTATGACATAGGTATACTTAACCCTGAATCACGGTCCACAAGCTTCTGTTGCGTGACCTGATAACTAGAGCTTAATTCGCTCTTTGGTATTCTCAATGTATTTCAATCATCGCTTGGTATCTCTTACCGTATGCGAATTCGATGAATTTTAGATTGTCTCTCCAGTTCTCTGGGAATCTACTTCGTATAACACTGTATACCTTTGTGATTATTCACTTATTTTTCCCGACATGTTGTCGGTTGAGGTCAAGCTACTACTTAGCATGTAGTGCTTCCTCGTTTAATAGTGGCTCATGGATTATGTTTGTTTCTTGGTTCTGTGCCAGAGTTCTTCATTCATACTACTCTACATTTTCCACATATCGATCCTGGGCCCTGTGGGTTACCCACGTTCTTTGTGCATCTTTAGCCAATGGCCGCACGGTTATCTCTCTAGATTCTCACTCAACAGGCTTCGTTGACATTTCTCAATTCCTGGCTCTCCCACTTGATCATTACCGCACGAGTGCAATACCAAAACACTCAGTCATACAGAGTGCAGAAGCGTAAACCCTTGACAGTAAATCTCTCATGGGATAGGAATGATTATGTCTCCTTACCACATTTCTCATCAGCTTCATATCATTAACTAGTTATACTCTTTCAACGGTCGCTTGCTGCGTACCATGTTCTACTCGTACATCATTCACTTATATGGCATCCGCTACTACTTTAGCTTCCGCTCATGTACTCCCGCCATTTACACTATGGCTTGCCATTCACTTGGCTCAATAATATACGTTACTCTTTAAATCTCTCTGCGCGCTTGCGCACTGCTTACTCTGCAGTTCATACTGTACACATGCAGTGTTCACTACTCATCGATTACTCTATCGGTTTTTTTGTACTGCCATCAAGGTTCCTCTTTACACACTACTATAGTTCATATGCTCCTTGGCAATATACACATGCTCAAGTTTTACTACACCGCTCTAGCGGTTTCACATTACATACTTAGATGGTAGCCCTTCTCTGGAGGATTCACGCAATTGCCGCTCCATAGGCTCCACAATAATAAGTGGTGTCCCCACTCTAAGGTGGTGGTTCACGCTCCACAATAACTCTTACGCCTTTATGCATATTTTACTACGTTTGGATCTACAAGTTGTAGTTCGTTCTATCGGCTTACAAGCCACCTTTCCTCGAGTAATGCTCCATGCGGGCTGTTTATACAGGTTTCCGCTTCTCCGTATACCATTAAATGGTTTGGAGGTATTACTGGGTTTTGATATGGTAGTTCATCACGCTTCCAAACATGGAAGACCCTTAAAGTATTTTGATACTAATTCATGCCCTCTAGCATTTTAGGGTATCCCGTGTTACGAGGGATCCCTTCGGGTTCTACCCGAGTGTTTGCTTAAACACTTGTGTTCCCAACACGATGTTTCGTTCAACTACTGTTGACTCCGGCACCCTTCTCGGATTGCTCCTGGGTGTTACTGAATAATGCCATTACATCTGGCTTGTACTTATGGTTATGTTCAGTTGTGACTTCGCCTTGCGGCTATGTCCTTGACTATCCCGTTTAGGGTTGTAATGTCTCCCATTATTGGGTAGATCCTTGGTACCTTCTAATACCTTCTGGGTCAGGTCATTATTCTCTTCTGTGAGGTATAAAGTGGGAATTCTATCCCGTTTATCGTACATTAATAAGTTCATTTAGGCATTCGCCGTATTATTACACTGGTATTCACCCAGTTATTAAGTATTTTCCTGAGACATATCCAATGTCTGTGCTTAATACTCTGTGCTTCTCGCGCTTATTAACGCTATATCCTTAGGTCCGTCACCTTACTGGATTCTAGACTCCTTAATCTTGGTAAGCTTCCTTATGTTCTTCGATCATTCGAGGTGTCCAACTGTCTTGGTTTGAATTGGCTCTTTCGTCCGTAGTATGGAGTGGGCTACTTCCCGTGTACCGTACTTTACTTGTGTATACATACATGGAGTATCTTATTGATACGTTACCACTTACCCGACTAACTCATAACTGGTCTGTCAGGCCCGCAGCTCCTCATGACATTTCAATGCCAGCTGATTCTTACCCAGTCCAGCTTCTTGCTGGCCGGTATGTTCTTTATACAGTGGTCAGGCCTTTAGGCCTTTCCAAGGTTTCGTTTCAGAATTCATTAGGGTTTGTGGTGCTATATTGGCTTCTCTTGCCATCTTGGTACTTATAAGTACTGGTCGCTTGTCAAAGCTCTTCTTATTGGTCCCGCTATTACTGCACTTGCCGTGGCAAGTGCGCGGTACTGGCGGTTTTTAGGTTAACTCATACCGGTCACGGTATTGTTCACATGGTATTGGCAGCCTTGTCGGCTCTTCCTTGATCCTTTAATCGGATAACTGCTCCTTGGAGCTGATTCTCATTCATTTAGGTGCTCCTCCACTCTCGGAGTTCCTTAGCTATTTTAATTCTATGCTTTGCCTCGTTGCTCGTTCCCACGTCTTTACTGTGGTTACCGAGGTTTAACTTATTTAGGTACTACTTCTGTAGTCCTATTCGGGTATATCCCGTAGTTATGCTCGTAGCTGTCTAAGCTATATCAGTCAAGTATTGCAACCTCTTTGGGTGTGGCAGGGTGGGTGCATCTACCTTTGACTAGATTCTCAGTCAATATGTATACCATTGATGGTATTAGTTAACTATGGCGGTCCGTAGACATGCGTCCCGGTTTTTGTTATTATCATTGCTTCTCATTAATCCGCCTTCTTGCACGGTTAGTGCTTTCTTCTTGCTACCGCTCGACTAGCTAGGTTCTCGCGACTGCTAAGCATGTCGCCCCAGGCTGCCACAAATTTCGGTCTCGTTGGATTAGGATGTCTCGTTCCCTCGCCATTAAGTGCGGTTATTGTCGTTCCAGCGGGATCCGTCTCCGGGATTTCCGGTTCTCGGGATCTACCGCATGACAGGTTCTAGTTCATATTGAATATTATATAACTGCCAGATTGGGTTTCCCCGTCTCTCTGGCGTTCTTTCCCAAACTTTTAATACGGGGGTTATGGAGGGCGGGTTTGGTATTGTAGGTATCCAGAACATACTGGAAGTTCCTATCTAGCGCATCTCTCACGCTACCACTCAACCCATAGCCCTAAGTCTCTAATTCCTAAACGGTATTTCCTAAGCTCGATTTCCAGTCATCAGAGCGATACTTCGCTCTGATACCATTTTTGTAACACCCCAACCGTTAATCTCGTCATTACCTCTTAAACTGTTACTAATTACTCCTACTCACGCAGCGGAACTCTAATTACAAAAGGGTGTGAAACAACGCCGTTAGCCACCCATGTGGCTAACCAGGCCTTTCTTACATACCGTAACGGTCTGATGAACTGGAACAACCGAGTACTTCATACAAATACCATGCTCAATTCATATCTCTACTATACCGAGTCTACAATATACGGATGCCGATAACATACTCGGACTTACACCTCATTCAAACGCATAAGTAATTACAATCTAACTACCCATGCTCACAGCCGTCCCCGTCCTACTCTCTCGAACGGTGGTCAGCTTCAAGTACCTGCACACTAAAAAAGTTCCCCCTAGGGGGTCAGCTTACGCTGCGCATGAAATTCGCATATACCGCGTGCTAACCGCGGTACGCCGACTACTTTGGGTCGGATATACATGGAGTTCATTTTAATCAAACAACATGCATCATGGCAATACAATGTATATGTATATCACACAAGGAATCTACATCCAATCACGGAACACGATTCCTAACTAACATAACAACGTTGTTAGTGGTAACTGGTTACTCTTAGGCATTGAGGGTTATTCCTCACTATGCCTTGTTTACTTATTCAATTCCTCACCCGCTCTCTCGGGTTACTTATTCGTATACACACCCATTCTCTTGGGCTACTCATTCTTATGCTTACCCATTCTCTCGGGTACTCATACATATACTCACCCCTTACTCTCGGGTTATTTATACTCATTATCTCACCCACACTCTTGGGTTAATCATACTCAAGCTCTCGTAGATTCTCGAGACACTACAGGTCTCCTACGTCACGCTTGTTACTCTTATTACATACTTAAGCCAAAACTCATGGCTCTCTAGCATAGTCTTACTTCCCCGGTTTCGACCCTACTCTGGTCTAGCATGGTGGGAAGGTTCAACTAGCTCACGGAACTCTCTCTTAGTTCCTACCTCTTTACTTAGGTCCGACTACTCTCGGACTACTCCGTTCCCGTACACTCCTCTCTCGGAGTTATAATAATATCATGTGTATTAGTCTAGAAGCATCATTCTCGATGTTTCTAATGACTTTGGGAACTTTACTTAAATTCGGGTAATCTTAGGTTTAAGGGTACCCTCACAATCATATGTTTATACATTCGAATATTTTTTATACCGGGTAAATCCTCATATAAGAGGTCGACCGTATCTCAAGGGAGTCACATAGTCCCTTAGGTCTCTTTTACCTTTCTTATATGTTTACATTATTGGACTAACTTCAATCCTCTCGATGGAGGTTCATTTATCTCTCCACTCATATTGATTTCGTGGATTGTTTCAATAAGGTTCTCTAACCGTTATCGGGTATATACTCAACCCGTACATCTCCTCGCATTTTAGGGAGTTCATATGTTTACGATATCGTTATACTTAATCGATAGTTTATGTGTGTTTGCATATTTCCATTACTTATGAGACTACCCGTACTACGGGTTATTAGTCAATCAATACTCACTATGAGTCGGTCTAGGCACTCTGTTAGACCACTCCGGCATACAAGTATGTTAGCTCATACAACATACATCAAGGCATATATAATCAAACAAGGATTATTTTCATGCTTTAATCTTGATTAGGCCGGCACACAAACACACAAATCAGAGAACTCGGTTAGCATACGGGGCATGAGAAAATCATTACTTTCACCGGGGTTAGCTTACCGTGTGGCCCTCTGTTCCTCGGTTCACTTGTTCCGCTAATAACATTCAAATGTTTTTATTAACATCAAAGCATTACGGTATGTAAAACTAATACTCCCGTACTTAACCCCGTTATCCGTTTAACTTAGTTTTACTCATGTGTTCTTAAACTCACAACTTCCTCATTCATTTATCAAACTTGTTTACACTCCTAATGACCTTAAACATCATTATCCATGTCCTAATTACCTTATATTATCATTACCATTCAATTCCCCATCATTAGAATGCAAGAAAACCACATTCTGTTACATTTCTGGCCTGGTCCGGGTTTGTGTCCGGGGTTACAAACCGGACCAAACACTGGAATCACTTCTGTCGTGTTTTCCATGTGTTCCGGGTTTATGTCCGGGTTTACAAACCCGGACCACCCCCCTGGGACGACTTTCTGCCATGTTTTTGCTATGTTCCGGGTTTACATTCCGGTTGCAAAACCCGGACAACCCCTGGAACTGTCAAAATTTGCAGTTTTTCACCACTTTAAAACCCTAAATCACCTCTAATCATTTCCTAATCATTCCATAAGTTTTCCACATGTTTAATCATCATATAACATGCTCTAAACCTCTTCAAAAACATAGGCTCAAACCTTCCCAAATTCTTACTCAACATCACTTTATTCCATAACTAGTTTTCTTGTTTTGTTCAACTCTGTAACAGATTTTGGTTGCATCATTAACCATTCAAACTTCCCTCACCAATGTCATTCTTAGCACTCAAATGACATTATCTTTACTCCTAATACACCTTTCTCCTTAGCTTGATTTTTGCAAACCATTACTACTCACTTAAACCTCTTAAGCACACCTAGTCTCTTCCTGATCATAGAACCCTCAAGACTTTCCATTACTAGGTAAATTTTGACAGCACTTACTTGCTTTACTAAGCATTTTTCACCACACTAAAATCAACTCACAAGCACTTCTTCCCACCTGTTTGGTTTAGACATCAACAACACATCAAAATCCCATTTGCTCACATATGTACACTAACCTATCCTCAAGGTTTATTGCACACATGAGCCTCATTAAACATACTCATTCAACTCACAATATTGTGGTATCATCACTACTCAAGCTCAAGGTTGTTTATACAACACTAACATAAGTTTTCCAAGGCAATAAAACCAACACAAGGTAAGCCCATTACCTTGTTTATTCTCGGTTTTTTTACTCCTCTTCTTCCTCTTTCTCTTGTTCCCTCTTCCTCTTCTTGTTTTCACAACATACCAAGGAGCATAGATTGCCAACTACAATCATATCCCCACACACACATATCAGCTTATTAATTTGATTTTTCCCACACAAAAAACTAGAATTACAAGAGCTAGTTTTTAGGGTTTAGCTTAGAGATTACCTTAAGGTATCCAAATGGAGAGTTAGGCAATCAAAATGATGAAGTTCCACCACTCCACAAGGACATGAAGAAGCCGACTGAAATGGAAGAAAATTTTCAACGTGGGAAAATTTTCCAAATTGCAAGAACAAGCTAGGAATGATGAACTTTGGCTTATATTCTTACCTCAGAACATTAAGGAGATGATGGAGAGTCAAATAAGCTCTTGAAGCTTCAAAAGGCCCAACACCCATGGAAGTGAAGGTGGAGGAATCGAGACTTTGAGGGGGGAAAACGTAGCCCTCGCCGATACGAATCTAACGGTATAATTTTTGTGCGATTCGGTGAAGAAATGAGCAACTGAGAAGAGGTTGAAGAGGGGCTGTTTGCTCACGTATGGAATCGCCATATACAGAGAATGAAGAAGAAGAGCTCTGGTGGGGGAAAGAATTATCGTGAGAGATAGAAGAGAATGGGGAGTGAGGGTATTAATATCTCATTTAACTATTCACTCCCTTTACTTTAATATTTTGTCCTTTTGTGACTAAATAAACTAGCTTGTTTATTTAAAGGCATGTATGAGTACCAACTAAACCGGCCCCACACAAAATACTAACTGGTAGCGTTTTTCATTTTTTATACAGAAACGCTCGATAATACCCGGTTTAGCACTATTCACTAACCGGGCCCGTTTTTCGGATTTTTCTTGTTTCTTTATTTTAATGGCTATTAAGCTTCCATTAATACTTAATTTAGTTATATAATCAACTATAATTTTTACGGGTCCATTTGACCACTTAAAGTCACGTTTTCGGGTTTTCTCAAAAAACGTGCTTTTATGCTTAATTAGCGTTTTTTTAATCCATTATTTGGATCCGTTTTCTTCGGGAATCATTCCCGTATACTAATTAGGCCTAACTAAGCCTTAGGAATCCATCTCGGACCCTCTCGAGATCATACATCTCTTATACTCATTTAACGCGCATTTTAGTGTTTTTCGCTTTTCAAGCGTTTTCTCTTTTCTTTTGGTTTTATTCTTTTTACCAATACTTTTAGGCACCATTAGGCCCTTAATAATTTAATAGAGTAATTTAATCACCATTTTTAGATCCCGGGGTATTAAACAATGTGACTACATTTGTATGGAAATTTGATAATTTGATGTACTCCTTTCATAAACAGCCAAAACACCTCAAATAGACATTTGCGGAACAGACGGAAGATTCTTATGATATTTTCCTAGTCTCCTCTCGATCCATCATCTGTGTATATGGTGGTTTATTTTTTTGTTTATACCAAACACTTCCTAGTTGGCTAGTCCCAATATTCGACTGCATCAAATCCTTGTTTCAAAGAAGATTCGAATTGTACGAAAGTTACCTCTGATAATATTTGTTCAACCAGTTGACTACACTGTCAAACTCTACTAAGTTGTCACGTACTTTTTGGTTCTTTCCTGACCACGGATTACCAACCCAACATCCATCAGTTATATATATATAGCCAAATAATTTTTGAATTAAATATATAATCATATATATAAAAGGGAGAAACCCTAGTTATACAAACTAGAGAGAAATGTGACGTACAAGTGACAATTCATCTTTCAAGATTTCAACTCCAACTTTATGGTTGCACGGACCAACACACAAAATTTCTTAAAATGTGGTTTGTTTATGCGTCTAGCACACTAAAGATACACTTGTACAAGATTATTGCACATTAAAACTGTATATAACATTGCAAGAAAGATCTCTACTGTGGTTCTTGATAGTTGAAGTACAAATAATGCTATGTTGGATGTTTCATATAATGTCACTTAATTTTAAAATTATGTATCATTCATGACAAAACATAACTTAGGTGACATTTAACAAATTAAATGAATATTAAATGACTTTCTATAAATTTCCCAAATATATATGTCATTGACTACTATCTTACAGTACAAAAACGCGTCTTGTTCAATATCCTAAAACACATAGGTTCAATTTTGAGACTATAGTAGAATAATTTGAGCACATACAAAGAAGCTGGTAAAAATCTAAGCATGGTTGGGCAAACAATCAATGACATACACAGAACAGGAAAACTACTGACTTCCAAAAAAGTCCACAATAACATACGAAGATAGCAGGTGACTTGCGCGATGAGCAGTCCAATTTTTGTACACCATCCGGGCTATAAACCCTTATGAGCCATGGTAGGAATTTACAGGTTGTATTCCCGACAGCTGGTAGCTAAACATACAAGCACTGCTTCTAGTGTGTAATACATCAACCACGAGACAAAATGAAGCATTGAATATTGTACCAGGTTTCATGCCCATGATAAAAAAAAAAAAAAGAAACATAGCATCTGGATGGGTGGTTAAAACTTAAATGGCTAACTACAAAAGCCCTACTTTCTCGTTCCTGATCAATGGATCACAAGAAGTTGACCCTTGCCTTTGGAGATGCACGAGTAAGTCTATTAACCTTCTTTAAGGCGTCGACTACTCCCTTACAAGGATACTTAATACACATCACCTCCAGATTGGGAGAACATCCAAGTAGAAGGTCAATCATCTCAATAACATACACATCGAGACATACAACAAATTCCACAGTACAGAGACTTTCAAACTTGTGGTCTTTGTAAAACTCTGTATAAGATTTGAAATCCAACTCTTTATTTTGCGAAGCTTCTACAGTTTTAATCTGCAATCAAGTAAAAATGCATTAAAAAAGACACCAAGAGTTGAATCAAGTGGGGCACATAAAACTTGGGTCCGTCTATTTCAATCTGCAATCAAGTAGATAACAGCGACATAAAACTTTCATCGCAAGCCTCAAGCAAAGCAAAAATTTACAACTTACTGAAAGTTTCCACAACTTCGGTGAACTAGTAAGCAAGCATAATAGCCCACAAAGCTCATCAGACCTCCCCAACTGTACGTCTGTTAACTCAAGAATCTTCAGTTGGTCAAGCATTCCTGATAATCTTCTAGGAACACCAGCTGAGGTTACAAGCTTCACAAACAAGAAATGATACTAATTCAGTAAACTACCAATACTTGTTGTGTCATCAAAGACCATTCTAAAACTGAAAAACAAAAAGCATGAATGACCTACCTGCCAAGAGTACATTTCAAGTCTCAAAGTCTCCAGTTTCACCAAGCCACTAAAAATGTTCATCTTCCTACATGTTTTAGCTAAATAATAACCACCATCATTCAGGCTCACAAGCAATTCTCTCACATTTCCAGTCTCTTGGAAGCAAATGCATGGAAAGATGCCCTTGATAGACAAATATTCAAGAGTTGGAGCATGAATTTCAATATCCCTCTCCACTCTAATAGATAGAGAAACACTTTTAACTTTAGGACAGCTGGAAATGAACTTCATGATCTTATCTGAATCTTCAATAATGGGGGAAGATGAGGTCAATTTGAAGCTAACGAGGTTTGTTAGCCCCCCAAATGAAATTGGAGGAGAAAATGGGCACATGGCATGGTCAAGTTCCAAATGGGTCAATTCTGTTGAAGAGTAAATGCAAGCAGGGACTACACAATTCTTCAAAGATAATGTCTTGATAGACTTCTTTAATACAAATTGAATTGAAGGAATTAGAACTTCACTCTTCGTACGTAATGACGATGGAACATGAAGATGGAATTCATGAAGTGGGCCAATATATTGCAAAAGTGCAGAAGTTACTATGTTAACAAATTCATATATTTTACCGCTATTAATTACCGAGCATGATTTATCATCAAACTTAAGCTTGGAGAGTGCAGCCCATTTGTATCTCCATGCCCTTGCCAAGATACAAGTTTTTACAGCATCACGTATGGGCAGTGAGCAAAGGATTCTATCAACTACATTATCTGGAAGATCACTTATTATGTCCATGCTGGCAACAATTCTTAGCCCACAACTCTTTCTTAGCGGTGCTTGAGAAACACAAGAAGAATTATACCCTCCAATGTCAGAGCTAATAGTGAATTACTCCCACTTTGTCCTTTACCTGAAATCAAAGAAAGTTTAATTAAATCAAAACTAGTCAAGTTTGTCCGGAGAAAACACACCATTACATTTTTCCAAAATGAGTGCAGGTACATTAAAACATATACTATATTTTATCACATCTGATCACGATCATCCATATTAGCTTAGATCTCACCAATGCAAGGAAAATATTGGCACATCAGTAGCAGAAAGTTAGCAAAAGTAGGCTCCCTACTCGCCTCATTCCAAAACAAAATGAACATTCCTAAAGTGCATTCAAGAGTCAAACTGAACTATAAATTCTACATGTTTGCATAATATTGTGGTGTCAATGCTAAGGTTCTTCTTAGACTTGAAGGATGTGCTTGTCACTATTTCCGGGAACTGATCCCGTAGATAAAGTATAAGGTAGTCCCTGCCTAGTGTAAGTTAAAACGTAATGCTAGCTTTTTACTAATATGCTACATCTAGGTAACAGAAACAAGTTACTCATTTGCATAATGATATTACTTAAAGGTTTAGCCTGTGTGCTCAATAAACCTATCCGTTGATCCACTTCAAAGTACATGAAATCATAAGAGAAAAATAAAAAAAGAAGAAGAAGACGGCAGTAACTATTTAATCCTGATTTAAATGTACTAGAGCCAAAAGAAGTGCTTTGTTAGAACAGGAAAGACATTCAAGAACAGATACACCCCTGAAATCCAAAGTAACATACCCCAGTTCATGTGCTAATGTATAGACCTTTACTGTAATAATTTTGAAGAAAAAAGAAGAGGGAAAAATTGCTGCGAACAAGAATTGAAAAGGATATGCTAAAATTTTCATATAATAATTCCGAACAGAGCTCGATGTTGGTTCTATGAGCAGATTATATGAAATTAATAATAATACTTGCACTCCACCAAGATGCTAACTTGGGGGTAAAAAGAAATGACCGGTGATGCTTACAGAAATAGGACGGATGTGAGTCGCAAAATCCGTGAGCATAGAGTAGCTTGGAGCTAGGTTTGGAAGGGAAGATAAGTTTGCAGGAGACTAGTTTCCAGTAATGATCGACGACAGGACCACGATTTGGGCAGAAAAAAAACGACGCATCGACTTTCAGTGCGTTCGGCTGCCGCGTTCACTTAAAGCTACAATAATGTCACTGCAGAATCAAAATCAAAAAGGCTGTATAGAAAATAAGCTCCACTTTATTTATGTTTGTTTGTGGACAAATTACCAGGTTGTCCTCCCTTTATATGTTTCCATACTTCTCAGATGATTAAAAAAGTAAGGACATTCATGTCTTTCTGTTAAAAGAAAGACAATTATTTTAATGCTCCCACTGAACGTCTTGCTCCTAGAGAACAGATTTTTAGGAAGGCTGTCATTCCACCATAAAGCTCCTCGTGAGTTGTGCTAAAAAATTAAGGTAGGGCCTAGTGAAAAGTGACTGTAATGGGAAGTTAACTTGAAGAGGGACATATATCCTTTAATTGAGGAACAGTGAAAAGTCGGCTTTTTTTTTAAAGTTGAAGCAAGTGCAAGCTTTGGTGACGGATGCACAATTATCGTCCTTGGACGGATACAATCTACACCATTCTTTTTTTTCTTTTCAATCTTAACCATTCAATTCAGTACATAAAGTCATATTTGTGTAATTTCAGGGACTACGTTTTTGGTCGTTGATGGGTGATACCATATCTCTCTTTTTTTTTTCTTTATCAGCCAAATTACACAGACGAACATTCATTAGTTTTTTATAATTTTCTTTTCTTTTACAATACTTTAATAGTATAATTACTCATAATTGTCATAAAATAAGTCACCAATTATATAATTAATTATGACGGACACACTTCTTGTTGATGGAAAGAATGTGGACCGTTCTTTTAACCAAGTTAAAAATACTAGTAAAATATTGATCGTATGAATCAATATCTTTTGAAAGTTATGGAATCACCATTTTCGTGTTTGATTACATTGTTCTCTAGTATTATTTTGTATCGTACTATTGAAATCCTTGATTAGTATGGTCGTTGTGCTATAATAAATTATTATAATTAGATCATGACGTAGGTATAGATTTAGCAATATTCACGTTTTACTTTTTAAACACATAAAATATACTTTTATCCAAATAATGATGTATACATAAGTAAGATAATATTGATAATCTGACAATTTTTGACTTAGCTAGGAAATAATCAATATGTATTCTAACAAAATTTAAGTATAAATTTAAAGCTTTAATATGTACAATTGAAGTTATAAAAATAAGTATAAATAAAAAGAAAAATATTTATTTTACAAATAAACTATAATAAATCCTACAAAAATTAATTTAATCTACAAAAATAGTGAGACTATACATATTCATAAACTATAAAAAAACCTATACTTTAGAGACTAAATGTCTAATGATCCAATCAATTCATTTTTATAGGTATAGAGTCAATCATTAACTTTTGTTTATAAAGGACAACGAAAAAAGCTAATTGCAATTGAACCCAAAAATTATTTTTGTGAAGCATGAAAATATATATGAACTATCATAAATAAATATCATAAATATATTGTACGTTGATGATTAAAATATTTATCAACTATCATATATACATTTTAAACTACTTATAACATATAATAATCACATATACATTTTTATCTATCTGATAATTTACCAACGTTTTCACTAATGATTATAAACATTTACACAACCTTCTATAATTGTTTCCATCACTATTTTTAAAAAGATGACACTAATTGCCAAATATCTTTTACGTTGACTGTTCTTATCATATCATTGTGTTTTAGAATATTTTTTTTTTACCATTTATCAGTTTACAAAGGGTGACTAATTGATAAATCTAAAGACTATAATTGGAAATGATATAACGAGCTGTTGGAGTCGATGTTACGTATTCATTTAATCTGTATTTTACGTATCCATGATAATATATAAATGTTTCCCCTGAAGATTAAAAACATGTACACAACCATCTATAAGCGTTATATATCTTTTCCCTTGGTCGATAAACGTTTGGAAACGATAAACTTAGTTGTTGGAGCCGATTTTACGCATTCATTTAACCATAGTTTTACGTATCCACGATAATATATAAACGTTTCCACTGATGATTTTAAACATGTACACAACCTTCTATAATCGTTTCCAACACTCTTATAGAAAGACGACACCAACAGTTATATATCTTTTTCCTTGGTCGTTCTCATCGAATCATTATGTATAAGAATATTTTCTTAACATTCATCAGTTTACAGAGCTTGACTGATTGATAAACCTGAAGGCGATAAACGTTTGGAAACAATAAACTGAGTTGTTGGAGTCGTCGATTTTGCGCATTCATTTAACCATAGTTTTACGTATCCACAATAATCTATAAACGTTTCCACTAATGATTATAAACATGTACACAACCTTCTATAATCGTTTCCAACACTCTTATAGAAAGACGACACCAGCTGTTATAAATCTTTTCCCTTGGTCGTTCTCATCAAATCATTGTGTATAAGAATACAATCTTAACATTCATCAGTTTACAGAGCTTGACTGATTGATAAACCTGAAGGCGATAAACGTTTGGAAACAATTAACTCAGTTGTTGGAGTCGTCGATTTTGCGCATTCATTTAACCATAGTTTTACGTATCCACAATAATCTATAAACGTTTCCACTGATGATTATAAACATGTACACAACCTTCTATAATCGTTTCCAACACCCTTATAGAAAGACGACACCAGCTGTTATAAATCTTTTCCCTTGGTCGTTCTCATCAAATCATTGTGTATAAGAATACAATCTTAACATTCATCAGTTTACAGAGCTTGACTGATTGATAAACCTGAAGGCGATAAACGTTTGGAAACAATTAACTCAGTTGTTGGAGTCGTCGATTTGCGCATTCATTTAACCATAGTTTTACGTATCCACGATAATCTATAAACGTTTCCACGTGTGATGATTATAAACGTACACAAACCTTCTATAATCGTGTCAAAACACTCTTATAGAAAGACGACACCAGCTATGATAATCTTTCCATTGGTCGTTCTCATCAAATCATTGTGTATAAGAATATAATCTTAACATTCATCAGTTTACGAGTGCTTTTGACTGATTGATAAACCTGAAGGCGATAAATGTTTGAAACGATAAACTGAGTTTTGGAGTCAATTTTAGTATTATTTTAACCTTGATTTTTACATATCACGATAATTTATTGAAGCTTCCACCAATTATTAGAAACATGTATACAAACTTGTATAATCGTGTCCAAACACTATTTAAAAAATTATGATACTAAGTGTTATATATGTTTCTTTTAGCCATTCTCATAATTATGTGTCTATGAATCATAGTGTATAATCATTTTTTTTCATATAATAAAAAGTAATTTAAGCCAACTTTTTTCATTAGAAAAAAGATTTAGCGATTTAAATTAGTATTTATTTTTAAAACAAAAATTTTCAATTGATTAAGATATATATTGAATTGATATATGCTCCATTATTTATATATATATAAAAACAATTATTATAAGATTAAAAACTATTCTACAATAATCTTATTTATTTGTATATAATCAGGTAGAATTTTTATATAATTGATAAATTATTTTATAATAATTTATTGTGAAAAAATACCATACAAATTCGTAAGTCTTACAACGACCTCTTACACATACGGTATATAAAAAAATGAAAGAAAAACTTTTGCCGCTGCTACCTCCTGCAACATATATAAAAAAAAGAAAAATAACTTCCGTCGCAGACGGAAAATTACTTTCCGTCCCATAATCCTCGCCCAAGTTTAGGGCGTAATAAATATGCAGCGCCAACGGTCAGTCAGTCCGATAGAACTTTTGATTGGCTACAACATTAAATACTACTACTGTATAATATTTTGTTGTTGCATTTCTATATTTTTTTTCATTAAGCACTAATTTGTTATATCAATGTGATTGATCAATTAAAATTTATAATTTGGTTTTATGATGGAAGGATTTTAGGTTTAGCTTGACTTTTTTAACCTTTTGGTTTAAAAAATTGGACTAATTATGGTTGTGTAGTCAAGTCCTACATCCAAATAACACTCTCAAAATAAAATATTTTATTCTTCTCTTCATAATTTGTCCTTTTTTTGCTATGACACCCACTTTTTGAATTCTTAGTTTAAAAACTTTCACACAACTTATCTCTTCTATATCATATTTTATTTTTTTGTTTTACTAATTTAAACTGGATTCTACTCCATTGTGGTAGCTTAAGTAGGCCGCAAGATATTGACTTTATTTATGACAATAGATAAAAGTAATATGTGATTCAATAATAATATGGGAATATATTTTAATTCCCCCATTACTAGGAATTAGTATGAGAAACTCTAGGGAACGAGTTTTGCATTTTAGAATAGTGTTAGAGTGTTAGAATAGTGTCATATTCTGCGGTTTGACAATGAACAAAAATGAACTCCAAATTATTCCAAATCACTTAAGAGTTAGATACTCTCATTTAAATCTAATATTTCCTCTTGTTCAAATTATGTGTTCAGAATAGACAAGTTTATATTTTTAAGAAAACATATAAAAAATTAGTGTACCCTTATTTTTGTACGAGAGTAATAAAAAGGTAACTAATAAGATCAAAATAGAATGCAGTAATAATGATAATTGAAAAAGTAAAACGACAAAAGTATCAGGAGGGATAAAAAATGTCTAAAAATACATTTGAACATATATATACATATATTAAACTGGTGGATTGGGGAAACTTTTTACCTGGACACTTTTGTAAGGCAATAATTTTTTTAATTAGAAGAAGAAAACAAACGACCATCATGAGCACACGTGAAGTGCAAACAAGCTTCTCATACTCATGGGTAGATTATTCATTTTGATTTATTTGAAATCCTCTCATAGTTAAAGTTGTAAAAAGCTACTTTGAATAGCTTTTTGAGATAATCTCCTCCTAACAGCTAGCTTGAGAACGAGGCCTAAGATCAAGCTTTAAATCTAACCTTCATTATTGTTGCACATAATGCGGCACATTTCATCGCACATTCAATGGTGCACGCCATACTAAGTTAGGAATGGGCCACTATCATATTAGCCCTTGCTAATTTCTTAGCTAGATCCAAATGTAGCTATAGATGGCTAAATACATGTACATTTATTCTAAAAAACTGTGCAGTTGGTAAATAAAACTGTATAGATGTATATGTAAAGTATATTGAATTATGATATTACTGAAGTTCTGGTAGATGTACATACTAACTTCTTAAACTGTACATTAAGCTTGTAAAATCTGTACTTTTACACTAACAAACTGTACAATTTTACATGTAGTCAAAGATAGCTACATATTGTAACACCCCTACTACGCACTTAATAACAACTGGAATCGCAGCGGAAATTAAACAACTAAACATCATCTAAACGATTGGTGCTACAACGCCGTCAACCACCCACGTGGTTAACTAGGCTGAATAAATACATATTGTATCGGTCTGATGACGAGACTCCCGAGCATAAAACTAAAACCATAAGTACATATTCACATTACCGAGTAGCTAGCTTACCAACCATAATTTTACATTGTCACTTTAAACTTCCATTGTACACTGTTAATAGCCGATACATATATTGCCACGGGAGCACAGGCGCATCCCGGGCCCAACATCCAAAATTTAGCCAAGTATTCTTAGCCTAAATCTACAGCCACTCCGCTTCTTCGATCCTCATCCTGCAAATAAACATAGCCCCCAAAGGGGGTCAGCAACCCTTTGCTGGTATGGCTAACGCGCAGCCCATCGGCTACCGGGATACGCGCAACCATTTGTCATGATAACATGGCATTCATTTTATACAACAACAACATATATACATTAGCATAGCAAGAGTATTGCATACCAAATAACTTCACACATAACACACAAGAACGAATCCTTTTAGGAAACGAACCAACATAGTTAATCACATGGAGAGCATAGAGGATGTTGCCATACTCATACTAAGCTCGTTACATAACTCGTTACCGTCACTTTAAATTGAACGGATAACTTAATCACCAGGTGTGTCGGATATAGTTATCCCAAGCACACCGAATAAACTTAGTATGCCCCTGTGGCCCGACGTGAGTCAGTAAAATAGCCTTGGATAAGCTAAAGGGAAGATTGAAACCAAATTGGAAAACAACCTCAACATACAGAGAGAATCGAACCGGTAAATGACATCGACTCCCATACTCACACGCGTGGCCGGAACTACCGGACTCCCCACTTCCCCGTTAGCACTTGTTAGTAGCTCAACATTGTAACACAAACACATATCACATTCAAGTGATTAAGTCTTGTTAGACACACACAAGGGAAATGAGTCACATCTCAACAACATAATAGTATAACAACTGTAAACTCATTACATGACTTAAGTCTTACAAGGTCGTAAACACACAGAAAACAAACAACACACAAGCCGGTGTAAACCGGTAGGCAACAGACTGCAAGAAAACCATACCTTGGTCCTTGTTTCGACTGGTTCCCACCTTGAGAGAATCCTATACACATTTAGTAACGTCGGTTAATTAACGCACTAGTCCATTTTAACTTATTACTTCACATAACTAGTTTATCTTATTTTCACACTTGTTATAACTCTTCATCTTTTACTTGTCATTGTAACTCACCAACATGTCTTAAATAACCTCATTTATCCTTACCAACCAACCACTATTTTTAGACAACGTTTTCTAACTTAAAACAACATTTTTGGTCCATACAGTGGCCTGTCTGAACTTGTGTCCGAGCTTCCGAAGTTCGGACGCAAGTCGAGACTCTAAACTGGAATCAGACGCATGTCCGAACATTGGTCCGGACTTCGGAAGTTCGGACATGGGTCGAGACAAAATTCAAAGGAAATCTAGTGTGTCCGAACATGTGTCCGGACTTCCGAAGTTCGGACACAGTGCGAGGCCAGTTCTGTGGAAAAAGACGGGTGTGTCGAACTTCCATGTTCGGACGGAAGTTCGGACAAATGCCGAAACTCTGAAAAATTTCTCGCAACAGGGCCTGTCCGAGCGTCCATGTTCGGACGGATGTTCGGACAAGGCAAAACACTCAATTTCCTAAGCCTTTTAACACTTAACCAATTCCTACCAAAATCTCCAACACTTATAGTATCTTATCCTAGGTTACTAAGTGGTGTTTCATGGCTATTGTAACCATTATACCAAAGTGTTTCCTCATCATTTAAACATCATCTCCCAAGCATCTTTCTTCTAACTAAATTCCAAGGTAATGCATAAGTCTTTCCAAGACTTTCCTAGTTCACCATAAACTCATTTAAACACTTATAACTTCTTACACTTACCCAATTTTCGACATGGATTCTCCTAGAAATCACTAAGCCATAAACATTGTTTTCACCATTAAACATACTAGAACACTAAAATCCATCCAGAACACTCTTATTCACAAAACTTCACCAAATATACACCACATTACAATATAGTGCACAATTTAAATTGCATGGCATTTAGGCCCTTAAAATGCTTAAATCCTAAACACTGAATTCCCACAATATATTTGCCTTTGACCTGCAAATACACACAACAATACATATGTCCTTTTACTAGTCTCTTTGAGAACATTTTACTAAGTCATTTACCATTGGCTCTTTAGGTAGCTTCAACAAACAACATAAGTTCATTTTCCAAAAGAATTATAAGCTATTAGCATAATACCTCTTTTCCTCACAACTTCTTTCTTGTTTCAGAAATCTGTAAGGATACTTGCTTGCTTGTCAACTTCTAAACAATATACAAGCAAGGTAATGAGTACACAAGCTTTGTGCTTCATCTCATTATAAACCCTAAGTACACACATAGTCTTAGAACACTTAGGTAATTGTTTTACCTTAGATCTTGAAGAGAGTTTGGATATTTATCAAGAGAGGACTCCACCCAGTCCTTGAATGGTTGGAATGAAGCTAGAACAAGGCAACACAAGGACACCCTTAAGGCAATTTTCGGACAACACAAAACATGGGGGAAACATCATTTTCTTTGAGTTTCCTTACCTTGAAGCAAAGGAGAACAATAATATGTGAAAAGATGAGCTCAAGCTCCTTCCATGGAGATTCCTCTTGGCACCAAAATGGAGCTCTTGAAGATTTGAAAGGACCAAGTTGAAGAGCTTGATGAGACTAAGAGATTGGTGGTCTTAGTTTTTGATTTGGACAAATGAGCTAGAAGTTACAAGGATTGAAGATGGCTGTTGGTGTGTGCTGCTTCAACCGTGAAAGAGAGCAAGGAAGAAGATGGGATATGAGATGAGATTAAGCAAATGAAGGAATGAAGAGAATGAATGATTGCAATGCCTTTTAGATAGTAGTTACATAAAGCAAATAGTGCTCCCTCTTAATTACTCATTTATTTGTTTGCTGTTAATTGATAAGGGTGGTGACTCACCTCTATAAAAACCGGCCCCCATCTGTTATAAGGGGTTACCCAGTCTTAATTGATCAATTAAATTACTTATGTTGACATATATTACAAACTAGCTTATTTTAGTTACTATTCACTAAAACAAAGCACATAGAAGTGAAACTTTGATTTCTCATTGATTTAAACTTCCAAATGTGATACTAAGTAGTACACATATTAATTAAAGAGTATTGATGGTCATTTAGCCATTCAAAACTCATTTACAAGACAGTTTCTCAAAAACGTGCTTTAAGGCTCCTTAAAGCACATTTTGTGTTTTAACTTGTTTTCAAGCTTGGTTTTCTTTGGTAACTGATTTAATATATCCATTAATATATAAATAAAGTCTTGGTAAGTTTATTGAGTCTAACCAAGATCATCCCAAGCTTAGAGCATATTTTGCCCTTATTGCCATTAAGGCATTTAATTGCATTTACTATCTTTTAAATTGTTTACTAATGTTACTAAGACTCTTTTTAGTCTTAATATATTATAATTTAATATTTAAACAACTTATTAAGGTTTGGGGTATTTCAATCTACCCCCCTTAAAAGAACTTTGTCCCCAAAGTTCACACTTCCCACATATCTTAAATATTAAACATGGGGATCACTTATGAAACAATACTTCCATAACAACATCAACAACATACTTACATAACATGGGACTCAAGGTCCAAACATAACATCACTCAGACACAACGGTCTGTAACATAACAATATAACATAGACAATGTATTCAAATACATGCCGTACACTCATAACTAAACGGCTCTACCCCCCTTAAAAAGGGTACGCCCCGTACCCTATACATAAAACTCTAAGAAGTAAACAATGACAGGTACTTCGCCTTCATCTTATCTTCCAGCTCCCAAGTGGCCTCCTCGACGTCCTGGTTAGACCAGAGGACCTTCACCAGTCTCACAGACTTATGGCGAGTGTCTCGAGTCTTAGTATCCAGAATCCGTACGGGAGTCTCCACTGATCGCATGGTCGGCTCTAAGGTTAGCCTTTCAGGCTGAAGTACATGAGACGGATGAGACATATTTCTTCAACTGGGACACATGAAATACATCATGTACCTTGCCCAGCTCGGCAGGTAAATCAAGTCGATAAGCTACCGGTCCTATCCGCTCCGTCACAACATAAGGCCCCACATATTTTGGGCTCAACTTGCCTTTCTGGCCAAAACGAAACACTCCCTTCATGGGGGATACTCTAAGAAACACCTGATCGCCCACGGCGAACTCCAGGTCACGTCTGCGCACGTCTGCGTACGACTTCTGTCTATCCTGAGCTGCTTTCATGTTAGCCCGGATCTGGCGAACCTCTGCCTGAACTTGTTCCAGATACTCTGGTCCTATAATGACCGTCTCACTCGACTCATCCCAGCATAATGGCGTGCGGCATGGTCTACCGTACAAGGCCTGGAAGGGAGACATCTTGATCGAAGCATGATAACTGTTGTTATAGCTAAACTCAATCAGATGTAACTTGTCAATCCAGCTGGTCTGAAATCAAGTGCACATGCACGTAACATATCCCAAGTGTCTGGATAGTGCGCTCACTCTGACCATCTGTCTGTGGGTGAAACGCCGTACTCAATTTCAGTTCTGTACCCAGTGCTTCTCTTGTGGATCTCCAATACCTCGACAAGAATCTGGTATCCCTGTCAGATACAATTGTTTTCGGCACCCCATGATGTCTTAGAATCTCTCTGTCGAAGAGTTCTGCAAGTCTTGCCACTTTCCAGGTGTCCTTCATCGGAATGAATCGGGCCACCTTGGTCAGTCGGTCAACAACACCCAAATCATATTCAGACCTCCCCTTGTAGGCGGAAGCCCTACTACAAAGTCCATAGAAATGTCATGGAACTTCCACTCAGGCACTGGCATTGGCTGCACCATACCACCAGGCCGTCGGTACTCAAACTTGACCTTCTGACAAGTGAGACACCTTCAACACATAATCATTCACATCCTTTTTCATTCCAGCCCACCAAAAATAACGTTTCATACCCTTATACATCTTTGAAGCTCCGGGGTGAATCGATGTCGTAGAACAATGGGATTCACTCAGTATGCGCTCCTTCAGCTCAGCGCTACTCCTCGGAATACACAGTCGGCCATTAAGCCTAATCAAGTCATCGTCATGGAGTCTGAAGTCATACTTCTGACCCTCGAATGTACCATCAATAAGTTTCTGTCTAATCTCCAACATATACTGATCCGTCATCTGAGCACTCCGCACCTCTTCAACCAAGCTAGTATGAGAGACCAGCGAATGGAGAGAGTGTGCTCGGCGACTCAGTGCGTCAGCTACCACATTTGCTTTTCCCTCTTTGTATTGCAAGTTAATGTCATAATCGTTCAAAAATTCAACCCACCTTCTTTGTCTCATGTTCAACTCCTTCTGAGTGAACAAGTACTTTAAACTCTTGTGGTCGGAATAAATTGTCACACTTACCCCATACAAATGATGGCGCCATATCTTCAGTGCGAAGACAATGGCACCCAGTTCTAAATCGTGGGTAGGGTAGTTCTCTTCGTGTTTCTTCAGCTGTCGGGAGGCGTATGCTACGACCTTCCCGTGTTGCATCAACACACAACCCATACCCTTACCTGATGCGTCGCAATAGACCTCAAAACCATCTGGACCGTCTGGTATAGTCAGGACTGGTGCAGATGTCAGAGCATCTTTAAGCTTCTGAAAAGAAATCTCGCAGTCGTCTGTCCACTCGAATGGAACATCCTTTTTCATCAAGGAAGTCATCGGCTTCGAGACACTGGAGAAGTTCTTCACAAACCTCCTATAATATCCTGCCAGACCGAGGAAGCTCCGTATGTCGGTAACTGTCTTCGGCCTAGGCCAGGTGCGTACTGCATCTATCTTTGCCGGATCAACAGCGATCCCGGCCTCAGAAATCACATGGCCAAGAAAAGAAAACTTGGTTCAACCAAAACTCACACTTAGAAAATTTCGCATACAACTGATTCTTTCTCAATGTCTGTAAAACATCTCTCAGGTGGCTTTCATGCTCACCTCTAGATTTCGAATACACAAGTATGTCATCGATGAAGACTACCACTGATTTGTCCAACTGATCTTGGAACAAGCGCTTCATTAGGTCCATGAACTTTGCTGGTGCATTGGATAAACCAAACGGCATAACCGTAAACTCATAATGTCCATATCTGGTTCTGAACGCTGTCTTCTCAATATCACTGTCCTTGACGGCAATCTGATGATAACCGGATCGTAGATCTATCTTGGAGAATACTGATGCTCCTCTCAACTGATCAAACAAGTCGTCGATGCGCGGTAAAGGATAACGGTTCTTCACCGTAACTGCATTCAACTCTCGATAGTCAATACAAAGGCGGAGGCTACCGTCCTTCTTCTTCACGAAGAGGACCGGCGCTCCCCATGGTGAAACACTAGGGCGGATATATCCCTTGTCAAGTAGGTCTCTCAGCTGCTCCTTGAGCTCAGTCATCTCTGCTGGAGCCATACGATAGGGCGCCTTCGCAATTGGTCCGGTACCCGGAACCAAATCAATCTCAAACTCAACTTCCCGTGCTGGCGGCATGCCCGGCAGTTCCTTAGGAAATACATCAGGAAACTCCGACACTACCGGCACATCTGGGCTAAACTCTGGGTCTCTCTCTATGTCCTGGACATAGCAGAGGTATACATCATTCCCTCGTCGTAGTTCATGATACATAGCCATGGCGGTGATGATCTGAGTCGAAGGCTCCCTGGGCCTCTGGCGGTATGATATAGTAACCCCAGACGGACTCCGAAGAAGCAGTCGATGCTCGGCACACAGGATTCTACCCTTGTACCGCTCTAACCAGTTCATCCCGACAATCACATCAAAACCAAGTCCATCGAACTCTATCAAGTCGATTGGAAACTCCTCATTTCTGATTCGTACAACAACATCTCGGTGGTAGCGGGCACACCCGATCCGCTCTTTTGACGGGAGAGTGATTAGGAAGTCAGGCATCTCTTCACCGTCTAACCCCAGCCTCTTGCAAATGAAAGCGACATAAATGTGTGTGAGGCTCCGGAGTCGAACAAGATCGATGCATCCACGCCATTGACTGGAAAGGTACGGTGAGAATTGTGCCGCTTTTGCCGGCTTCTGCTTCATTGCAGACACCCGTATACCTCCCATTCCGAGTGCACAGCCTAATTAATTGGCAAACTTATAAGTACACAGTAACAACACGGTTCACATATTTCAAAACAACTCCACTTTATTCATTAACATTTTCTTTACACCATAAGTTGGTTTACACTGCTGACATAATGAACACATATAACATCTTTAACATACACTGGCTTAACACATTACAATATTACACAGGCTAAAACTGTCTGAAGGTCAAATTCAAACGTCCAGGTTTCATGTGTGTGGCATTGATCACTGTCGAAGGTGCGGTATTCAGTTTGATCTTCTTGATACCGTGGTATAGCATCCTTGACTGCCCACCCATGATTAACACATCTCCTGATTTCAGTATCAACTTCTTTGCGAGGTCACCACGCTTCTGCTCGCCGTACATAAAAACTACGGTATCACCAATGGACCAAGACACCACGGGTACTCCCTTACGTAGAGACTCGTGTGACTCGTCCTTATCTTGGTGTAGACCTAAACGTCCTCCTTTTTGGTAGAAGTTCACAACACATAGATCTGCTTTCACATTTGGTATTGAATCAGATTCAACTTGCTGAGCAATTCCCACGGCGTGGTTAACGACCGCAAGGAATTCCTCAGGTATCATTGGTGCAGTTGCTCCATCCTCAGCTCGCTTGTCTTGATATGTCTTGGTGTAAGGATTCCAGTCCTTACCCATGCACATCATTTTCAATTTCATCTTTGACCCATTCGGGTATTCGGGTGTATAGAAACCTCCGGGTGCTACTCCCAGTTCGTCGCATCTTCGGATGATGTGGATTTGTGCCTCCGGTGTCAGGTATCCTTTTAAGAGTATCATACCTGGTTGGATGACCTGACATTGCTCTATTGGGAAGTCGGTGATGCTGATGGTGGTTTCTTCAGGGTTTGATGCGGGCGGGATTGGATAGCAAATATTGAAGGTTCCTAGGTTTAAGTTACCTAGTTTAGGTGACTTTCACATCATACTTTAATTCTTTACTCACTTGGTAGTACACTTAGACTCACTAACACGCATGCATGTAATGCGGTATACAATCACTTATTTCATTTCACGTTTAGGCGGTACCTGGTCTAGAAGAGGGTTCTGGTGCCTCAGACCGGTCCACCACATTCAGGGCGGCCTTGTTGGATCCCGATCCCTTCCCCTTCTGGGCGTCAGTATACCTCTGGTCGGTAGGTGGCTGATTAGCCGACTTCGGGCCTTCGGTAATCGCAACGGCCTTACCCTTCCACTGTCCCCTAGGCTTATAGTTTCTGCTATTCGGGTTCTGGAAGCACTCGTAGTCACGATGCCCCATCTTCTTGCAGAATCTGCACTGCACATTGTTTCCCTTGCAGTCCTTGCCGGGGTGGTCTCCGTTGCACCACTTACAGTAATAGTGGCGCTCCGGTCCAGAGCCCGCGCTAGCTGCTAACACATCACACACTCAGTACACACTTCACATCTTAACATCACACACTTAAACTCATTGTTCAGAATTAATTGGTTACCCTTGAATGGCTGAGAGCGCAGGGGCTTAGCCGCATAGGCATAGGTAGTGAGCTGCAATGGCTCCTCAGCAGTGGTGGTCTGGGCCTGGCCCTTGCCACCCTGTTGCTGTCCTTTCTGGGCCTGAGGGTATGGATTTTTCTTCTTTCCACCCCCGGACCCTTGCGTGCTTTGACCCTCGCTCGTGGCCTTGCGCTTAAGCGCATTCTCCTCGTCCCTCAGACGGACGGTGATCTCAACTATTGCAGCGGCATGATAGCACTCCTATTATTTAGGGTGTTAGTTATGCCCCGCAAAATGATCTCACAATCACATTAACACATTGTACATACTCATTCACATCACACTGTTACCCCGTTACCTGCAAGGTAGTATATCCACTAGGCCCATGCCATAGCGTAGGCGGTAGCTCAATCCGTTGTGTAGAAACGGTTCACTAAGATTCGGTCTGAGTAACCCAGATCCGGTAGCAGGTGGATAAGTCCGATGAAGGCTGAGTAGTACTCATCTACCGTCATCTTATCCCCTTGCCTTAGATTGTCCAGCTCCAGGCGCTTAGCCTCTTGCACATGTATTGGGTAGTACTTGGCTCGCAGCAGAGCCGTGTACTCCCTCCACTGAAAGTTCGGGTCAGCAACTCTGCCCTCCCTTACTAGCTTCCACCAAGTCTGTGCCGAACCCTTCAGGTAGTAAGCGGCAAGAAGAACCTTGACCTGCTCAGGTACATTCAAGGTCTCGTAGGCGGTCTCCATCTCAGAGATGTACGCCTCCAGCTTACTTGGGTCGGTCTCCCCACTGAATGACGGTGGTCTTAAATCAGCCAACGCCTTGACCCAATTGGTCTCTCTTGGCTTGGCGGGCGGTGGTGGTTGAACTCCGGGCTGTTGCCCCTGCTGCACCGCAGCTACTAACTGTGGAACCATTTGGGTTACGGCGGCCGCAACAGCGTCGACCATAACTTGCGCCGTAGGGTTCTCTCCCTGGTTCCCAGTTTCATCAGTACCGCATCCGCGGCCTCTACCACGTGGTCTACCTGACATCTGAATTCATACGAACATTTATTAGCAATATGCTTACACACTTATCGGTCCAACGGTTGTAACGCTTTCCCGACTTAAGGTATTTCCACACTTAGTTAGTGGTTAACCTATCCATAACTGTTCACCTTGGAACTATTGCTAGTTTTCCTAACTCGGTATATACCTAAGCTCGGTATTCATGTCATCAGAGCGAAACTTCGCTCTGATACCACTTTTTGTAACACCCCTACTACGCACTAATAACAACTGGAATCGCAGCGGAAATTAAACAACTAAACATCATCTAAACGATTGGTGCTACAACGCCGTCAACCACCCACGTGGTTAACTAGGCTGAATAAATACATATTGTATCGGTCTGATGACGAGACTCCCGAGCATAGAAACTAAAACCATAAGTACATATTCACATTACCGAGTAGCTAGCTTACCAACCATAATTTACATTGTCACTTTAAACTTCCATTGTACACTGTTAATAGCCGATACATATATTGCCACGGGAGCACAGGCGCATCCCGGGGCCCAACATCCAAAATTTAGCCAAGTATTTCTTAGCCTAGATCTACAGCCACTCCGCTTCTTCGATCCTCATCCTGCAAATAAACATAGCCCCCAAAGGGGGTCAGCAACCCTTTGCTGGTATGGCTAACGCGCAGCCCATCGGCTACCGGGATACGCGCAACCATTTGTCATGATAACATGGCATTCATTTTATACAACAACAATATATACATTAGCATAGCAAGAGTATTGCATAGCAAATAACTTCACACATAACACACAAGAACGAATCCTTTTAGGAAACGAACCAACATAGTTAAATCACATGGAGAGCATAGAGGATGTTGCCATACTCATACTAAGCTCGTTACATAACTCGTTACCGTCACTTTAAATTGAACGGATAACTTAATCACCAGGTGTGTCGGATATAGTTATCCCAAGCACACCGAATAAACATAGTATGCCCCTGTGGCCCGACGTGAGTCAGTAAAATAGCCTTGGATAAGCTAAAGGGAAGATTGAAACCAAATTGGAAAACAACCTCAACATACAGAGAGAATCGAACGGTAAATGACATCGACTCCCATACTCACACGCGTGGCCGGAACTACCGGACTCCTCACTTCCCCGTTAGCACTTGTTAGTAGCTCAACATTGTAACACAAACACATATCACATCAAGTGATTAAGTCTTGTTAGACACACACAAGGGAAATGAGTCGCATCTCAACAACATAATAGTATAACAACTGTAAACTCATTACATGACTTAAGTCTTACAAGGTCGTAAACACACAGAAAACAAACAACACACAAGCCGGTGTAAACCGGTAGGCAACAGAATGCAAGAAAACCATACCTT
Organism: Limonium bicolor; assembly: GCA_023374045.1. NCBI lineage: Eukaryota > Viridiplantae > Streptophyta > Magnoliopsida > Caryophyllales > Plumbaginaceae > Limonium > Limonium bicolor. The sequence continues at coordinate 305,025,825 of CM041776.1, read as the reverse complement.
GGTCCTTGTTTCGACTGGTTCCCACCTTGAGAGAATCCTATACACATTTAGTAACGTCGGTTAATTAACGCACTAGTCCAATTTTAACTTATTACTTCACATAACTAGTTTATCTTATTTCCACATTGTTATAACTCTTCATCTTTTACTTGTCATTGTAACTCACCCAACATGTCTTAAAAACCTCATTTATCCTTACCAACCAACCACTATTTTAGACAACGTTTTCTAACTTTAAAACAACATTTTTGGTCCATACAGTGGCCTGTCCGAACTTGTGTCCGAGCTTCCGAAGTTCGGACGCAAGTCGAGACTCTAAACTGGAATCAGACGCATGTCCGAACATTGGTCCGGACTTCGGAAGTTCGGACATGGGTCGAGACAAAATTCAAAGGAAATCTAGTGTGTCCGAACATGTGTCGGACTTCCGAAGTTCGGACACAGTGCGAGGCCAGTTCTGTGGAAAAAGACGGGTGTGTCCGAACTTCCATGTTCGGACGGAAGTTCGGACAAATGCCGAACTCTGAAAATTTCTCGCAACAGGGCCTGTCTGAGCGTCCATGTTCGGACGGATGTTCGGACAAGGCAAAACACTCAATTTCCTAAGCCTTTTAACACTTAACCAATTCCTACCAAAATCTCCAACACTTATAGTATCTTATCCTAGGTTACTAAGTGGTGTTTCATGGCTATTGAACCATTATACCAAAGTGTTTCCTCATCATTTAAACATCATCTCCCAAGCATCTTTCTTTCTAACTAAAATCCCAGGTAAGCATAAGTCTTTCCAAGACTTCCTAGTTCACCATAACTCATTAAACACTTATAACTTCTTACACTTACCCAATTTCGACATGGATTCTCCTAGAATATCACTAAGCCATAACACATTGTTTCACCATTAAACATACTAGAACACTAAAATCCATCCAGAACACTCTTATTCACAAAACTTCACCAAATATACACCACATTACAATATAGTGCACAATTTAAATTGCATGGCATTTAGGCCCTTAAAATGCTTAAATCCTAAACACTGAATTTCCCACAATATATTTGCCTTTGACCTGCAAATACACACAACAATACATATGTCCTTTTACTAGTCTCTTGAGAACATTTTACTAAGTCATTTACCATTGGCTCTTTAGGTAGCTTCAACAAACAAATAAGTCATTTTCCAAAAGAATAAAGCTATTAGCATAATACCTCTTTTCCTCACAACTTCTTTCTTGTTTCAGAAATCTGTAAGGATACTTGCTTGCTTGTCAACTTCTAAACAATATACAAGCAAGGTAATGAGACACAAGCTTTGTGCTTCATCTCATTATAAACCCTAAGTACACATATAGTCTTAGAACACTTAGGTAATTGTTTTACCTTAGATCTTGAAGAGAGTTTGGATATTTATCAAGAGAGGACTCCACCCAGTCCTTGAATGGTTGGAATGAAGCTAGAACAAGGCAACACAAGGACACCCTTAAGGCAATTTTCGGACAACACAAAACATGGGGGAAACATCATTTTTCTTTGAGTTCCTTACCTTGAAGCAAAGGAGAACAATAATATGTGAAAAGATGAGCTCAAGCTCCTTCCATGGAGATTCCTCTTGGCACCAAAATGGAGCT